>CM029375.1:7412513-7465013 GCA_017165825.1 Hepsetus odoe | reverse complement strand
AATCAACCTTTCATTAGTAATTAGTAACTTGTTGTAACATGTTTGTACCAATATACCAAATATACTAAATGTATTAATAATATATTTTTGCCATATCACGCACTCTTTTTCAATATTTTAAATGTGCTCTGTGTTAGTCAAGAAATTGTTTGCCTTTCATGTGGAAATCCGCTGCACTAAATTTACTTGAGCTATAAATAGAAGACAACTGTTAGCAGGAGGTATGGCTGCACAAACGTCCCTCTGTTATGTAGATTAGCATTAAAAGCTTCTGTTTCTCTCTCATTTCCTGTGCACTGAATAAAGGTGTTTTTTTCCTCTAATTGACTGTTTTTTTATTCAGTTTTGTATCAATGTGGAAGAACATTGTAAAATATATTTTTAATTTTGTGATTTTTGTTGAAACTTTTTCATTGGGGAGAAAATGACTTTTTATATGAGAAGAGGTGAATAGGCAGGATCTTGTGAAGCTCCCTCTTCTTCATAAGGGTACAGTAACAGACAACTATAATCTGAGCTTAATCTGGTTATACTCTCCTTCTTGTTAGAACAAATTATAGGAAGGGCAGTTTTTTATCTCCACTGAAAATATTCAATTTATTTGGCTTAAGCTTTTTTTTTATTGCAGTACATACAGAGGCAATAAATAATTCATCAAAACTTGTAGACAAAAGAATTAAAATGTAGTTGCAGGATTGCAGAGCTGCCAACAGACACTGAACAGTGTGTTTGATTAAGTAACAGTGCCTCGCAATAAATCAGTTTGTAATTTCCCTTTTCTGCACATTGGAGACTAGAATACACTATTTTATCCTCCATTTCAAACTCCACCTTGCATCCTCGTGCTGGGGTAAAGCGCTAGATCAACACTGGACAGCTCCTGCTCTGTTGCAGAACCAAAGTGAAAACCAGTGGTGGACAACACATCCCATTTCCATGGCTGGGTGTATACTTTATTATCAAAACACATGAATAGTTTTATTTTATTGAATATTATTAGGATCAATTATAGCTGTTTCTGCCATTACTTTTGCTCTCTAGTAAGGAAAAAATAAACACAAAAACCTTATTGATGAACAACCAACATTCACACACAGTTCCATTTCACATTGAATTCTGTTTTCCAGTTAGATTTCCTCACTCTCTCATTTGTTTCATAGCTGCTTGTCTAATTAGGGTCTGAGGGATGCAGGTCTATCCCAGCTCTCAAGAGGAAGAAAAAGAGGCGAGGAAACACCTGGACAGGTCACAGTCCACCACGGGTCAGACACACAGACAAACACACTCACACACACACTCACACCTACAGAGCAATTTAGCATCTCTCATCCACCACAGCACACATGTCTTTGGATGGTGGGAGGAAACCTCCCAGAGGAAACCCACACAGACATGGGAGAGCATGCCAACTCACACAGAAAGGATCAGGACCGTCCCATCTGGGAATGGAGGTGAGGCGCTGTGAGGCAACAGCATTGCCCACTCTGCTCCATGCTGCCCTCAGTTAAATTTCACTTATAAATAAAACTACAAATTATACATAATTATAGCTGCACGTGTGTGTATGGTATGCAGAGGTCGAGTTTCGTTGTGTTGTGCTGCGTTTTACAATGCCAAGGAAAGTCAATTTCACAATTTAGCTTTTCAAATGGGAACAAGTTGTAGCTTCCCGAGGAAAGGTCTACTGCAAAGTTTTGACAATGTACCAATGTGAGCGTCATGATTTGAATTTTAAAGTTACTATAACAATGCAATTTACAATTTCAATACTTGTTTTCCATTCATTTCTTTTTGCTTTTTGAGGCTTGGAAGGTCATGGGTTGGAATCCAAGACCATTAGGTTACCTGAGGTAGCCTTGAGCAAAGATACTATCCCATCACTGCTTCCCAGGCGCTAGTTTTGGCTACCAACTCCTGCACATGTGCGTATGGGTTAAATGCAGGTGATAAAGATGTTTAAATCAGTTAAAAGCCTTTAATCCTGAAAAGGCTCAGGAATAGCATGGAGAGTTGATGTTATGTTTGTGATGGTTAAATGACTGTCCTATAAAAATGCAATGTCTCTAGTTATGAACCAACAAAGAGGGAAAATTTAGTACATGCTGATTTCTAAATGCTATACTGCTTGTCTAGGGATGGCTTAGCTGTTGAAAGTCTGAGGCCCATTCCAAAAAAATTGGTTTTATTACGGAATGCAATATTTACCTTGTAGTGCTTCTTACTGCAGTATGAACTGATCCATTCTGGGTTTGACTCAACAAAAACATTGTTTATGTTCTCCATGCTGGTAACCTAATCTGGTAAATCAATTTCTGTTCAAGGTTTGGGGTCATAAAAAGCCAAGTTAATGTTTTCAATTGGTTCAATTGGTACTTCAGATTGGTTAACTGCTGTGTCTCAGGGCAGCTTCTGCAGGGCACAGCTTCTTTGTTCTAGTAAGAATGTGGTTACTTTATTATTGTTTAAATAGTGCTGTTTTAGTAGTTACTGCATCTCTTTATTCATTCATTTTAAAGGTATGCATGGTGCTAAATCCCACCAATGCTCATGTCTGTAGCTAAAAGCAAGAAGTGAGTCTTCAGCCTTGCTCAGGCAATATCTATGAACTCCTTTGTAACTGAAAACCTTAACACTGTTGATGAGAAAATGTTTGAAGTTGTTTCTGAGCTAGATAAATTGCAAGCTGAAATAAGCCAAAGCTATAATTATCAAAAGTGCCATACATGAGACCTCTGCTGTGCTTGCAATCTAACATATCAATATATCAATACAAAATGTTTATCTAACCTAACTAGCAAATATGGCATTGTTTGCAAAAAACAAGATTTTTGTTTTTTTTTGTCATGATTTAAAGGACTCATTATATCTTTTTCTACTGATTATGACCATCATGTTCAGCGTGATGTAGGGTAAACCTAGGACATCTGAAGTGCTCTGCATATTAAACAGCAGTGTGCATTAAAAGTGAGACAAAAACAGTATGCAAAATATGTCTCTCCCAGGACAATGAGAAAATGCTGCCTCTGTGTGCAAAAAAAATGAGAAGGTATAAGAATATAAAACATGAACCCATCAACTTTTTCTGAAATGACTCAAATGATCAAATCTTGAATAACACACTTCTGAGCAAAAATATGCTGCTTGCTCATTTTTAAAAAGAAATAAGGCTATACATTATAATATCCACTGTGAAACACAGTGTGATAAAAAAACCTTTAAAAAATTTCTTAATGCAAAAGTAACTTTAGAAATTGTATAACCTCTCTTCAACTTGGGCATGTCCAGTTTCACCCTCTATCTAAAAGACCCACAATCACAAAATACCACAAAAACTAGGAGGGTGAAGGCTGGTCAGTCATCATAGTCTTTTAAACTGCTGGAAAAAAATTCGGCAGATTAACTCGTATTTCAGAAAATTTATGGGAGCATCCTAAATTGTGAAAATTAGACATGTCTATTGTAAAATTGTCACTGTATAAAACTGTCACTGTCGCTGTAATTTAACAAGATGTCCATGTCCATATTTTAATCGTAAGTGTTATAGTTTAATAAACTTACTCAATAATATATCAAAAAGAATCCCTCAAAGATGACTTTGCATGATGATTTGTTATAGAATAGTTTGTTTATTTATTTATTTTTTAATCACATTGGGTTTCACAGTGAATATCCCAGTACAGGCCATTGCTTCTGGGGCAGCGGTGGCCTGGTGGCTAAGGACTAGAGCTCCTGGTGGAATCCAGCCAGTAGGTTGCTCTGCGGCACTCTTGAGCAAAGTACTGTCCCCATCACTGCTCCCAGGTGCTGGATATGGTTGCCATCTGTTACATACTGTGTATGGGTTAAATGTAAAGAAGATTTTGTTGTGGTTCAATATGTGCTGTGCTGTGTTTCAAAATGACAAGCAGTCGCTTTCCAAAACTTTCCAAAACATAATTCTTCTTACAGAATGAACAAGCAATATAAATAGACCATTTACTGGCAATGAAATAGGTTCATGTCAAAACAATGTAATAAAATATCGCTACAAACACTAATTATGGAACATTCCCATATTTTTATATTAGTTTATTCTGTATTATATGCTATTGGTGCCCCAAATGGAGGGACTTTTCATTTTTTTAAGTGTTTTCATTTTTTTTTTTAAACAATTATATCTTTTTTAATCACATTGTGTTTCGCAGTGAACATCCCAGTACAGGCCATTGCTTCTGGGGCAGTGGTGACCTTCTGGTTCGAGACTAGGCACCATGATCACAAGGCCATGGGTTTGAGTTCCAGACTAGTAGGTTGCCTTGAGGTACCAGTCAGCAAGGTACCATCCCATCACTGCTCCCTGGATGCTGGATGCATGGCTGCCCACTGCTACTCTAAGGTTTGATGAATTAAATGCAGAGAAGCATCTCATTGTGGTTCACTATGGGCTATAGTGTTCATCATGGCAAAAATTCACTTTCAGTTCAACAGGTGGACATTTACACCAAGCAATAGAATTTTTAATAACTGTGTATATTCATAAGGGATTCATTTGACATTTGCAAAAAAAAAAAAAAAAAAAAAAAGAGGACATTGAGAATGACCTGGCTCAGCAAATAAGACTGGAACTATCCCTTTTTCAGTCAGATTTTTAAATAGCTTATTATTATTGCCCTCCCTACTCATGACATGGCACTAACCTCATTATTTCAGTGGAAAGCTAAAGGTTGTTAAAACAAGTGATCTGTAAAATAATTGCCAGTGTCTAAGACTAATTAATGTTCAGACTCAGGGGTGGGGCCTGCTCAAGGTGTGGGTTGAGAAGAAACAAGGCTACATTGTGAACAGCAGTTTGTTATAACTATGATCTCTCTGAGGAAACACACCTGCTTCTAAAACATGCACACACAGCTGTGTTACCATGGAGATGTGGCCAACCAATGACAGGCACTGATTTTCCCTCCAGGGTCTCTGCTGACCTAAAAGGGTGGGGGGACTGTGTGTGTGTGTGTGTGTGTGTGTGTGTGTGTGTGTGTGTGTATGTTGGGAGGTTGCATTTTTTTTTTCTGGTACGGCCATCTTTAGTGACTCTGAAATGTAAATTATACCAATCCTGCCTCAGCACTGCTAATTTTAGAGGCAAAGTATAGAGAAAGGCAGAAAGAGGGAGAAATAAATCTGTGAATGTGCATCTGTATGTATTTGTTAAACAAAACAAGAGGTATGATCCAACTGATATTACACTGTGATACTATTATAAGCATTTTAAGTCAATAGTATAAGAAATAATACAATATTTTACTTTTGTGTATGCATTTATTTTTATAGGATTATGTGTGTGCTGTGTGTGTGTGTGTGTGTGTGTGTGTGTGTGTGTGTGTGTGTGTGTGTGTGTGTATGTGTGTGTGTGTGTGTGTGTGTGTGAATTCTCAGATGAATTTATGTTGTGTGTGGCTGAATCTGTTGCTAGGCAAGAAAGTAAGTGTTGTACTTCTCTCAGCCAATCAGGTGTTGCCGCACAGCGCCTGTTTCTCTTACCCAATCAGAGACTGGTGTAGGTTGATCCTTTAGTTCTTCTATTTATGTCACTGTATGTTTAGTTGTGTTTCTGCATTCGTAAGTAAAAAAAAAAAAACATGAAAGTGATAGATGATTAATATTTTCATGTCTGAATCAATTGTATGATGTTTTCTGGCACAAAGGTCTGCACATATAGACAAATCCAATTAGCACCTTCCCTAATACCAAGGGGTTTAATACTTCGAGGTCACTGGCAGTAATTATTTCACTCTAGAGAAATTCTAGGACACGTTTACTCAATACTGAAGAGGAAAAGAAGACATTATCATGGTTCTGAATTTGTCATAGTAAATGTAGTAGAGACTAAAGAAAAAAACATACTTTATAATTCTGGAACATTTTTGTCAGTGCTTATTGTTGCAGACAAGGTGCAAACATGAAGCTGTTGAAAGTAGAAATGAAAATAAATTTCAAGTCAAGTCAAGTCAAGTCAAGTCAACTTTATTTATACAGCGATTTTTACAACTGTTGTTGTCACAAGCAGCTTTACAGAAAACGGGTCCGAGCCCCAATTGGGTAAGCCGAGGGCAATAGATGCAAGGAAAAACTCCCTATACAGGAGGAAGAAACCTTGGGAGGAACCAAGACCCAAAAGGTGAACTCATCCTCCTCTGGTCGACACCAGAAACAAGAAGGAAAAGAAAGAGAAAGTGCATTTCATAATTAATCAATTTAGCAAGGTGTTCCAGTAAAGCATGACTTACAATAAAAGTGTTGTGTCTGTAGCTGGGATTGATGACTAGTGATGGCTCTGCTCGAGTGGTGAAGGTTTGCTAATCTTAGTAGTAGCAGCTCGTTACAGATAGTCAGTCTGATGTAGTTGATCTGGAGTTCAGGTGAGGAGAGAATTCAGGTGAGGAGAGAAGATAAACAATATAAATACAATTACATTTGTATTTGTATTTGTATATTTGTAAGTATAGCAAAATGAAGGGCTACTGGGTACTATCCGGTTAAATCAGGCATCATTTAAACCAGTGGTATAATTTTCATTCTGGAACATTCAGGAGTCATTGAACAAAATGGCCAGCAGCAATGATTCATAGTTGACTTCTTTGAGGTCATGTAGTAAAGAATGACTTTACTTGTAGTCTCTCCCTGTCCATGTCAAACTCACTTCACCGCCATGTACAAGCTTGAACTTCCAGTAAATTACATATTTTGTTGTTTGATATACACCAGAAAGAATGCACTTCTGCACGTTAATGCAGATTTACTGAAATGAATTTAACAGACTTGGGGAGAAGAAAATGTATAAACGTTTATGGAACACTTTATTTCTATTTTTTTCTATCATGTTAACTCAGCAAATAGACATAATGGGGTATTTGTATGATAAAGTATCCATTCATCATTTATCAGTTCATGCTTATTCCAATGTTTATAGCTTGTGGTGCAGGAGCCTCTACTAACACTCACAGGATGAAAGGTGGAGAATCACCCAGGTCATCAATCCATCATTGGGTAAACCCACAGTCGCATGCCTCTCTCCTCGGATTTAGCACCATAGCAATTTAGCATCTCCAATCCTGACATGCTTGGAATGTTGGAGAAAATAGGAGGTCCCATTAGCTTAGCTATTCTTGAACTTAACATTTTTTTAGCTTTGAATGTTGTTTAAGGATCATTAGCTTGTGGCAGGATGAAGCACCGTTTGGAGGCATTTTTCTTTTGAAAATTGGGCACATTAGATGTTTCTATACAACTCACAATTTGATGAATGCAATAAATGTTCCAGCAGCTGTGGTATAACATCCCCACGCCTTAAACACCACAGATGAGCTGGTATGCTTTGGATACAGGTTTATATTGGTCTTGTTTGTCCATAACACTTGTCTCAAGTAGTAATCTAAGTGCTAAGTAATCCTGTTTTTTGTGATTTGTGCAATGTAACCTTTGAATGTCTGGTCATGAATTCGTCAGATGATATTCTCTGACAATGATACACCTGTCTCTTCGGGATTTTTCTTTACCATGGATTCTTCTGTTATTAGCAGTAGAGACCTTCTTGCCTAATTTTGGGCAATCTTAAGGTTTTCCCAATGTTGCTAATGGTTTTGTGATATATATTATTGTTTTATCTTACTTATATTGTAAGGTTGTTATATTAAGTAAATTAAATATTCATAATATTAAAAGGCAAAAAAGGTTTTACTGTAACATGCTGCAAAGTTCGAAAAGACAGCACTCAACTTTCAGCACCATCAGTATACTAACCACCAGCCTGATCATCTGTAATCATCTGCATCTACATGCAACAGAAAAAACACACAAGGTGGTCACTCAGGATTTCAATCAGTTTTACATTTTATTACTGTTGCTCCATCTATACAAGAACATATAATCTCAAATCATCCAGTTTACGTTCTGTTTCGTTTTTGCAAGGGATGTTCAAAGAGAGAGAAAGAGCAAGCGTGAGAGAGAGAGAGATGGAGAGAGAGAGAGAGTGAGAGAGTGAGAGAGTGAGAGAGAGAAAGAGTGAGAGAGAGAGAGAGGGAGTCTGTTGGCTGTGTCTGTGCATTTGTTAAAATGGAATAGAATATTAGAATATCAACTGTAACAACATTATTTCCACGGCAACCAAAAAAATACACTGGTACTCAACAACTGACATGCAAAAATCTGTTATATACTCACACCACTTGTACACACACACACACACATACAAATAGCTCTCCTCTCTCACCACACACACACACACACACACACACACTCACACACATGCACTCTCTCAGAGTTATGCATTTCATAAATGTTTAAGTATGTAGTTCACTCTTAATCTCTCTCATCCTCTCTTTCTCTCTCTCCTTCTCTCTCATGTATGGACACCATGGCATCCACTCGTTTATCATTAAGAAGGCAGACTAGGTCTCCATGCAAACACACACTTGCTGCACTTATGCATACACACACAACTCTGTTTCCATCTTTGTGAATGATTAAACACTGCAAAAATACACACACACACATTTTAATGCTTCACCTTTCAGTACAACAGACTCTCTCACTCTGTGTGTGTGTGTGTTTGTGTGTGTGTGTGTGTGTGTGTGTGTGTGTGGGTGTTACATTGTGCTGTACACTCTAATTTTTATTCCATCTATATTGGGGATATATGAGAGGCAATGATGAGTCAGGAAAGACTAGAGAACAGAGGCAAAGATACAACTTCAACCACTGCAAAATGACCAAGCACAAACAGACCAGCAGCAAAGAGAAGATAACCAACAGTCACTACCACCATACACACACACACACACACACATACAAACATACACACACATACACACACTTGTACTCACACTCATTTCAAAAGAATAGGGAGGTGAGAACTGTGTGTGACACTTTTAACTCTTTCATTTGACCCCTCTATCAGTGGGAGAGATGAAAGAGAGAGAATGATATTGAGAGATAGTGACAGAGAGGCAAGAAAAAGAGACAGAGAGAGAGAGAGGAAAAGAGTTAGATCTTGGGGCTGGTGGTGGACTCAGACTTGTATCAAAGTTTAAATAACAATAATAACTGTGACAACAATAATCAGCAGCACCAGGTTCTTCATCATTATCATCATCATCAACACCTTCATTATCATTATCATCAATCTAAACTTCATTTCAATCATCATTCTATGCCTTACTCATAAAATAGCCATCATCATCAGTCGAAATCTTTGAGATGTTTGAGTCATGCTTGTTGTCAAAGTCAATATCATTGTACCAATTCCTCAATATTATCTGATTTGCACCATTTAATAACGAAGGTGGGCTAGTTTCACTAATTTTATCTGATCTCATTTTGTTATTTATGTTTTCTTTTTATTTTGTTTTGTTTGGTTCTGTCCGTTAATCTTGCACGGCAACTGTCTGCTCCTTACTGGGGGCAGGGCTGGTCTCCGTGGCTACAGGCTCCGCGGAGGTGGGCTCCTTGGTGGGCGGAGCCTCAGTCTTTTTAGCCTCAGCATCTGCCTTGCTCTCCGTTGCTGCAGCAGCGGCAGGGGCAGACTCCTTGGCTGGGGCAGGCTCTTTCGGAGTGGTGGCGCTTTCTTTTGCTGACTCTTTCTCATTGGCTGCAGCAGGGGCAGCTTTTTCCTCAGCCTTGGTGGGTGGGGCCTCTGGGCTCTTGGCAGGCTCCACCTTGACAGAGTCGGCACTCTTGGCGTCGGATGTTGCAGTGGCATTAGCTGCCGACTTCTCCTCTTTGGCCGCCGGGGCGGCGCTCTTCTCCTCTTCCTTGCCTGTGGTCGCATTGCTATCTGCAGCAGGTGTGGCATCTTTGGTGGCCGCCGCCGTGTCGTTGGCTGTCTCGGTAGTTTCTGTGCCGAACCGTTGCATCCCTCTTTCCTTTAGACTTCACTCTCCTCCGCCGATGCTCCCTCTGCTTTGGCATCCTTTTCTTTTGCCTTGTCGTCGTTCACATTGTATCCCTTCTTCTTCTTGCTGAGTTTCCCTCCCATGATGCCTCGGTCCTCTGAAACATACAGAAATAAAGGAATAAGAAATGAGCTTAATAGGGATGACTGGATACTTGATATTGAATTAGATTTCAGGGACAAGCAAAGGCTAACTACAGTGTGAACACTACAGTTAACACTAGAGCTGACCGGTGAAACAATAGGTCAGGGGTCTAAAACTAGCACTAGGCTATTAAACAGATCTTTTTTTTGTAGAACCGAATATTCTTCCACTTCTACTATAATGGAGGCAGTTGGAAGAAAATTAAAGTACATTAAGTTTAACCCAAAGCTTTGTAGAAGCCAATTAAGCTGTTAAATTATTAATGCTCGATGCAAAATATGTCCCCAATAAATTGTTAGACTGTATATCATCTCCCTGGCTTTCTGTGAACCAGTATAAAAAGAGTGATCAGAGTTGAGATCTGCACTGACACTTATTCATTGACTTTGATTTGAGGTTATGGGGATTCCTCTATTCCAGTGACTAGAAGAAGGTTTTTATTTATTTATTTATTTATTTAATTTTAGAAAATGGTGCTTTGAGACATTTTCATAATATATGTTATAATATTAATTTGAATGAAGATGAAAGCACCAGAAGTTAAAACAATAGTGAAAGTGATATTTGTAATTGTGAACACACACTTCAGTACAGAGTGAACCACAATAAAATACATCCTCTGGATTTAACACATACACACACTGTACCAGTACACTGTACTAGTACAGCAGGAACAGTGATGGCGATGGTACCTTGCTCCAGAATACTTCAGGGCAACCTACTGGTCTGGGAGTCATACCCACATCCTTCCAATCAAAAGTTGTCTAGTTGACCAGCCTTACACTGAGTTGCCCTTAAACCATCACTCCCTGCTCACTTTACTGCAGCTCTGTCTCCTACCTAAGCTAGATATCTCTCATTCTGCCTCTGATACCTAAAGCATTCAGAGGGGATCATTGAGTAAATCAGTTTTAACTAGTTGAGGAACCTGTACAAGACAGGCCTGGATAAGACTCAAGACTCAGAATAGCAGTTACCACAGCAACAAAAGAGTCACATGACATTTTCACAATGAGAAACCCAAACACCTTTCAGATACACCCCCACGGCCATTACTGAAGCTCTCAGTACGTTTTCTATATAAAATTAAAACCAGTTCAACATTATAAAGCCTGGTTGTAGGTAGCTGCACTCTCTCTCTCTCTCTCTCTCTCTCTCTCTCTACCTCCTCTCTCTTCTCTCTCTCTCTCTCTCTCTCTCTCTCTCTCTCTCTATCTATCTATCTGTCTATCAAGAGAGAGAATATCCTTTTATACTAGGTGACTATATTGTCTGTATTTAAATAGGACTTTGTTTCCTGTTGGCAGAGTATGAAAATGCTATGTGTGTGTGTGTGTGTGTGTGTGTGTGTGTGTGTGTGTGTGTGTGTGTGTGTGCGTGTGTGTGTATGATGCATGCTCCACAGAAAGAATTCAGTCATCATACATAATTTATATGTGACTGAACTGAGCACACTCTCACAGAACTCTCGCTCTCACAATGACAATGGAGACTTGCTCGCTGCTCACTGCTGTGTGTGTGCATGTGAGTGTGTGTGTATGTGTGTCATACAGAAAACAAAAGAGTCAGCCTCCACCATCACCAATCGTGACAGGACTCTGCTATTCCAACATGACATTGCAGTGTGTAGGTGTGTGTGAGGTGTGGAGGGCATGTGTATGTGTACATATAGAATTTTACGTAGTGTAGTTTAAGCATTGTTTGGCATTTTTGTTAAACTGACACTTTGGAAATCCTGTAAATATGGTGGTAGACAAGGATCTAGTGGTAGGATACTTGCCTACAGATCTGTGGACCTAAAGGTCAAAGGTTCAAATCCACCTCCAGTTACTGTTGGGTTCTAGGCAGACCCTTAACCCTATAGGTTGTTCCAGGAAGCATCTGTCATTGGAGCTATGGAATTAGCTCTGGATAGGTGCATGTGCTAAAAGCCATGAATGCAAATGAATGTAGTAAACACTGGGATATGCAAGGAAATTTGACTATAGTCTAGCTGGACTTTAGGAACTTCAATGTAGATTTTAGGTTATAAGCAGCCAAAATGCAGTCATATTTATATTGAACTAAAAAGGAACTGCACCATGCCTTCTGGCAGATTCCCAACCTTTACTTTGTAGACTTCACTTCCATGCAACCCAAATTTGTCACACCTGGTTCAGTAGCTCCAGGTCTTCTAAATTTACTGATTATCCAGAGGGTGCTGAGCATAAGAGTAGAATGATTGGCTGCATCAATGATCATATTACTCATTTTTATGCAAATATCTCTAAAAGTATTTTGCTCTTTATTTTGTTTGAACTCAAGGATATTATTAGGGAGGTCATCCCCCTGTGCTGCTGTAACATCCTCTACACTTCTGGGAAGGCTTTTTGTTTCATATGCTGTGGAGATTTTAGTGTATTCAGCTACAAGTGCATTGGTGAGGTCATGTACTAATGTTGGATGTTCTGTTTGGATGACAAACCCCCATTGCAACCAATCTCAAGATATTAGATTGAGCTCCATCTCTCCAGAGAGCTTAGTTCCACTTCTCCACAGCTGAATGCCGAGCACTTTATACCCCTTTAGCTGCCATTTACCATTTGGTGACCTTTGGCTCATATGTGGTGGCTCCAGAGTGTCTAAAAGCTTTTCTATGGAAATTATACATGGTGTGGGTATAATTTGCTTCATAATGATAGTGGCATAGTAGTACATTTAGCACCACTTGTTGGCCAAGGCAGCCAACTAAGTATGTTCATGTTTAATCAGCACTAGGATCAGACATCAGGAGAAAGTTCAGATTGGTTGTTCAGCATTCTAACATAGACAGGGGCTGTTTGTCAGCAATGGGTCTTTAGATTTTCTTTTTCTGGATTACAAATATAGACTTTTTGCACCTTCTGCTACTAACATTTGTTTCCTTTTACATTGGAACATGACGTACACATGTTTTGGCTGCCAACTGTAATCTTTGTGTTGTAAACGAGTGCAACTTTTTGCAGAAGGTGTAAGACAGCAGAAGGTGATAATCATTCAGCTCATTAGTTCTTGTGAGTCTGTCCAGCCCAACCCAAAAATGATTTCTTACAAATTATTTTGGGTACGGTTTCTGCTTATTCTATTTAGTATTGAGTAGTCGGCAAATCCTCCTATTTTGCTTCTCTACAGTCTCACAATTTTGGCCACCACCATACAAATGGACTCTTCTGGGGTTTTGAAACATGAGAATTTTATCCCACAGTTCTTCTCCAAAAAGTACTACAGACTGTCAAACTGGCCAATTGAAACATGATGTTTAATCTGTCATAGTAGGCCTTCAGTCCACTGTCTAAAAGCCTGAACAGAGCTTATTTTGCAACATCTGCCAAGGTCCAATAGAGAAAATATATTCTAACTGGTTTTCCTTTGGGTTTTTCCCTGTTGCTTTTCCATACAATACTTGGTGCATGTGTGTGTGTGTGTGTGTGTGTGTGTGTGTGTGTGTGTGTGTGTGCGTGTCTTTTATTTTGCAGATATCAGAGGGCTTTGAGGGAAGTATTCTCTTTTGTTTAGGGATTAAGTACCATTTTTTTTTTCAACACTGTCTTTTGCCACTGGTTGGCATCACACTTATCTTAGACACTAGAGCGTCAGTCGTGGAAGTGCACTAACTTGATTCTAACATGGAGCACCATTGAGATTGCACTGCAGGTCCGAGGTTTACTAAAACGGGCCTATTTATTCTGCTATGGGGAAAAAACTAGGGAAGTGTGCTTGTTACAGACCATATATGAGCATCCTGAATCCTGAAGGGTTTTGTCTTCTATGTCTGTGTAGTCCATTTTGTCCTTGTGTAAGACCAAGTTACAGAAAGGCAGAGCAAAGGCTTGCAGGAAGGTTGGGACGTATTTTTTACAGCAAAGTTAAGCAGCTGATCTACCATAAAATCCTTCTTCTTGTCATTTTTAATGATTAACCAGGGCTTAGTTATTGATAAATATCATCATTTGTACTAATTGTTTCCTTCCTGCAGGAACTAAATTCTACTTATGAAACATTGATAAAGGAAAATAAACAATCTGAATAAATCACAAGCCCTAACTGGGTGTTTAAATGTGAATATTACTATACACCAGCAACCTTTTAGCGCCCATAATAAAAGGGGCATTTTTTTCATGCATTTTTGTGCTTTCACCTCATTGTAGGAATATAGCAAAGACAGCATATCATGTTGCATCATATCTTTGACTACCATTTTAGGTTGTGACTGGTGTATAAGCCTGTTATTAATATATGTTTAGCTCATATGTCTAGATGCATAGGTTTTGGTTGCTGAAAATTTACCAATCTCTCTGTATTACCTAGAATTAGAGTGTTTTACTGTTACTGTCCCTTTAAATGTTGATGACCTCTGTTCTGACTGAAACAGGTGAATTCTAAACAAATTGGTGCAGTTTAATACATATAGACTGAGTATGTAATGGAACATCTATGTATCACATCAACCTCTTGTCAGGGTGGTCTAGCTGTAGGGTACTTGCCTATGGAGCAAAGGCTCAAGAGGTCCCAGGTTTGAATCCCACCTCTGCACTACCTGCTGGATTCCTGAGCAAGGCCTTTTACCTGAATTGCTGCTCCCGGGACTGTCCCTGTAATTAGGACATGTAAGTTGCTCTGGATAAGAGCGTCTGCTAAATGCCGTAAATGTTATGTAAATGTTGTCTAAACAAATCAAGGAAAAGTTAGTTTTATGCAATGTGGAAACCTTTCCAAATCAATTTTAGAGCCATTTTCAGCCACAAAAATGTACATTTATCAGAAACATTTTTCTGATAATTCAAGGCTGAATACTGACGTTAATTAATATAATTGTGTCCCATTTGTCCCCCAGCAACCCCTCTAGGTTTTGTGCAAAAGTTAGATTTACATGGCTAACTTCTTGAAATTCTTATTTTATATAACTTATTTTCTCAAAAACTGGACTTAATATCTTGAAAAGTAAAGACCACAACTCACTACTGGTTTAAAATAATTGTTCCTTCACAAAGTGAAACAATCAAGAAGATAAGTTGTTCAAACACAAGACATTTTTTTTGTGTAAATGTCAATTTTTACAATCTTTTTCTTGTCTGAGAAAAGTAATACGCAATTGTTAACAAACATCACTTCTGTTTGTGAATTTCATGGCTATTACAATACTCACTGATAAATCAACAAGTGGTCCCAGCTTTACACTGTTCAGTGGCATTAGTGGCAACAGCTGAGCCAACACAGCTGATTCATGTACTGGATTCAAGCACACTAAACAGCCAGAGATTACACTCAGAGGAGAGAAAGAGAGAGACACACAGAGACAGAAAGAGGGGAGCAGACAGTGAGTCAGAGAAGGACGAACAGAGATAGACAGAAAGAGAGAGAGTGCGACAGACAGAGAGAAGAGAGAAATGTGAGGAAGACTGAAAGCTTGTCTTGTCTGTTTTGTCATCTCTTGCCCCCTGGGTGTGTATGAGGGGGTTATGTGGACATGCCTGTTTGTGTGTGTGTGTAGTAAAAGGGAAACAAAACTAATATGACCAGAAACAAAGGCTAAGAACTATCTATATTGTCTCACTAAAATCCTTCAGTCCCTCATTTAAGATAGATAGCAGTTTACCGTCTCCATCTGCACCATATGGTTGAATAATTTCCCCTGTACTTAAGGAAGGACAGGAAAACTGTTGAGTGGAAGCAATTTCAGTAGGAAATTGTGCTTCAACTGCTGCCTGTTGGCCTCTATTATAAGTGTGTTTCAGAGTAATAGGTTTTACGGGTCCCAACAAGAGTGAAAGGAAAGGTTCACAGGACGGTAGTGAGACCAGCTATGCTATACAAGTTAGAGATGGTTGTGCTGATGAAAACACAGGAGATGGAGCTTGAGGTGGCAGAGTTAAAGATTTTCATTGGGAGTGACAAGGATGGACAGGATTAGAAATGTGTATATCAGAGAGACAGCTTTGGAGATAAAGTTAGAGAAGCAAGGTCGCGTTGGTTTGGACATTGGACAAGAGAGATTCTGTATATATACTGAAGACCAAAAAGAAGGCATATGGATTTGGTGAGAGGAGACATGCAGGTGGTCGGTTTGAATGAGGAAGTCAAAAGGACCAAAAGAAATTGGAAATGAATGATCAGCCGTGGCAACCCCTCAACGTGAGCAGCTAAGTGAAAGTGACTATTCTTGTCATTGCGAGGTCACAGCACAGCACACAGTGAACCACAATGAAATTGGACCTCTGCATTTAACCCATGCACACAAACACCATGCAGCAGGGGGCAGCAATGAAAGCACCTGCAGAGCAGTGACGGGGACGGTACCTTGCTCAAGGGTACCTCAGGGAAACCTACTGGAAACCCACAATCTTCTGATCCTGTTGCCAACTCCCTAACCACTGGGCCACCGCTGCCCCAATAAAGGGGCAGCTGAAAGGTTTTCTATTCTCAAAACTGGGAAAAAACATCAAAATGATTGTCCATGGCAATCACTGATGGGCTACAGATAACAAATAGACTGGAGTATTCCTCTCTTGTATTTTATTTCCCTCTGGTCCACTAATGATGTTTTTTTTTTGTTTGTTTTAATTACAGTTAATAGTTCACCATTTAGGGCGTCGGCCACATGATCGGAGCATTGGGGGTCCGAACCCCTTCCCAATGGGTTGCCCTGAGTACCCTTGAGCAAGGTGCCGTCCCGTCCCGCTCCTCCCTGCGATGGGCTGGCGACCTGTCCAGGAGTGCGTCCCCGTCCTCGCCCTGTGTCTTTGTGGGTTGGACTGCACTCCCCGCGACCCGTTTGGGACAAGCGACGATCGTGGATGGATGGATGGGATTCCTGCATTTTCCATCTTCTGTTAGAATCAAACTAGCTGTTTCTGTTGCAATATTTTTAAGAACAATATTATATAAACAGTTCTGATTGGCCACCTTGTGAAATACCTACTTCAAAAAGGAAGCAGGGTGAAAACAATCCTTATAACTTCAAGGTGAATGGGCAGGGTTAAGCTGCTGAATAGGTGACAATATTAAAATGCAAAAACTGAAATGTTCTATATATTCATTACTTTTTGTATGATATGTACACTTTACAACAGATAACAAATATAGAGGAAAGATATCATCTTATAGCAGGAATTATTTCAAAGAAGAGAAAGACAGAGAGAGTGAGTGAGTGAGTGAGTGAGTGAGTGAGTGAATGAATGTGTGGGTTGTGTGTGTGTGTGTGTTATATGTGTGTGTGTGTGTGTGTGTGTGTGTGTGTGTGTGTGTGTGTGTGTGTGTGTGTGTTATATAAGCAGTGTACTCCACGGGACACTTAGGTGCTTAAGACAAACATACACATGCCCGCACACGCACACGCACACACACACACACACACACACACACACAGAGCATAATGCGGGGTGAGAGAAAGTGGAGCAGAAAATTTGGCTGATACATGAACGGGCCTGTAAAAGCCTTAGAAGCATGCTGGAGGAAACGCCAGAAGGGAATAGTCTGGGTCTGAGGGAAGACACAACACACCACTGGGCCTCATATTTACGCACACACAATGTAACGCAACCTTTCTCTTTCAGTTCAGCCATCCCCTCAGTCTAGTGCAGTTAAAATAACACCACACCTTTTAGCCTGAGATTCTCACACCTACACAATGTAACAGCTCACCACTTAGCCTGCATACAAAACAGGCCAGCTTTATCTTTAGCACAGAAAATAAACAACGGACAGAAATCTAACCTATTTGGTTCCTTTAACCTAAACCACCCTGAAATATATGAGTACAATCACACACAAACAGCTGTGCTCTTTAACCCATGTTCATCATCACTGTTGCTCTGCAACTGTAGGTTTAAGTGTAGGTTCATATAAAAGATTCATTTTGAAATTATTTCAATACATTTCTGTTGGTGGGAGAAGATGTACTGATTAGACCTCTTTTGCTAATAAAAGTAATTGAACTGAAGGACATTTCAACCAGACATTTCTCTTCAAAGTAAACTGAAACTTCATGCAGTATCAATGTAATTAAAAAACTATTAAGAACACAACAAAACTTTAAACACAATAAAAGTAAAAAAAGAACGTTAACATCCCCTATGGCGTTTCTTTAGATATAGCCTTTACTTCTTGTGGTGTCTGACATGTACGATGTGCAATACAAATACAAATACAAATACAATACAAACAAAAATACTAGTAAACATAAATGAGTATAAGGTACAGATATTTGTGCAACAATGTATGCTGGCAAGGTTAAAAAGTAAATAAACTACTACAGATCCGTATAACTCTACTTAAGTTGGGTAATAAGGTAAAGTTACATTAATTCCTATCTCTGCTTGTAGCTAAATATGACAACACGACACAAGCAATATCACAAATCTGATATCTAGAAATTGTGAAATCTTTTAAATGATCATATCAATAGGAACCAAATGGGCAGCGGGGGCCTAGTGGTTAGGGAGTTGCTTCTGCATTGGAAAATTGTGGGTTCAGTTCCCTCACCAGTAAGTTGCCCTGAGGTATTTTGTTGTGGTTCACTGTGTGCTGTGCTGTGACCTCGCAATGACATGGGTTTTCACTTTCACTTTTTTTCAGTTTAAATAAGCTTTTTCCCACTAATTTGGCATTTGTTTCTGAGGATAAATTAATTTGCCATCTAGTTAGCTGACTGGAGCCCTTATAAAAAGACTCTGCTCTGAAGGTTTGTACCTAAGTCTACAAGTAGTAGTAGATAAATGTGAGAGAGAGAGCTCTGGGCTCCTGCTTGAGTGGGAGAGTGTGGGGTACCAAAACTCTGCACAGTAAACAAAACAAAAAGGAGGTTATTTATAGAGAATCAAAGTAAAATAGAAAGTTTTTATGTTAGTTATGGAAGTTAGATTGGAATGAGCTTCATGCATGGTCACCCTCCCAAATTTTATTCATTCAGTCATTCTTGAGAGAACAGAGAAACAGAGAAAACACATCTGCATAATTTGATGTGCAATTACTGTTTTTCTGAGTTTTCTGATACCTTAAACTCAGCACATGGAACTCAGGTTGCAATTTTAAAGACTCGAAATTCACAATAATAGAGGTCGATCAATGTACGTTTTCCTTGTAATTATTGATGAACTTGAATCTGGAAGTTGAAGGTGTGATATAGAATGTTGTTATAACAGATTCTGAGAAAGCTGACCATAAAATAAAGATGATACAATAATGATCGAAATCTGCCCCAGAGTAGTTCTCTGCTGTGCTTATGATTATGTAGATATTCAAATCCAACATAAATATGCAACACATACTCCTTTGCATACACATTCTCACCTCCACCACAACCTGGAGCGGCAGTGCGTGTGTCTTTGTGTCAGCACTCCTGTTCCCCTGAGGTTTGTCCACAATACTGCAACTCAAGCGCAGTACTGCAACTCTAGTCTGCCAATTTTAGCATATCACACACACACATACACACACACACACACACACACACACACACACACACACACACACACACACACACACACATTCATCAGTGTTTAATAGATCAATCTCCAAATTTGAGAGAGCAGCATAAAACCTTACACTGGAGATGACTATTGATCAAAATGTCTGGCAAGACCACACACACACTCACACACACTCACACACACACACATATCCTGTTTGTGGACGGCGGGGAAAATGAAGATTCCAAGATGGAAGACCCAGTGGGAATCGCTGTCCTACTAATTTGACAAATTTGCTTCAAAATCCATTCTGTAAAGTCTCCAGCTTGTGTGTGTGTGGGTGTGTGTATTCTTCCCACCAACACAGAGCTAACCTCTGCAGTGTGCTGTACAAGAGACTGCATCAGAACGAATTTCAATCAGGAGGATGCCTGCAGCAGCCAAATCAAGTGCTGCTGGTAAAAAACCACTGCCTAGGAAACCACCCCTTCTGAATGGGAGACTCTTTTAATGGGTGCAGGTTTTTTATGTTAGTTGCACAATGTTGGGTTACTGTGCAGAAGAAAACAACTTCTTGAGAATGCATTTCAGAGATTTTAACACAATTCACGAATGCATAAAAACTGAAAACGCTTTTTCAAAAACAAAAATGTATAATGCTATTATTTTCAACAAGCTTATTTAAATATAACATTTATTATTATCTGTGGCCTTTTTGTTGGTTTGTTTTCCATAAATGCACTATTAGTGCATTGCTTTTTACCATTAAAATCATCAAAACTGACACAGAAAAAGCTTGACCCAAAAAAACCTCCCACATTAGAGCAAAGACGATAGAGATAATATATGTGCGCTGTGAGCACAATGCTAAATAATTGGTTATGAGCTTACATTACCTGTTAGCTACATTTAAATATATATAAAACTACATATGGGATATGAAGAACATTCTGTGGGCAAACTATCACTTCAAGTGTGTAATATTTCTGGCAAATGTTCATCTGAGAAGAATTTGCTACCCCTCCCTCACATTCTTTTCTTTGAACTGTATATGAACCTTTACTGGTAAATCACCTGGTGCACCTGTGCACACATACATATACATATATACACACGCTGTCAATGCTCAAACAGTGGCTCAGGTTATTGAGTAACTCAAAGCAGATCATGATCACTGGAGTTAAAAAGAGAGTCAGAGGGAGCGAATTGTTTTCATCACCTTTCTTTTGCTTTGTTTGTTATACTGATTGGTAAAGTCAGCTGGGTCACTGAGGGAGCACCGACATTGTGGGCATAAGTGTGCTTGTGTGACTGAAACTAATAAGAGTAAATATGAATAATGGTTATTAATTTAGTAGACCATGAATCCTTTTGACCATGTCTGTCCAAGTGTGTGTGTGCTTCTGTGCCAGGATTTTGCTCTGCACTGTATCTCACAGGCGAATAGATAACAGAAGGTGGAAGAACAAGGTGAGTTATAGAGGAATAGATCTCCTACTGCACTGCTGGAAATAAACACTCTCTAATCCTCCTCCAGCAGCTCAGCCGTCATGGGCAGCACAGGCCTGTCACTCCTCTGAGCTTGGCTTACTTCAGTTTGGAAGGAGTAGAGCACTGATCACACACACAGTTTCCGCACTTAACCGATATCAGTGGAAAAGGTTGGATTATATTTTACAGAAAAAAATGCATGAATTATAAATCATCTCTGAAAATATGTACATGGATGACAAACTTAAGAAAAAATGATATGTCACATAACGATAACAATAGCTTAACATCAGCATTAGAAACTGGCATTTTAAAAAATTCATTAATTTTAAAGGATCTAATCATCACTGCTCACATTCAGTACTATGCAAAAACTTAAGCCACCCTTTCTTTCTTCATATTTATCTTCCAGAGAGCCAGCTTTCTTTTAGCTTCCATAAAGCCTGTATTTAATGAATTGTTGAGGAAGAGTTCCCCAGGCTTCCAGAAGCACAACATTTTTGGCTCTCATTTTCAGTGCAGTCCCTCTGGCGGACCAGTTTCAGATGAGTGTTTATGTTCATAAGTCACACAGTGACCTGTGCATGAATCCTCCAAGCAAAACAAAGCCATCTAATTTAAAACATGAAGCAGTGAAGAAACTGGAGCAGTCAGTTGAAAACAGATGATCAGGCTGGTGATTAGTTTTCTTGGGATGTTGAATGCTGAGTGGTTGGAACCCCTTTGTTTAGGCACCTGTATCTCTAGACACTTTGCAGCCTGTTAGAGTAAAGCAAAATATTTAATGTACTCCATATGCCAAAGATACAACAGTTTGACTAGCTTAAACAGAGTTTTTGCACCAGCAACACAATTCCCTAGCAAAATATGAAGAATCGAGGGGTGGCTCAAGACTTTTGCCCATTACTGAACTTCCATGCATCTGTTAGGTTGCCAGAAATGTTATAAGATATGTTTACCAGATGTCAGATTCCAAAGTTTCTGACAACAGCAAAAATGTGAACAGTGGAAGAGTTATTAGTTACCTGTTAAGAAAGAGGCCAAAGCAAAGGGTGTGTATTTGTATTTAATGCTGAGCATATTTAACTGCACAGTTTGCTGTTTTTCTTGGGCTAAATCCCCTGATTAGGTAATTATCAAGTGAACTATATCATGAGCTGAGGGCATGTAGCCCCTTGGGCCCAGGACAGAACTACTGAGTTGTTTATAAGCTGTCATAAACTGTGCATAGTGAAATCTCCTGACATGTTCTGTCACATCTGGACATCATCTGTGTGTGTTAGTGTGACTTACAAACCGCTACCATTTCAATAACCCAAATTTGGACAGTAGCTTGAGTTGAGCAGGTTGTAAGAACCAAAAATAGCTTTATATATGTGTGTGTGCATGTGTACATCTCAGTGTGTATTTCTTTTGGAATGTTCCAAAACCTGTGGAGTGTTGAGGTGACTTGATATTTTGTTTGGACAGTGCCTGAGAAACATGTCAACTCTGACCTAGCAAATCCTGCATCCTGTACACGCACATATGCATAAACACACAAGCAACAACCATCTCCTTGTGTATATAGTCATATCTCAGGCTGAAAGTTTCAGTAAGAAAAACATTGGAGTTCAAAATCTAAACATCTGAATGGCAAGCATAGCCAAGCCACTCTGTCACACACACACACACACACACACACACACACACACACACACACACTCTCTCTCTCTGTCACACACACACACACACACACACACCCACTCTCTCTCTCTCTCTCTCTGTCACACACACACACACATACAACCCCCCCCCGCTCTCTCACACACACGCATGCACATACACAAACACAAAACACACACATACCCCATCTCTCTCTCTCTCTCTCTCTCTCTCTCTCTCACACACACACACACACACACATGCAAACACACATAACCCTCTCTCTCTCTCTCTCATACACACACACACACACACACACACACATAGCCTCTCTCTGTCCAGGCAGAGAGGGGTTATAACATTAATGAATATGTCAACTATATGTGAAGAAGAAGAAAGAAGAGGAATTATGTATTGTTTACATGTAATATATATCTGTATGTAGAAAGAAGAAAGAAAAACAAAATATATGTGTTTATGTTTTAATATAACAATACATGCGTCATATGAAAGAAAAGCGAAAAATTCTATAATAATAATGTGTTGAAAAGAAGAAGGGAAATGGTAGCTAATATATGTGTAGCGTATGTATTGAAAAGAAGAGTATTATTCAATGTATTTATTAGTATTATTGATGATGATGAATGATATTGTGACGAAGTAACAACTGTGCTTGCCATTCAGTGTTTGGAGCACGAGGAACTCCAATGTTTTGCTTACTGGCTTTTGTACAGATGTGACTATACACAGGAAGACTCAGGTGTTGCTGTATGTTTATGCATATGTCGTACAAATGCGAGACCCTAACTGAGTCAGTTGACATGTTTCTCGAGCACTGTCACTAAATATCAGAGGTCACCTCAGCACCACGATTTTGGAGACATTCAAGCACTGAATTCTTACATACACACACATACTGCTCAAAGCTGTTTTTGTTCTTACAACCTGCCAGCTTTCAGCTTGCTGTCCCAAGCTGAGTTGACAATGGTAGCATTTGTGAGTATCTGCTTTGTGTGACAGTATGAAATTTCTGCTCACTGGTTATGTTTGTTATAGCACAACTCGATGAATACGTCCTGGCCAGCATACCGGCTGTGATATGATTCGCGATGATACTGTCGAGTTTTGTAAGCAGCTGGCGGCTTTGTGCGGTTAAACTCGGCGATATCTGAAATGCACGCGCTGCTGGCCTCTCTTGGCTGAATAAAGCGACACAGGCTTTACAGAATCTGATCTGTGAAGCTGCTATCTTATAACATTTCTGACGGCAACGTGCATGGAAATTCGTAATGAGCAAGTGAAACCTCATTGCTCGCTATTTTACTTCCGAAGGCCTTTTAGTGCCCAAGCTTCTGTTTTAGCACTTGTCAAACTTTGTTATCTTTGGCATAGCAATTGCAGTAAATATTTTGCTGCTGAGCTTCTGAAAGTGATACAGGTAAGGGGGTTCAACCGCTCGGCGTCAACATCCCAAGAAAAACAATCGCCAACCTGATCATCGTTTTCAACTGACTGCTCCAGTTTCTTCGCGCTCCTGTTTAGGCCGAATGACTGTTTGCTTAATTAAGTAGGTATGTGTTTATGAACATAAACAAATGCAGGCTGATGCCGAAAGTTTGCACAGTGAGAGCCAAAAAATAACGTGCTACGAAACCTGTTCTTCGTCCGAAGCGCAAACTTTAAAAAAAGCGACACTACTGGAAGATCATATGAAAGAAGAAGAGGTGGCTTCATGTACTGACGTGTTAAATCCTTTAAAAGTAATGAATTTTTAAAATGCCGATTTCTAATACGATGTTCTTGATTGACATGACTGCGGATTTAATCATGTACATATTTCGAAGATATTCATGCATTTTCTGTAGCTAATCCCAGTCCACTGATGGAGTTGTGTGCTCCATGTTGAGCCTTATGCTCAAGCAGAAGCAACAGCTGAAAATGCAGGCTACACTGTTATGTTTTAACTGACTGCTGGAGGAGGGTAGAAAGAGTGTTTATTTCAACAGTGCAGGCTGAGTCTGTTATGTCACCTTGTTCAACTCCACCTTTCTGACCTCTGCCAAGCGCAGCCAGGCCAGTGCCAGGCATCTGGCTGGCTTTACACTGAATTGGGTATGGTCAAAAGAATGATGCAAGTAATAGCCATTATTCATATTTGCTGCTGACCAGTTCGGTCACACAACACACTATGCCCCAATGTCGAGTATGCTCAATGTTAACTGACTAATCAGTACCCAACAAGTAAAAAGCAAGAAAGGCGATGGCGCAGTGGCTGCTGACTGCTCTTTTGCTTTCCGGTGATCATGATGCTAACGAGGGACCACTCAGTAACCTGAGCCACATCTTTGACCATTGACAGCGACAAATGCCTCTCGCTAGCCTTAATGTAATGTGTGCGTTGCACCAAATGTTACCGACAAGGTCATATACAGTTCAAAAAGAAAAGAATATTGAGGGAGGGGAGAAGAACAACGCCGAATGAACATTTCTAAATATTACGCGAAATGATAGTTTGCCACTGAAATAACTAAGCTGCTGCTGTTTAAATAGCTGCGAGGCAATGTAGCTCATAATCACCATTTAGCATTGCTCTGGCCTTCTATATAATATCGTTAACTCTAATAATGAAGGGCTGGGTCAGCTTTCTGTGTCGGTTTTGGATGTTCTGTCACGTGGAGATTGATATGTAAATGCGCTGTAAGGAATAATTTATGAAAACAGACCAACAAAAAACGCAATTAATAACAAATGTTGTATTACAGGCTTTTGTTGAAAAACAACTGGCATCCACTATTTGTTTTTAACGTTTTCGTACTAGCTGGTGGTATGATCTGATGCTCAGAAAGTTGTTTTCTTCTGCACGTAACAACGATATGCAGCAACATAAAACCTGCACCCGTCTCCCCATTGAAAGAGGAGGCCGATTTCCTGAGCGTGGTTTCAGCATTTGCAGAACCTCTCGAAATTGGATTACGATACGATCCTTACAACAACACACTGCGAGAGAACTACCTCTGTGCCAGAAATTAAAAACTCACACACCTGCACACACCTGGCTGAAGACTACAGGCATAATTTACAACTGCGTGTCATGAAAATAGAGACAACATTCCCACTGTTCTTCCCATCTTGAAATGCTATTTCCCATAAAATCCTGTTTCATGTGTATTGTGTGGCACAATGTGTGTGTGTGTGTGTGCTACCAATGACCTGACTCAACAATCGCTCTCGAAATGTAAACTATGCTGCTCTAAAGTGGTAATATCTATTAAACACTGATAGTGTCAACAACAACAATGTGACTCCAACAATGTGTAACTATTCTTCTTCAATGGCTGTAATGACAATGTAATGTGTGTGTGTGTGTGTGTGTGTGTGTGTGTATTGTGTGTGATATGCTAAAGTAACGAACTAAGTGTTACTACGCTATTACAATGACAATAGACAAACCTCAGAAGAGTCTTATTCTTACACTTTGCCCTTCCAATGTGTAGTGTGAAAATAATGCAGTATGTGTTGCACTATTTATGTTGGACTGTGTCTACATGTCTCAACTGCAACAGGCTACTCTGAAACATGTATGTCATCTTTGGCCTGGTCCTTCTCAAATATAACATGCACAGCATTCTTTACAGCTTTCAATTCAAGACTATCTATTACAAGAAAGCAAGTGTGTCATTCTTCTGTAATTTCAATCTTTAAGTAACCTGAAAGCTGTAATGCTGGCTAGGTATCGAAAAACTCAGAAAACATTACATCCATTCGCTGCGAATGTTTCTCTGTTTCTCTGAATACTCAGAGCTGACGAATGAGTAAGGGAGGCGGAATGTTCAGCACGTGGCTCATTCAATAAACTCACATGGCAACATAGCTACTGTTGCGATTCTCCATAAATATTTCTCCTTTTGTTTTGTTTACTGTGCTGGAAGGTGTTTGAAACACTCCCACTATGGGCTTGAGAGCTCTCCTCATGTTTATCTGCATTAACAATCAGTACAAACTGCTTCGAGCAGGCGTCTCTTTTACTGGAAGCCCGGTCAGCTGATGACAGAGTCCATCACTCAATGAAATATGACCATGAGGCACTTATTTAAACTGAAAAAGCGAAGTGAACGCTGTTCAGTGTGAAGATGCAGCTTTTGCACGTGAGCTCCTGTTCAAGCCTAAGGGCAGCTTTACCAGTGAAGAGCTTGTTTCCTGACCCCAGCAAGCCTCCTTCAAACTATTCCCCTAATGATCGACCCAAACTGCAATGGAATATCCAATTTGTATTATTGCCCAATAATGTTGCTCATTTAACTACAGCTGCAAGACTTCTTTACATATTACAACATCTGAATCTATCAGTAATTTATTACTGTAATACATGTGCAAATATCTCTCTTTGTTTTTGTGCAAATCAGCTTTGGCCTGTCTCATTCTATTACTTTATTACACATATGTCGGAAAAAAATATCTAAGCCATATTATGTTCTTTGCACAGTGTTTAAGTTTTGTTGTGAACTAACTAGCAATTTTTAATTATTGATACTGCATAGTTCGAATTTGCAATGTCTGGTGTCAGTGTGCAAAAGAAGGTCAATCTACCAACAAAGAAATGAGCTGGCTACAAATGAACATCTTTTATAAACCTGATTTACCAGGCATTCAGTGATGATGAACGTGGGTGAAGCACGGCTATTTGTGTCAACGGTGCTATATCTTCAAGATAATTAGGCAAAAGGAACGAATAGGTGAACTAAGTTGTTGGCCTACTGTGCTTTGGAGCTGGCACTGTTTATACAACAACGAAAGTGACTGTTGACAACAATGGTATTGAAAATCTCAGGCGTGGTATTTATTTTAACTGCTGGGGATGGCTGAACTGAAAGAAGGTTGCGTTTGCGGCTAGCGATGTGTGAAATATCGAGCCCATATTGTGTTGCATTACTACAGACTCAGATCTCTTCACAGCCAGCATGCTTTTGCTGCACACAACGATCAGTGAGCCTTGCCTTTTTCTCTTTACGCAGTGCTCTGTTCTGTATTTGATGTTATTGTGTGTGTGTGGAGTGGTGTTATTGTGTGCGGGCATGTGTTTGTCTTAGCACACTAACATCTGGCACACACACACACACACACACACACACACACTCTGCACACACAGCTGCATTCGCTCACTGCTCACTCACTACTCTGTGCTGCTAACTGACAGTAATTCCTGCTGCTAGATGATGTCTTTCTATATTTGTTATCTGACAAACATCATGCAGTAATGTATAAACATTCATTTTTACCGACTTTTGTGCCTAATTCAGCAACTACCCATTTTAATTAGATTTGTTTCTCTGCCTACCCCAATGGGTATTCCTGGGTATTAATCAAACTCGTTATATGCATATGTGCAGCTAGCTGAAAGTAGTGACTCTGCAGCTTGTCTAAGCCTTAGCACGAGAGGGCGAGGAGCACACTGTCATCGGCCCAATACGAAGAGGCGGGCGGAGGTGACACCTTTGGAAGTACCTCAGGAGCAGCACTTCCACGTGGAAAATTCCGAACCCCAATAACTCGATCTGTGACGACGCTAAATAGTGAACTAGTAACTGTAATTAAACAAAAAAAACATCATTGAAGATGAACCGAAGAAAAGTAAAACTGCAGGAAGAATGCTTTCGATCTATTTGTTATCTGTAACCCATCGGCTGTTGCCGTAGTTATCGACTGATGTTTTCCCAGTTTTAATAACTTTCGTACTTTATTGAAGGCGGTAACCTAGTGTTAAGTAACAACTGGAAGATGTGAGTTTCAACAGATTCTGGTACGCTGAAACAGCGAAAGGCCGTCCGTGTTTTTCATGCGCCCCTACTGCATGTGTTCCGTGTGCATGAGTTATGCGAAGATATTTCATTGTAATTCCTGTGTGCTATGCTGACCTCATAATGACAGAGCAGTCTCGCACAGCTGCTGCGATGGCATTACGACTTTGTCGTGTTTCGACCTTCTGGTCTTTTGTTTTCTCATTCAGACTTACCTACGCTATTCTCGCCAAATCCACATGCCTTTTGGTCTTCCCGTATATGCAGGGCTATCTATAACGTCGTGTCCCAAACCAGCAGCGTTGCTAGCTCTCAACATCTCAAACTATGCTCACTCTGATATACACTCACGTCATGTCACTTCAATGAGCTGGCTCTGCTGCTAGCTCCTCGTTTACCATCTCTAACTGTGTAGCATAACTGTCTCACTACTGCGTCTAATGATTTGCTCCTTCACTCTGTTGAAGACAGTAACATTATGTTTACCTGAGGCCAACAGGCAACAGGTGACTTCTGTTCCTACTGAGAGAGCCTTTCCGCTATTACGCTAAGTACGAGCTATTCAGCCAGCACAGATGAAGATGATAGCTATATCTATCTTAAATGAGCTGAATTTTAGTGGTTTAATATGATCAGTTCTTAACATGTCAGTTTTGTTCCCCACACCACACACCTGGCGAACATGTCGCAACCTCGCCACCCGAAGATAAAACGAAGACTGAGACAACTTTCGGTCTTTCTCACGACCTCTCCTCTGACCTGTCACTCTCTATGCATTCGTCAACTCACTGTCTGCTCCCACTTTCTGTCTGCAATGATGTCTCTCTTCTGCTACTCTGTGTATTACAACATTTGTGTAACTGACTCAGCGTAATCGCTGTGTTGCTCAGCATTGCCGGTACTGGTACTTCTTACTGTTGTTATCAGTGATCGTAACAATATAATCACAAACATGTTTGACCAACTGATAACGTCATTACCGAACAGAAAAGAATGTAAAAATGCATTTACAAAAAAATGACGTGTTTGAACAACTTTGTCTTCTTGATTGTTTCACTTTGTGAAGGAATTATTAAACAGTAGTGATTGTGATATTACACCGAATAATGAGGCTCCGGTTTTTGAAAATAAGATTACATATAAATAAGAGGCTGAAAGTTAACCATGAGAATAATAAATACACTTTGCACAAAAACTAGAGAACCTTTGAAAAAAATGAGACACCAATATGACGGTAACGTCATTATTCGGCAACGGGTAACTCCGAAAAATGTTTCTGACAAGCTAACTACATTTTTAATGACTAATGACTTCGTGAAAGGACTACATAAGTGCTTTCGCGATTTGTTTGGGTAACATTTACATAACATTCCCGACATTGCTCATCCAGGCAGCCATCTAATTACGGACGATCCCCTAATTCAGGAGGTAAACGCGTAGAACAAATGACAACCAGTGCCAGAAGGTGGAAGTTCAAACTTTGAGCATAACCGAACGCGTAATTGCCAGCCGTTCCCGCCCTGACGGTGATGTGATACATGGTGATACGCTACTCACGTCTGACAAACTGCGCCATTGTTGAAATTCGCCTGTTTCGGTCGAACGAGAAGATCGTCAACGACGAAAGGACGTGGCTAATGCTGCTCTAATTACAAGTGACTGAAGATTGTGAGGCACTAAAGCAACCATTATGCATCTGGAGAACATAGAGCAAACATATGTTATGCTGAGCATACACCGGTCGCGGCCTAAATGGTCAAGGCTAACGTGCAACATGCTAGAATGACTAGTCTGTGGCATCTTGCTGCTGTGAGCATGCGCAGTGTATGTCAATATTCTGTTTAAGCTACCAGTTGAAGCTTGTATTTATTCAGTGTTATTTTCACTTTGTCATGTTTCCTCAGTCGGCCAGACCCCTGGAAAAAGAAACGAGCAATGCCACAATGATGATGACCCACTAAGCCCTGGTGTCATTAAAAATGACAGAAAGAAGAAATTTTGTAATTGAATCGCTTTGCTTAACACTATTTAATATACGTCCCACAACCTCCTGCAGCACTTGCTCACTGCCTTTCTGTAACTGATGTACACAGAACAAAATGAACTCTGTTTATAGAAAATACAAAACCAACAAAATTCCCAGAGATAACTCTCTCTGGTCTGTGGCTAACACACTTTACACCAGTTTTTCCCTTAACAGTAAGCAGGCCGTTTAGGCTGCAAATCTGTCTGTCGGTCAACTCCGTGTTAGGGCCAGACCAGTGCACTTCACGACCAGCTCTGTAAGACAGAATATTGATATGCGCGGTGACAGGTAGTGTTGAAAAAATGATGCTTATCTGAGCAGAGGCTGCTTCCTCAGCCTCTGATATGCAGGCGCTGCACACACGCACACACACACACATGCGCAGAAAGTATTGTGGAGCAACGAGAAAAAACGAAGCCGGTCAAACTTTGCTGAACGCAGATGATGCTTTCTGTTCGAGCTTTTGAGTACGAAGACCCTGTTATGTTTAGATTGGCGTAACCGATGACCGATTTGATCTGTAGTGCTGAGAAAGAACGTGGTAATAGAAACAAATGAAAAATTTGCCAGAGGTGATGTACTGGCAGCAGTTGCTCAATACTGAAACGACAAATGGTGTGGCGGAGCGAACGAAACTACAAAGAAATTTAATGAGCGAATGATATCGCCTTCTGCTGTCTTACTTGCTCGTTGAGTAAATGCGTCATGTTCCAATAATGAAACAAATGTTGGTAACGGTAAATCATATTTATGATGAAAAAGAAAATCTAAGACCTTTGATGAAACAACCCTGTCTATGTTGAAATAGCTGAACAACAGTAACTGTCTCTGTCTAGTGTGATTATAATTTGCTCACAGACCATTGCGCTGGCCAACAGGAAACTATCTTTGCGTATGAAAGCTTAGGTATGTATTTCATGGGCTTGGTACTCTGGGCTGCCATACCAAATATTTGGTGGGAGCCCGTAAAGGTGCTGGGCATTCAGTGAGAAGAGTGGAACCTTCTGCGGAGAAGATGAGCTCAGTCTGGCACTGTCTTTTGAGAAATGAACTGTGCAAGCAGAGGCATCCAACATTGGCCTTGAGCTCCTCAATGTCACGCTGTAGCTGGTCTGTAAAAACTCTCCCACGGCGCTAGACTCTTTCCCAGAAGTGTGAAGATTGCAGTGGCTGAAACTCAAGCAAAAATCTTTGCAGAAGATGACATAAAGAAACTGGTATTGCTTGATGCAGTATAACATGCTCAGCGCCCTACTGGATAATCGGCTGGAGGCCCCAGAGACCTGAGTTGAACAGTGTGACAGGTAATTTGCATGTGAGAAGTCAATGAGGTTGAGAATCTACTCAAAATAAATTGCAGTTCCCTTTAGTTCAATGACTAGCACCAACACAAAATCTGGTAATTCCTGAAAGTCAATGGACCTATGGTCAAATTTCCTTACATATCCCCAGTCAATTTACCCATTCATTTGCACATTCATGTTTGCTGTGCACTGTCAGGCGTTCCATGTTATTGCAGGGACAGTCTCTGGGCTGGCCGAGGATGAGGTGCAGAGCTGGTGATGACTGGTGGACTGAGCTGCTTGTTGAATCTGGCGAGCAGTGTCCCCACTAGATCACGATCTCACTGCCATATTTGGATTGAAAGTGTCGGTTAACAAAAATGCTGAAACAACACTTAAGCAGAAATGAAGACTACCATGTAACACACATATGCGAACACTGCCCTCACGCACACCACACACTGCAATGTCATGTTGGTATAACGAGTCTGTCACATTGACAATGTTTATTCTTTGTTTTCTGTATGACACATACACACACCTTTCACATGCACACACAACTGATGTTTAACAAACAATGCTCATTGTCGACAATGACATCTAATAGTGTTTCAAATTCGTCACATATAAATATGCTGTGACATTTCTTTTCTGTGGAAATTTGTCATCATACCACACACAACACACACACACACCTTGCACACACACACACACACACACGCACATGCACATGTGTTTTGCCATGCTCTGTAACGAAAACAAAAGATCTATTTAAATCTGAGCACAATATGTCACTAGTATAAAGAATATTCTGTAATGAACAGATGAATAGATGAAGAGAGAGAGAAGAGAAGAGAGAGAGAGAGAGAGAGAGAGAGAGAGAGAGAGGGTGCAGTTACCTACAACCAGGCTTTATAATGTTGAACTGGTTTTAATTTTATATAGAAAACGTACTGAGAGCTCTTTGTAATGGTCAGTGTATACCCGAGTGTGTTTGGGTTTCTCTTTGTGAAAATGTCATGTGACTCTTTTGTTGCTGTGGTAACTGCTATTCTGAGTCTTGAGTCTGCTCAGGCTGAACTCTCAGATACTTCAGAGCACTAATGTTCCTACAATGCTGGTATCAGAAGGCTGAAATAGTATCTACAGCTTAGGTGCATTTGAAGCTTTGGCACAAAATGAACGAAATGACAATTTAAGGCACAGCTTTCGGTGCTGATCACTTTAAGTAACACACAGTGAAGTAACAGTATGACCTCAGATGTGGAACCTGTGGAGCTTGAGCCACCATCTTTCATCCTCCTTCTATTTGTACTAATTACAGACCAACACTGTTGCAGTGTGTTGTATGTTAAATCAGAGGATCAGCCGTCTGGCCCCTTTTGAAGATGACGACGTTTACAGTACAAATGGTCACTTTCATAACAGACACAGCTTCCTGGTGCTTTAAATCTTTCATTCAAACAATGATACACTGGCATATGATATATTGTAATGTCTCCAAGCACCATTTCTAAGAGCCAAATAAATAAATAATAAAATAAGCAACTATTTCTAGTCACTGAGTAGAAAATCCCAAAATCAAGTCAATGAACTAAGTGGTGCAGATCTGCTCCTATACTGATTCTGAAAACCAGAAATGTGCTGATCTAACATTTATTGGTGCATGTTTGATAACTAATTTAACAACAGTAACTATATTTTTTGGTTAAGCTCTAAACCATATTTTTCAACTGCCTCCGGCCACGTGAAAGTGGAAAAATCAGTTCTACAAAAAAGATGCTGATTTGTAACTGATGCTGATTTTAACCCTGACTATTGTTTCGCGATCGCTCTGTGTTAACAACCAGTGTTTACACACTGTGTGCTTGCTAACTTTGTCTAGTAATTTGGCTTGTTCTTCCGAAGTAACGATGCATCTATTTCTTATTCGCTGACTATCATGAAACTCAGCACGAAAGAGAGACCACAATCAGGCAAGATACTGCTGAAAGGCAGTAACTCAAGGGTGAAAGGATACCTGCTGGCACCAGCTACGAGGCTAATAGCGACTGCGGCGGCGACCTCAAATCCGCATCTTTGAGCGACCATTGAGAGGAGGAAAAGCGCTGATATGCGCGTCGAGCGGCTTCTTCCCGAAATGCCCGACTCTGTCAGGTGAACGCTGCCGCCTGCCAGACTGAAGGCACGCTGAGTCGGCAAGCGCCACCGCTCGAGGACTGCTGGCACGAGGCTCTGCGCTTACTGCGCTGGCACGGAAGTGGAGCAGTGCTGAACTAAGACAGATCGCCCTTGACTTACACCTCCGCGGGCTATTGGCTTTGCCCGTGGTACAGACGGTGCAGATAGCGGACGAGGGCAAAAACAAGCGCAAATAAAGAAAACATAAATACAAATCGAGCAAATGATGTGCTGCCAGTTGTGCAGCTTAGCTAACTCTTCCTGTCATGCTGTGATATTGACTTGTTATTTGGCAGCTCAGCTCTCCAATGACCAATGTTATTTGCGGTAAAACATGAACGACCAATTGAAGTAGTTTAGGCCGACCTGGCTGTTGACGATGATGACTTTTTGATACAGTGCCAGATCTGGCTGCCTCTTCTCTCTCTCTGCCTCTGCTGCTGCTATATATCTGCTGCTTCACTAGCAATATATATACTCTGTCTCTTTGCATATACTCTCTCTGCTGCAATATATCTTTCTTTTCACACACTCTCTCCTTTCATCTCCCCATGATAAGAGAAGTCCAAATGAAAAATTAAAAAGTGTCACACACAGCCTCCCTATTCTGAGGAAATGATGTAGCCCACAATGTGTATCAATATTAATGTATGTTGCTATGTGTGTGTAATGTGTGTGTGCATGTATTATTAACGTAATGAGCTCAACAGCACCAGCTATTTGCTACTGTCTGGCAATAACAGTCATGCGATGAGTGTGCTTTACTGCATTCTCTATTTGACTTCATCGTACCTGCCTACTCCCAGCTATCAAATGAGAATAAGTAGAGGTAGCCACGCTTTAATAACAACACCCACACACACACACACACACACACACACACAAACACACACACACACAGAAGTGAGAAGAAGCCCAACCACGATGGCCCATTAAAACTTTCAATGACTGGCAACAATGAAAACAATGTATTGGCTTTAGAAGATTTGTGGCTATAACGCACATGCGACCAGCCAACAATATTTACATGAAGACTTGTCTACCTTCTTATGATAGCAGTGAATACCATATTATCCCTTATGAAAGAAGAAAGAAGAAGAAGAAAAGAAAGAATGAGCAAGTAACTACACTCTGCATGTATAATACACTGCTCCCTGAAAGAGAGAAACGTAATGTGTGTGTGTGTGTGTGTGTGTGTGTGTATGTGAGAGAGAGGAAGAAGCGCTATATAATGTGTGTGTGTGTGTGGGTGTGAGTGTTGTAACATTTCTTGCATGTCAGCTGTTGATAACCCTAACAATGTATTTTAATTTGCCGATAATATGTTGTTACAATTTGACTAATTAATATTCTGTTCGATGGCTGATAAGACACAACAAGCAGCTCCTGTCACTCTCTGCTTCTTTATACTGCTATACTTTCTCTTCTCTCACTCTCCTCTGCTGCTCATCTCTCTCAGCGCTGCTCTATATAACGAACATCCTTTGCAAAACAACGTAAACAGACAATTAATTATATGTTATTTATGAGTGAACATTTGTAATAAATGTGAAACGATTGTCACGGTATTACCTGTGTTTTTTCTGTTGTCTCGAGTGCAGTGTTACAGATGATCGAGCTGTTGTTAGCCATACTGTGGTGCTGAGACAGTGCTGTCTTTCATTTTACGGCGCTGTCTGCACGCTTTTAACAACCAGCGAATGTTGGCGCAGCTACTGACACTACAATATAGTAAGGCTAAACAATGTACCGCAACTCACAAACGAGCAGGCTTGAAGCATTGGCTGCTGAAAAAATGTTGAAAAGGCTCCCGAGCATTCGAGTGTATAAACGTCGAGAATATCGCTCTGACATTATATCAGGCACATTCAGGTGCGACCGCGCAAATCTGCTGAGTTACCAACGCAGGCTTACACTTGAACGAAATGGTATGAACAAACTTTGGCAATACTAAACAGCTGTACCGCTGCATCTGATGAAGGTGCTGCGTGAAGTCTGTTGGCGTACTGAGACATTATTACATTAGTTAACCGGTTGTCTGGCTAATGTGCCGAAGCTGCCTGCAAGCTATCACCGCAACGATCGCAGCAACATTCAAAGCATGTTGAAATTCAGAGCTTAGCCGAAGCAACAGAGACCTCTATTTTATTATTCAACATGGAACAGAATCTTTAAGTACTATAATTGTAAATCGAGAGAGGAAGCATTTGTGATGATTGATGTTGTCGAGCTCCTGCCACCCTAACCAGATAACTTTGCAGACTGTTAAATGACTGAATGGGTAATACTTTTATATACAAATACCCGTATGTCTATTGCTGATTAACATGATAGAAAAAATGAAAATAAATACTATATTTCTTCCTTCTTCTTCCCCAGAAATCTGTTAAGAAATTCATTCATTAAATGTAAAACATAACAGGCTGAGAAGTTCAACTTTTTATTTACATGTGACAGTGGTTGTTGTGAACGAGGAAGCTTTACAGTAAAGTCATTCTTTACATGTTCTCAAAGGGTGACATAAATGTTGCCAACCATTTTATTCAATGACTCCTAGTCTTCAGGAATAGTACCACTGATTTAATGATGCCTGATTTAACGACAGTCACTGTCTTACTAAACCTTGCTAACACAGGCTAGCCTACAGGCTGCAAATACAGGTGTTGATTATATTGTTTGTCCTGCTCGCACCTATTCTCTGCACGAACTCCATCTTCCAATCGGGCACAGTGCCACGCGAGCTGCTGCCACTAGAGCACAACTAAACGAGCCATATTAGCTCACGACTCCAGCCACGGGCTGCAAATGAACAACTTTATTGAATAATGCACTGAAGTCATCTTTTAGTGATTGGTATGATAACTTTGCTATTTTCTTCTTTGACTGCAGTGACAAACCACCTTTTAGTGTGGTTCTCCCAAAAATTTCTTTCACTCGCAACTGCTGGGAGTTTTCCGCACAGTAATGCCCACCGATGACCGAGGCTTCCGATTCCATTTATTAAAAACGTGTTTGGTGTAAATACTTTATTGACATTGACTGACAATTATTTTCATTTTACTACCTAACAACATGTTGCTGTATAAAGAGTATGTTTTTTCTTTAGTCTACTCTACATTTATGATGAAATTCAGAACCATAATGTCTCTTTTATACTGTGTGAGTGTGTCTTTCTATACAGAGCCACTGCCCGTGTTCAGTATTAAACACTTGTGAGAAGGTGTAGTGAATTTGATCTATATTACTGTTCTGTGTAACTGTTCAAACTAGTGTAATAATCATCTGTCACTCGTATTTTTTACTTTGCAATGCGAAAACTGTGCGCTGTAGTGTTTTATGGCAAAGAGACTCAGCTTCCACCAGTCTCTGATGAGCAAAAACTGTTGCTATGCTGTTTAACACTGATTAACTGAATGCAACCTTCTTTCTTGCTAACAACTGGAGATAAACCACACTGTAAATTATCTTGGTCACACACACACACACACACAACTACACACACACACACACACACACACTTGCCTGCACACACACACACACACACCTTTTACACCTATTTCTATAATAAATGTACACAAAAGAAATAAATGTGGCTGTTATTTCTTAAAATACTATAATATTTGTCTGTGTAATCTCAGTTGGATCATACCTCTTGTTTTGTTTAACAAATACATACAGATGCACATTCACAGATTTATTTCTCCCTCTTTCTGCCTTTCTCTATACTTTGACTCTAAATGAATGCTGTTTTGAAGACAGTATAATTTACATTTCAGAAGTCACTAAGATAAACACGTACCGAAAAAATGCAACCTCCCAACATGCACACACACACACACACACACACACACACAGTCCCCCGCCCTTTTAGGTCAGCAGAGACCTGGAGGAAAAATCAGTGCCTGTGTTGGTTGGCCCTCTCCATGGTAACACAGCTGTGTGTGCATGTTTTGCAGAAGCAGGTGTGTTTCCTCCAGAATCCTGGATTATAACAAACTGCTTTGTTCACAATGTGGCCTTGTTTCTTCTCAACCCACACCTTGAGCAGGCCCCACCCCTGAGTCTGAACATTAATTAGTCTTAGGCTGCGATTATTTTACAGATCTTGTTTTAACAACCTTTGGCTTTCACTGAAATGAGGTTGGTGCCATGTCATGATAGGGAGGGGCAATAATAATAAGCTATTTAAAAATCTGACTGAAAAGAGATGGATTCCAGTGTATTTGCTGGTAGGTCATTCTCAATGTCCTCTTTTTTTTTTTTCTGGAAATGTCCGTGAATCCCCCTTGAATATACACAGTTATTAAAAAATTCTGTGCTTGTAAATGTCACCTGTTGAACTAGAGAGTGAATTTTTGCCATAGTGAACACTATGGCCATAGTGAACCACAATGGTCTTCTCTGCATTTATTCATCAAACCTTAGAGTAACGAGTGGGCAGCCGGCCATCCAGCATCCGGGAGCAGTGGGATGGTGCAGCTTGCTCGAAAGTGCCCACTCCAAGGCCTTTCTGGTCGAACTCAAACCCATGGCCTTGTGATCATGGTGCCTAGTCTCGAACCAGAAGGTCACCACTGCCCCAGAAGCAATGGCCTGTACTGGGATGTTCACTGCGAAACACAATGTGATTAAAAAAGATATAATTGTTTAAAAAAAAAAATAAAAACACTTAAAAAAATGAAAAGTCCCTCCATTTGGGGCACCAATAAAGTGCTATAAATGACAGAAATAAACTAATATAAAAATATGGGAATGTTCCATAATTAGTGTTTGTAGCGATATTTTATTACATTGTTTTGACATGAACCTATTTCAGTGCCAGTAAATGGTCTATTTATATTGCTTGTTCATTCTGTAAGAAGAATTATGTTTTGGAAAGTTTTGGAAAGTGACTGCTTGTCATTTTATTTCCACAAGCTTTTAACACATATTGAACCACAACAAAATCTTCTTTACATTTAACCCATACACAGTATGTAGCAGATGGCAACCATATCCAGCACCTGGGAGCAGTGATGGGGACAGTACTTTGCTCAAGAGTGCCGCAGGGTAACCTACTGGTCTGATTCCAATTCAGGAGCCTAGTCCTTAGCCACCAGGCCACCGCTGCCCCAGAAGCAATGGCCTGTACTGGGATATTCACAAGCAGGAAACCAATGTGATTAAAATAAATGACAAACAAACTATAACAAATCATCATGCAAAGAGTCATCTTTGAGGGATTCTTTTTGATATATTATTGAGTAAGTTTATTAAACTATAACACTTATGATTAAAATATGGACATGGACATCTTGTTAAATTACAGCGACAGTGACAGTTTTATACATTGACAATTTGCAATAGACATGTCTAATACTGCAATTTAGGATGCTCCATAAATTTTCTAGAAATCGAGTTAATCTGCAATTTTCCATCAGTTTAAAGACTATGATGACAGCCAGCCTTCACCCTCTAGTTTTTGTGGTATTTTGTGATTGTGGGTCTTTTAGATAGAGGGTGAAACTGGACATGCCCAAGTTGAAGAGAAAGCTGTACAAATTCCCCAAAGTTACTTTGTATAAATTTTTAAGGTTTTCTTATGTATGTTTCACAGTGGATATTATAATGTATAGCCTTATTTCTTTTTAAAAATGAGCAAGCAGCATATTTTTGCTCAGAAGTGTGTTATTCAAGATTTGATCATTTGAGTCATTTCAGAAAAGCTTTTGGATGGGGTTCGTTCTGAGGTTCATACTTATTTTTTTTTGCATACAGAGGCAGCATTTTCTTTTATTGTCCTGGGAGAGACATATTTTGCATACTGTTTTTGTCTCACTTTTAATGCACACTGCTGTTTAATATGCAGAGCACTGCAGATGTCCTAGGTTTACCCTACATCACGCTGAACATGATGGTCATAATCAGTAGAAAAAGATATAATGAGTCCTTTAAATCATGACAAAAAAAAACAAAAATCTTGTTTTTTGCAAACAATGCCATATTTGCTAGTTAGGTTAGATAAACATTTTGTATTGATATATTGATATATTTAGATTACAAGCATGAGTCTCATGTGGCACCTTAATTATAAGCTTTGGCTTATTTCAGCTTGCAATTTATCTAGCTCCAGCTGCTATTGTTTTCTCTGTAACAGTGGGTTTCAGTTACAAAGGAGTCATGATTAGTTGACTGAGCAAGGCTGAAGACTCACTTCTTGCTTTTAGCTACAGACATGAGCATTGGTGGGATTTAGCACCATGCATACCTTTAAAATGAATGAATAAAGTGCAGTAACTTCCTAAAAACAGCACTATTTAAACAATAATAAAGTAACCACATTCTTACTAGAACAAAGAAGCTGTGCCCTGCAGAAGCTGCCCTGAGACACAGCAGTTAAATCAATCTGAAGTACCAATTGAACTAATTGAATAACATTAACTTAGCTTTTTATGACTCCAAACCTTGAACAGAAATTGATTTACCAGATTGGGTTACCAGCATGGAGAACATAACGTGTTTTTGTTGAGTCAAACCCAGAAATGGATCAGTTCATACTGCAGTAAGAAGCACTACAAGGTAAATATTGCATTCCGTAATAAAAACCAATTTTTTTGAATGGGCCTCCAGACTTTTCAACAGCTAAGCCATCCCTAGACAAGCAGTATAGCATTTAGAAATCAGCATGTACTAAATTTCTCCTCTTTGTTGGTTCATAACTAGAGACATTGCATTTTATAGGACAGTCCCCGTTGCCATCACAACATAACATCAACTCTCATCTTCTGAGACCTTTCACTTGGGATTAAGGCTTAACTGGTTAAACATCTTTATCCTGCATTTTAACCCATACGCACATGTGCAGGAGTTGGCAGCCAAAACTAGCGCCTGGGAAGCAGTGATGGGATAGTATCTTTGCTCAAGGGTACCTCAGGGTAACCTAATGGTCTTGGATTCCAACCCATGACCTTCCAAGCCTCAAAAAGCAAAAAGAAATAGATGGAAAGCAAATGTGAAATTGTAATTGCATTGTTATAGTAACTTTAAAATTCAAATCATGACGCTCACATTGGTACATTGTCAAAACTTTGCAGTAGACCTTTCCTCGGGAAGCTACAACTTGTTCCCATTTAGCTAAATTGTAGTGACTTTCCTTGCATTGTAAGCATAGCTAACACAGCAAGCTCACGACCTCTGCATACCATACACACACGTGCAGCTATAATTATGTATAATTTGTAGTTTTATTTATAAGTGAAATTTAACTGAGGGCAGCATGGAGCAGAGTGGGCAATGCTGTTGCCTCACAGCGCCTCACCTCCATTCCCAGATGGGACGGTCCTGATCCTTTCTGTGTGGAGTTGGCATGCTCTCCCCATGTCTGTGTGGGTTTCCTCTGGGACTCCGGTTTCCTCCCACCATCCAAAGACATGTGTGTCAGGTGGATGAGGAAGATGCTAAATTGCCTGGGTGTGAGTGTGTGAGTGAGGTGTGTTTGTCTGTGTGTCTGTCAGTGGACTGGTGACCAGGTGTTTCCTTGTCTTTCCCTTTGAGAGCTGGGATAGACTCCAGCATCCCCTGTGACCCTAATTAGGACAAGCAGCTATGAAAACAAATGAGAGAGTGAGTAAATCTAACTGAAAACAGAATTCAATGTGAAAATTAACCAGTGTGTGAATGATTTCTGAAAGCATTCTTTGTTTACAGCATTTATTCACACCTGCCTAAAACTGTACTGTGTATGTATATGTGTGTGTGTGTGTGTGTATATATATATATATATATATATACACACAGTACTGTGCAAAAGTTTTAGGCAGGTGTGAAAAAAATGCTGTAAACAAAGAATGCTTTCAGAAATATAAATAATGATTGTTTATTTTTATCAATTTACAAAATGCAAAGTGAGCGAACAAAAGAAAAATCTAAATCAAATCAATATTTGGTGTTACTACCTTTTGCCTTCAAACCAGCAACAATTCTTCTGGCCCCCACAGAGCCCTGATCTCATCATGGAGTGTGTCTGGGATTACATGAAGAGACAGAAGGATGTGAGGAAGCCTATATCCACATCTGTGGTTAGTTCTCCAAGATGTTTGGAACAACCTACCAGCCGAGTTCCTATGTGCAAGTGTACTTAGAAGAATTGATGCTGTTTTGAAGGCAAAGGGTGGTCACACCAAATATTGATTTGATTTAGATTTCTCTTTTGTTCATTCACTGCATTTTGTTGATTGATGAAAATAAATGATTAATACTTATATATAACTATATAACTATATATATATATATATATATATGAAGAGGATGAAGAATGGAAAAACTGTTGCTCCAGATGACATGCCTGTGGAGTTGCATGTGGAGTTTCTAACCAGATTGTTTAACGCAATCTTGGAAAGTGCCTGATGCCTGATGAGTGGAGAAGAAGTGCACTGATACTGATTTTCAGAAAAAGGGTGATGCGCAAAACTATAGTAATTATGCAGGGATAAAGTTGATCAGCCAATTTCTTTCCCAGTTATGGGAAAGAGAATTGGAAGCTAGGTTAAAAAAAAAGAGGTGAGGATTATCGAGCAGCAACACAATTTAATGCCAAGAAAGAGTACTACAGATGCAATGTTTGCTCTGAGGGTGTTGATGGAGAAGTCCAGCGAAGAAGGTCAGAAAGAGTTGCATTGTGCCTTTGTAGACAGAGAAAGCATAAGACAAGGTGCCTAGAGAGGAGTTGTGGGTTTTGTATGAGGCAGTCAGGAATAGCAGAAAAGTATGTGAGAGCAGTACAGGATATGTACGAGATGTATATGAGATGTATGTTTGCAGATGACATTGTGATGTATAACAAGAGTAGAGATCAGCATTTGAATAACCTGGAGAGTTGGAGATATGCCCTAGAGAGGAGAGGAATGAGAGTCAGTAGGTCAAAGAAAGAATACACAAGTGTGAATGAAAAGTTGAACAGTGGAGTGGTTAGGATGCAGGGAATAGAAGTGATGAAAGTGGGGGAGTTAAAATACTCAGCAGTTCAGAGAAGTGGGAAGTGCCGAAGAGAGAGAAGAAGAGAGTGAAGCAGGTTGGAATGAATGGTTAAGATGGAGTGGCAGGATTGCTCTGTGGTACCAGCAAGAGTGAACATGAAGGTGACAGGTGGTGGAGCTGGAAGTGGCAGAATTAAAAATGCTGAGATTTGCACTGGGAATGACAAGGATGGGGAAGATTAGAAAAGGGATTATTAGAGGCACGGCTCAGGTTAGACGGTTTGGTGGCCAAGTTAGTGAAGATTGCGTTTGTTTGACAGAGTTGGTTTGACATGTGCAGAGGAGAGATGGGTATTATTTTGGGAGAAGGATGTTGAGGATAGGGATGCCAGGCAAGGGGAGAAGAGGAAGACCAAAGAGAAGGTTTTGCATGATCTGCTGTGATAACCCCTAACGGAGCAGTCAAAAGAAGAAGAATAAATATATGTATGTATAAGCATAGTGGGCTGGTGGGGGAGACGTACTAGAGGTGTGCAGGTAATGGACACAGGCAGGTGGCTGGTAGACTATGTGTTGTCTCAGCGGTAGAAGAGTAGTGTTGCTGGAATGGGAACAGTGTTCTGAGCTATGCTTTCTCCATTCACAGTACAGAAACTTAATCCTGCATCAGCACTATCTCTCTCTCTCTCTCTCTCTCTCTCTCTCTCTCTCTCTCTCTCTCTCTTAGTCCCCTTGGTCCTGGCAGCTGTGGTGAAAGCAAAGTGAAGTGTGTGTGAGTGTGTGTGTGTGTGTGTGTGTGTGTGTGTGTGTGTGTGTGTTTGTGTGTGTGTGTGTGTGTACACATGTATGTACTCAGTTGGCTCTCTTGGGCCTGTATTAACTGTTGGAATGTGGTCAGTATATTTGATGGCCTGAACTCTTTCTCTACTTGCTGACATGCTGCCTAAAATACACACATGCTTAAAATATATACTGCTTAACAATCCCAAAAAAGTTTGTGGGGTCCTCTGTTTGTTTTATATTCTGCTATTTAATATTGAGAGAGAGACAGAGACCTTAGATAGTGCTGAGGAATGTGTGGTAATTTTGCGGTTTTTGAAACTGCGAGCTGTGGGAGGGGCTTTTAATAAGGGAGACTCACTTCTAGACAGCAGGCTCCACCCCTGGCCAAAGCTCGCTTCTCTTGCCCTTTTTTCTTAAAGGGGAAGAAACTCTCCACGTCTCTTCTCCTTGGCCTTTCTGTCATTTTTTAGTGAGCTCCCACTTTGACTTCCTTGTTGAGAATGGAACAAATGCATCATTCATGGTTGTGTCTTAAGTGTGCAAGCATGTCAATTAACCTCCCCCCATCTTTGTCTATGTGTTTACAGACAAGTGTGTGTGTAGAGGAGATCTGATGCAGGAATGCCCCAGTGTCTGAGGCTGTCATCACAGTGAGGTGAGTAAATGAAGTTCTCTTCCTCACTTGGTAATCTAAGTTAAGAGAGGGTTAAATTAGAGAGTTAGAGAGGGTTGATTGACATTCATTTTTGCATTCAATCAGTTTTTCTGATCTAGCCCAGCTGCTAAAAAATGAATGCCACTCCATGAGTCATTAGTAAAGGCCAATGTGGCAAAAATAAACAACCCAATTCTGTTAATGATTTTGCAGAAATAAATTGTTTATACTGGAAATGCAGTAAAAGTAATTTGCTCCAAAAATTGTATGCATTTTATTCAGATTCCATGTATTGTTATTGTTATGTTGTTTTTGTCAGAGCTGTTCAGTTAGGATGTTGTGACACATATTTTGGTGTGATGTCTTTGCACACCAGTAAAGGAAAGCCCATGAAAACAGTATATTTAGAAAACATCTCTCTCATCCCCCCTTTCTGCCTCTTGTCCTTCATCAGGGATATTGTGTCAGTGGCAGTGACTTTTGACCTCTGATTAAGGACTGTGTGCTGAATAGTTGGAGGAAGAGATGATGGGGGAGGCTCTGAGAGACAACAGTCTAGAAGGTCACTCTTTGTAAACACGCACCAGTTTGCTGGTCTTTTTGCTAAGCAGTACATGCAACTGCACTACTGCTCCGTGCTATCATACCAATAAACTACTGTGAAGTGTAGAAGATTCAAAAGACAAATAAATTTTGAACAGGAAATGATTACAATAGTTGGCTATTTTTAGGCCTGTGTTGCAGAGATCATTGAAGCCTTGCGTTTTGTATCAGAACTGTAGGCCAGATGGTGCCATGACGAAAACTGTTGTGAGAAGAATGTCTGACTCCTCCTTAGAAATTTGTCTCTCATTTTCAATCTTCTTCCCTCGCTCTGTCTTCACAGTGCTAGACTCACTGAAACACACAACTCATTGCTGTTACTACATCCCCTCGGCATCCTCAACTTCATCAGCCAGTCAAATGCGCCCTGAAAATAAACTGACCAATCATGGGACGCAATCACAGATCCCTAGTGTAAACCAGCAGCAGCAGCAAGGATCTGCTGGTAGCCTGGGGTCAAAGGGAAGTGGGCCAGGGAACCATGGAGTCAAAGCCAATCAGATATCTCCAAGCAACCCTGGGATGAAGAGTGTGGGCCAATCAGGTGGTAATGTTGGAGTGGCTGGAATGATGAAGACTAAGGCAAAAAGAGAAAGAAGCATCTCGATGGATGCAGCAGACCAGAGGGACACACTGACACCAGTACTGGAACCGGATGCTAAAGGTATGCTTGGCAGCCACACACTTGCAAACAATGTCAGGAGTTGCGGTGGCCCATATGTCCCATATGCTGCATGTCCAAAGGTTTGTAGACACATGCTAATCCTGTGTGAGGTCTTTAAATTTACCATATAATAGGGAGTTTGTACTAGCTTCAGGTCCTTTGGGAAAACTTTACACTGGATACTCTGACTTTAGTTTGGGGTGTTACATCCCTTTGGGTACCGTGACCTTAGGGTGTGGTGTGGCTGATCTAAAGTATCCAACACTATTAGAAATCTTTTACTATGGATTGAATTGAAAATTTACAGTATTTCATAAAAGTGAGTACACCCCTCACATTTTTGTAAATATTTTTATTATATCTTTTTATGGGACAACGCTGAAGATATGATACTTTGATACAATGTAAAGTAGTCCGTGTACAGTTTGTATAACAGTGTTCATTTGCTGTCCATTCAAAATAACTCAACACACAGCCATTATTGTCTAAACAACTGGCAAATAAGTGAGTACACCCCTATGTGAAAAATGTCCACGTTGTGCCCAAAGTGAGAATATTTTGTGTGGCCACCATTATTTTCCAGCACTGCCTTAACTCTCTTGGGCATGGAGTTCACTAGAGCTTCACAGTTTGCCACTGGAATCCTCTTTCACTCATCACAGAGCTGGTGGATGTTAGAGACCTTGCACTCCTCCACCTTCCATTTAAGGATGCCCCACAGATATTCAATAGCAGGGGTGGGCACCTCCGGTCCTGGAGGGTGTCCTGCAGAGTTTAGTGAATTCCCTGCTTAAACACACCTGGTACAGCTCAAGTTTAGCTAGTGTGTTTGAGAAGGCACTAACCCAAACCCTAACCCTATCCTTGGAGGACACCAGCCCTCCAGGACCGGAGTTGCCCACCCCTGCTCAATAGGGTTTAGGTCTGGAGACATGCTTGGCCAGTCCAGCACTTTAACCCTCAGTTTCTTTAGCAAGGCAGTGGTCATCTTGGAGGTGTGTTTGGGGTCCTTATCATGTTGGAATACTGCCCTGCGGCCCAGTTTCCAAAGGGAGGGGTCATGCTGTGCTTCAGTATGTCACAGTACACGTTGACATTCATGGTTCACTCAATGAACTGTAGCTCCCCAGTGCTGGCAGCACTCATGCAGCCCCAAACCATGACACTCCCACCACCATGCTTGACTGTAGGCAAGACACACTTGTCTTTGTACGCCTTGCCTGGTTGTCACCACACGCTTGACATCATCTGAACCACATAAGTTCATCTTGGTCTCATCAGACCACAGGACATGGTTCCAGTAATCCATATCCTTAGTGTGCTTGTCTTCAGCAAACTGTTTGTGGGCTTATCCAGATGACAGCCATGCAGACCAATCTGATGCAGTGTACAGTGTATGGTCTATGCACTGACAGGCTGACTCCCCACCCCTTCAACCTCTGCAGCAATGCTGGCAGCACTCGTACATCTATTTTCAAAAGACAACCTCTGGATATGACGCAAAGCAGGTGCGCTCAACTTAGGTTGACCATGGCGAGGCCTGTTCTGAGTGGAACCTGTCCTTTTAAACCACTGTATGGTCTTGGCCACTGTGCTGCAGCTCAGTTTCAGGGTATTGGCAATCTTCTTATAGCCTAGGCCATCTTCATGTAGAGCAACAAATCTTTTTTCCGATCCTCAGAGAGTTCTTTGCCATGAGGTGCCATGTTGAACTTCCAGTGACCAGTTTGAGAGAGTGTGAGAGCGATAACACAAAATTTAACACACCTGCTCCCCATTCACACCTGAGACCTTGTAACACTAATGAGTCACATGGCACTTGGGGGGAAAAATGGCTAATTGGGCACAATGTGTACATTTTTCACTTTGGGAGGTACTCACTTTTGTTGCCAGTGGTTTAGACATTAATGGCTGTGTGTTGAGTTATTTTGAGGGGACAGCAAATGCACACTGTTATACAAGCTGTACACTGACTACTTTGCATTGTATCAAGTGTCAAATCTTCAGTGTGGTCCCATGAAAAGGTGTAATAAAATATTTACAACAATGTGAGGGGTGTACTCACTTTTGTGAAATACTGTTTTCAATTCAATCCATAGAAAAACATTAGCATTAGATTACATTAGCAATGGTGTTGGTGCACGTGTTGGTTTAGAGATATTTGAAATAAAGTTAGACTTAAAAAATGAAATGAAAAAAACATTTAACCTATTCACAGTAAACACTGCCCACATAGCCCTGATTAGGCCAAAAATAATTGGCATTAGCCAAGAACAAGAAAATACAACCTCTTAGCAGCAGCATTTTCCCCGTATTTTTCAATCTTTTATTTTGTGGCAGAAGTATGAGAAAGCTATGTGAGATATTGGATTGTAGAGAGTTCATGTTCAGCCAGGAGTGACCAAGATAACCAAGCATTTGACAAACTATAGTAATGTGAGAGTTTGTCTTCAATAGGTTACCAATCCTTAAAGCAAAACGTACATTTTTTAGGCTTGCCATTTAACTAGGTTGAAAGAATTAAGTTCTACTACCACATTCTGCCCAGCAGCTCAGGCATTCAGTAACAAAAGATAGGGAGAGATAAAAAGTTCAGCTCTTTCTAAAAGCTTCACTTCAAAGACCAGTCTCAGCAATATTTCATATATTAGGCACTAACATCTGATTTTATTGAAGCAATACATTACAGCCAGACCACACATGAAACAAATGAGGAAATTAAATCGACCAGTCAGGTCAATCTTTTTTCCTGTAGAACATAATTCCACACCTCCATTAAAGTAGTAGGATTCACTATTTAGAAGGGTTGTCTGGATTCATTCACTTTTTCACTGTCACCAGGAACCGAGTCATACCATTTTTTAATTGCATACACATACCAGAATCCTGCTGATGTAGTGCTGCTTGCTTGTTTGTATCAGTGCCATCTGATGGGTTGACATATGGAAACAGAAGCTTGGAGTCTGATGCCAGTAGAAAAGCCCTAGTGCATAACTGGGAAACTTTTGCCTTTTAGCAGATCAGATTCAGGAAGATCTAGATAACAAGAATACAGCGATCTCTTTGGGTTTATATGAGTGTCATGTTGCAAAACACATACATGACAAAACACTGAACGTTTTGGTGCCAGAAAAGTGGAATTACCTTTTTTTTCATCATTGGCCCAGTACCAAGAATCCAGTTTTATAATTTTTTAACTGCTCAAGGTATTGCCAGCATGGCCTATTTATACTTGATCTTTTGTTTTTGGTAAATCCCACAGTAGAAGGTAAAGACAGTTTAAGGAGATCTTTCCTCCTCTAATACCGCTTTTCCACTACACTGGTGCCGGTGCCAGGTGCCGGTTCTGGTGCTCGGCCAGGGAACCAGCCAGAACCAACTGAGAACCGGCCCGCATTTCCACTAGAAAGGAGCTCAGCGGGAGCCGCATGATAATATGTCACAGGCCACGCCCACTAAACAGAAACAAACTTGGCCGAACTCAGTTTGTGTTGCTGGTTATTCTTCAGACTTGGAGGATTTATTTCAGTATCCAAAAGCAGCTTATTCAGCGTGTTATTACCGCTGAATCAGATCGACATACACAACGGTTACGTGCAAGAAGAAATCACGAAATTAGTTCTTCCCTTGTTTCTTCACACGTTCTTCTCTCTCAGTGAACTTTCCAGTTTTTGCTGAATCTCTGTTTACGTTCATATTGCTAAAAGAGCTTTAATTTCGTCCACGCTCCACTTTAGCGGACTTTGGCTCTCCGCTGTTTTCACTTCTAAAGCTACCTATAACTCCACCTACCGCTCGTGACGTCACGGGTTCTCGTGCTCGTTTTTGGGAACCGGCACCAGTTTTTTTTCTGTGGAAAAGCGCACCCTGGTTCCGAAATCGTTAATATAAGCTTTAATATAAGCTATTATAAGTTAATATAAGCTTCATTGAACCAAATTCAGTGACATTTTATGTCATCTGTGGTTCATTACAGTGATTTGAAACTCATAGCTGGAATGTAAATTTAAAATGTAAACATTTAATTTGGTTTTTTTAGACTCTGATGTAAAATCTATATTGACTTGAACTCAATGTTGTTTTTTTATTAGACCATTAGCTTTAAAGTTTACTGCTAACCTGCCCAACCTACAGTGGGGCAGAATACCTCCTTACAGAGAATATATCTGTTTTTATCAGCATCAAGCAAGGATTCTTGCTTCTTCATACGTCCTATGCCATATGTCATATGACCAAATTCATATGTCCTCTGAAGCGATGCTTCTCATAACCTTCTAGTTCTGGCAGTACTTTTAATATACTCTGCTGCGACCACTGTAAGATACATGTTGTTCCAGAATGTCTTGAAAATGTTTAATAACACGTAAAAGAATAGCTATAAAGAGTAAGCTGGCTTTCTTTAACTCTGGTTAAAACAAAAATAAATGCCACTTCCAGTCTCAGACTTATATTTTGGAAATAGTCCAGAAATATAGCAGTAAGATCAAAATAAGATTCATGCATCCATCCATTTTTAAAAAGCGCTTCGTGGTCGTGTTCAGCTGGTATGTTCAATGTGAAGGAACAGTGGCTCTGGGGGGGTGCCCAGTCACCTTATGGAGTGTTCCAGCCATTGTTGTTATAGTCTATATAATCTGTATATAAACAATCAATTATTCTTTCATTCACTACCCGAGCTCATGATCATAGATGAGGGTTGAGACAAAGATGGAGTATTAAGCTCAGAGCTTTGCCTTCCAGCTCCAGTCTCTCTTCACTACATCAGTTACAGCGACCAAATGAATGCTGCCCTAATCTGCCTGACAATCTCTCACTTAATTTTTCCTTCACTCGTGAAACACGATCCCAAGATACTTAAACTCCTTCCCTTCAGTTTGTAGCTCATTTTCAACCCAGAGGTGGAGCACTATGGCCATGAACCATAGCTTCATACTCTGCTGCATACTGGCCCAGTGCTTGCTGAAGGTCACAGCTTGATGAAGCCAATGGAAGATTCAATCCTGAGGGCCTCATACTGGACACGCTCCGGCCTTTGACTAGACCTTGAAATCCTGTTCATGAAAATCACAACCATGGAAGAGGAAAAAAGGAATCCCTGATGTGGTCCAACAACCATCGAGGATGAGCTTGTCTTGATTCTTGTTCCAAGATTCGGACACATATAGACATAGCTTTCACTACATTAATACAGGCACCTAATTGATCTTAGAAGCAATTCTGGCAACCCATGCTCCTGCAACACCCCCTACATAATCTCTTGGGGAATACTGTCATAAGCCTTGTTCAGATCCACAAAGTACATGCAGAAGGGCTTTGCAAACTCCCATGATCCTTCCTCTATCTAGTACTGGTCTGTTGTTCCATGGCCAGGGCAGAATCTGCACAGAATCAGGGCAGTGTCTCCATAATCTGAGGTTCAACTCTCAGAATCTCCTTTCCTGTACGTTTACCTGTAGTAAACGTTTCCTGAAAGGTTGAGTTGTGTGTTACACTGATAATTAAATGATCAATTATCAATTTTTAAAAACTGGGGGACATCATCAACTTTGACAGACTACCTGCAGGATTGGGGAGAAAGCTCCTACAGAGGTGTAAACTGAGGACCCTAAAGACAGGATCCTCTGTCATGCTCCCAGCTTACCCTCACTTGACAGTTATCAGTTGACAGCTCTACCCTTCTTTTCACCATAGTCTCCAGAACATACAGCTGCAAGTCTGATTGCATGGCTGCAGTGTTGATAATTGCTCCCCAAAAGGGTAGCTCCACATCTCTTTTTCAGGCTGAACTCGGCTGGTCCCTGTGACAGGTTTGGCCACCAGGCATTTATTGACCAGCTCCCTGTCCAAGCCTGGCTTCAAAAGTAAGGCCTTGATATACCTGTTAGAAACAAGTTGTCTATATACGTTTTAGAGTTTTCCATAGGGACACCTTGGATGACCCTTTCCAGAGCTGCACACTCGAGTAAAGCTCTCCACTGTGATAAGATTGCAATTCCAGCAGGAGAAATGTATGAAGGATAAACAAATTATTTAAATGTTTCACATTATAATAATTAAAAAAACTATTCACAAGTCTTTGTAAATGTAGACACTTTTGTGAGTTTCTGCATAGAACTTGAAAGTCAGCTGGCCAGTAAGACAGAAAGAGCCATTATTATTAAGACAGTTCCAGTTGTGTCAAGCCAGTAGAAATGTATCTAGAACTACAGTGAATTCCATTGGTTCATATATACAATACTGTGCAAATGTTTTAGGCAGGTGTGGAAAAAATGCTGTAAACAATGAATGCTTTCAGAAATGGAAGTGTTAATCATTTTCATCAATCAACAAAATGCTTTGAATGAACAAAAGAGAAATCTAAATCAAATCAATATTTGGTGTGACCACCCTTTGCCTTCAAAACAGCATCAATTCTTCTAGTTACACTTGCAGTTTTTGAAGGAAGTCGGCTGGGAGGTTGTTCCAAACATCTTGGAGAACTAACCACAGATCTTCTGTGGATGTAGGCTTCCTCACATCCTTCTGTCTCTTCATGTAATCCCAGACACACTCCATGATGTTGAGATCAGGACTCTGTGGGGGCCAGAAGAATTGATGCTGGTTTGAAGGCAAAAGGCAGTTGCCTCTTATAGCAGGATAATGCACCCTGCCATACTGCAAACATAGTTAAAGAATGTCATGAGAAACATCACAAAAAATTCAATAGGTTGACATTGCCAAATGCTCCAGATCTCAACCAATGGAACATCTGAGATGAGCTTGATGCCACACCTCAGAACTTTTAGGGCTTAAATCTACATCTGCTGCTTATACCCAAATGCCACCGTACAACTACAATGATTATTTGGCATCTCAGTTGGAACCTACACAACATTAGGCAGGTGGTTTTAATGATGTGGCTGTTTGGTGTACATGTAACTACAAACATA
>CM029375.1:5701005-6095154 GCA_017165825.1 Hepsetus odoe | reverse complement strand
CATCAGGTGATTGACTTGGCCATTCAAGAATTTTCCACTTCTTTGCTTTAATAACCTCCTGGGTTGCTTTGGCTGTATGTTTTGGATTTGAGCAGACAGTGTGTCTTTGAACACCTCAGAATTCATTCGGCTGCTTCTGTCCTGTGTCACATCATCGATAAACACTAGTGTCCCAGTGCCACTGGCAGCCATGCACACCCAAGCCATCACAGTGCCTCCGCCGTGTTTTTACAGATGATGTGGTGTGCTTTGGATCATGAGCTGTTCCACGCCTTCTCCATACTTTTTTCTTGCCATCATATATAAGTTATATATATATATATATATATATGTATTTTTTTTTTTTTTTTTTTTTTTTTTTTTTTTTTTTTTTTTGCAAATAACCAGTTTATTAATGTTGGTGCACCTTGGTGTTGTCATGGTGCTTTAAAAACAACGGTAATGAAGTAGGGTTTGTATTTGGAAAAAAATATAATAAAAGTTTTCAAAACAGTTGCTGTGTCAGATTTAACCGCTTGAGACAAGAGTGTATACTGCTTTTTAAAGCAGGGGTGCCAAATACGTAACTAATGGTACATAAAATTGGTACAATTCATTTAATAAAAACAGACTCTGCAAACGCAACCAATTTCAAAACAGTATATAATCTCAAATATTGATATCCTTTATTATATTGTGCAAGCTTTGAAATGCAAATGCATTTAATTCACCACCACTGAATTTACAGGCGATCTAGCCACTCACTTGTGCATGAGTAAAGCTTGACACCTGCATTTAGTTCAGCACTAGCAATTAGACTGAAGTTTATTACAATGGGCGATGTAAAACACATTTCGCCCTTTTGGATTAGAATTTTTTCTTATTTTGCACATTCAATTAATTTCTTGATTTCTAAACAAACTCTAATTCCTGGCATGCCTTAACTGCTCAGTATGCGATGACTTTTGCAGAAGGATTTTTTGACATTAGCAGCTGCCAAGAAACCCCTCGGTAGATTGCGGGAGGAGCAGGGTTACGATCGAAAAGGCTCCACGTTTATCTGTCAATGACAGCTGTGCTGAGTTAATGAAGGTTCGTAATTAACATGGATTTCCACTAATGTTTGAGGCTTTTGTATCCTAAATGGAAAGTATTAATCCCATTAGTTTCAAAGTACGAGGCACAGACCCAGTCAGAAGCCCAAAGCTTCCTCCCTCTTGGACAAAAGACTCAGCATAATTGGGTACAGGAGAAAGAAGGATGCTTTGTAAATAAACATTCATTAATTTGCTCATCGTCTTTTTTTTTTTTTCTTTTCCTAACTGTCATAGCAATGTACACAACTTGAGAAGGAAAATAACTTATTAACTTTAATATATGCTAATGCTACAAGATTTTATTCCAAGAAGGTTTGGGCCATTTATATCATATCATAGCATATTACATCATTCTGAAATATTCATGCAATATGAAGGGTAGCTGGTGTTTTCTTATGATATTTTAATATGACAGCAAGGATTTGTTGCACTGGGTTAAATGCATGTTCTAGGAATGCACTGAAGATGACTAGAAGATAGTTATTGTGATATTGGCTTTTATAAATTGATGTTATAGAATATTCCAGTGTGCAAAGGCCTTGAGCATCCTCACTGACCTCAGGAACCCCAGATGAGTTTCTTTGGGTGTTGCAATGAATAGAGCCCTGATACAGACTAATCTTTTACAGGTTAAATCTATTTTATCTTATTTACAAAAGGCAGTGCTTAACGGTGATTTTATACATGCATAAAATATAATAAAGTACACATTTTTTAAACGCAAATGTGTTTATTTAGTATTTATTGACTAGTATTTTGTCTTTAGAGTGGAGCCATAGAACAGAAGCATCTAATCTTGCTAGCAAAGGCTCGGTATGGCAGTAAGTTTTTGTTCCAAAAAACTAGAAGAGCACCTGCTTCTTCTTTAAGGCACTTTTTTTATAAAGAGTGTAGTCCTGTACAATAAAATATTTTGTGATTATATTGCTACTTGTTGCTATTATCTCATGTTAAACGCTGTAGTACCTGTAACCTGCTTCCATTTGTTATAATTTAGACCAACATCCAGAGGAACTCATCTGGGACACCTGAGATTGGTCAAGATGCACATTGCTGCCTTCTGGGTACTCAGTGTGTCATTAAGGCATTTTTCTTGAGTGGGTCATTAAATAAGGACCTTTACAGCAAATAGCCTGAAATATTTTTGGTGGCTCTTAAAAAAAATGTGACACTTCCATCGTTAGCAAGGCTGATTTGCATATTTCTTATACCCAAAGTCCCAGCCACATGTCCTTCTTTCTCTCACTCTCTCTCGCTCTCTCTCTCTCTTTCTCCCTGTCTCTCAGTCTCTATCTCTTTCTCTGGCTCTCAGTCTTTCTTTCCCTTAGTCTTCTCAGACTTTTCATCCCCTGCCTGCTTCGTTTGTGAATTTTCCATGTACGTGTTAGACTGTGTCACACCTTCATGCATTTCTGCCAGCGCTCATCATCCCCTCCTGGGTGAGAAGTGAGAAAGCTTAGCAGTGTAAATTTGTGGGCCAAACAACATAAGACAAATTAATGGGGGGAATAAGACTGACACCTCGCTTTCATTCCAAGTGTTTGGTTTCAAATGAAATGGAATTTTAATAGAATGATTATATGGTAAATATTCATCCTCACACCTCCACCAATCCATGTTCAATGAAGAAAAGAGGAGAAAAAAAGGAATATATAGCAGGAAAACATGACAGTTCATCTCCAAGGAGAATTTAAAAAGTTTTTAAAAGGGGAATTACACCTCTTAGTCAAAACGGTTCTGTAATTCAATCATTGAGATGTATGCAAAGCCATTTAGAGTGGTTTCATGTGAAACAGTGCGCAGTCAGATTTCTTTACTGTTGTGGTAATAGACACCAGGACCTCAACACTGTTTTTAAAAGACCATTTATATCCTTACTCTAGTTAACTCACATGTCTTCTGAGTTGTTGCGGTGGCCTAGTGATTAGTGACTAGGCCCAAATGTTGGGGTTTGAAACCCAGACCAGTAGGTTGCTTTGTGGTACCCTTGAGCAAGATACCATCCCCATCACTGCTCCCTGGGTGCTTTAAGTAGCTGCACCCTGCTGCACAGTGTGTATGGGTGAAAAGCAGAGGTTAAATTGTCACGAATTGTCACGATGACAAGTTTTCACTTTCATATGGAATTTCGCTAATGTAGCATTCCGCCAAAGAGGGATTTCTGAGCGCATTAGGTCTGTTGATTTCCAGGCAGAACAAAAAATTGTTTTTCTCAAGGGAACCACGAAGACGTTAATGGATGTATTCTTCTTCTTGTCTGCTTCTGTTGTTTAGCCCCTCCTCTAAATACCTGATTTGAACTGATTCAAGAACCAGTTATCTGTTGTTGGAAAAGGGATTATGGTAAAATTGTGGTAAAGCCAGGTACTGTACCCTGCACATATTTTCTAATGAATGGAACTTAAGCTCCTCAAATAACCCAAAAACATATTTGTGGCGTTTGGTTTTGTGTAAAGAATTGGTGCTAAGAAGCTTTTAATGGCATTAAACTCTTTAGATCTATTTCTCTTTAGATAGCTTTTCGTATTACACAACTCTAAATACCTATTTGTGCATCTTAGTGATCTGATTATTCAGAAATGTTGGACCTTTCCTTTAAAGAAGCTCTAGTTATGGCCAGATGTTGCAAAAGATGATGTAATTGGATAATTTCTCTAAGCTCAAAACAACAAGTAGAGGCATTCTGTTTGGATTTCATACCATGCCACATTTATTTGGAATTTATTTTTCTTGATTTTGAGTTGGAGGAAAACTTCTTTGTTTTTTCTCTCTTCTTGACATCAAACTTAATAGAAAAAGAGAAGGCCAGACTGTGATTTATGCATGTGAGATGCAAATTGTATTCATAACTCACTTTGTAATTAAAGAATGACATCTGAATAGTTTTGATATACTGTGACAAATAAGAACTTGAATGTTCTCCCTTTGTTTGTCTGTGTCCAGAACACTGAGTGGTCCATTCAAAGTAATGGTTTGATCTGTGAAGTTCAAGCATCATGTTCTTGCCCATTTGGAGTTGAGTGCTTGGGCCATTGCATTATGCAGGCAACGGTGCTGCTTCTTTTATTTAAACTCCACTTTCACGGGGAATGTGTTTCTCAGAACCTTAGACACGAGAGCTGCCTTTGTTTAAAGCTGATTCATTGTATCAGGGCAGAGCAAAGTAGCTTTCTGGAACAAGTCCTGAGAACACTGCGTGAGAGTGGGTGATAAGATAAAAGTCAGAGTTTTGACTTATCTTTTTAATATTCAATTTCCATTTTTTATCCTTTCTCACTGTGTACAATGCTGTGACATTGTGAGTGTAGATTGTCCTTTGTTTGCTTTAGGAGCATTCGCAGCATTATAGGAATGTTTTATAAGTATCTACACACTGCATATAAGTATCATCTGCTGTGTTCAAATATGTGTAGATAACTGCTCACCCAGTGTTTCTTCTGAAACTAGGCATTGAAAGAAAACTCATTCTCCTGTGCTGCAGTTACAGCCTCTGCTCTTTTCGTAGAAACATAGCCATGAGGATTCATTTGTGTTCAGTGACAGTATTACTGAGGTCAGTCACAGTCTTGAACAATTAGCTCTGGATCTGGTACTCAAAGATGCTCTACCACTCTTGAGAACATATCCAAAAATGGGAGGTCACTACCTCACAGCATTGGCCCTGGTGACCTCAGGTTCATTTAGGGCTGTGTCCCATTCTATAATTTTTTCTACAGAGACAAGCCTTGTACAGACCTGAGGATGCCTTAATCTTTAAGAGACCCCCAACATGTGTGAATCTCCCTAGGGTCAAAAAAAAAAAAAAAAAAAAAGAAGCAATGTCTTATATGGACATTTGAGGTCCTGTTCTGATTGATGTTTTATATGAAGCAAGAAACTGAAAACCTCTCCTTTTTTTCTCCGCCTCAATCACACAATTATCTTTATTTGGGAGGAAAACACGAGTATAATTTGATAATAGATAACGAATAACTAACTGACTAATAGATAAATATCTGTACTAATTTGCATTGATAGATCAAAATCTGTTATTAACATGTTTAAATAGGTTATTGACAATGTTATCTAGAAATCAATGACTTAAATGAAGGTGTTTGCCACCCTTATTAACACAACATAATTGCATTGTAATATTGTATTCTGATTATAGATAGAAGGTGAATGAAAATGTTAAATCTGAACATGGGTTTAAAAGGGGGTTTAAAATGCACTTTGGATGAATGCAGTGAAATGTGCGTTGACATAATCCTGTCAGCTTTAAGTAAACCAGTTACTTAAGTAGGTCACTCTTTCCTGTAGGGAAGTGTTCATAAGGCTCTTGACAACTTTGTCATATATGACAAATGACATCAGCATTGATAAATGTTTAATCCAACAGGCATCACTCGTCACAAAGGCTGCTTTAATCAGTTGAAAGTGACTATTCTTGTCATTGTGAAACACAGGACAGCACACCGTGAGACACAACGAAATTCAACCTCTGCATTTTAGCCATACACACACATGCAGCAGGTGGCAGCTTTTGAAAGCACCCAGGGAGCAGTGATGGGGACAGTACCGTGCTCAAGGGTACCTCCTGGCAACCTACTGGATTCTAACCAACAACCTTCTGATCCTAGGGCCAACTCCCTAACCACTAGGCCACTAGTGAAAATGACACTACACTAATACACTACCATAAAAGTGTGACAGTGGACACAACATTGCTTCACTTTGTACGTTTAACCTCTCTGTTCATTTATTTTGGGGAAGGTGCTCCTACTGGCATATTTTATTGGGCCTCCTGAGTTCTTCATCACTCATGAGATCTTGAACTAATATTCAGATTATTGTGAGGTAAACTAAAGTGGGAAATCGTTCCTTTATTATTTAGCCTTTTGTTATGAGACTGTTAAGGGTGAGTGAAAGTAATGCCCCATTTTAACTCTCCAGCAACCCAAGACTGTAGAAAGATCCTCTTTAATCAGCACAGGTAACTGATATCACTGCAGGCATGTTTTTTTTTCTTCCCTGGAGCGATCCTCATATTTACCCAGTTTACCTTTATAGCTACTCTGCAAGTGAAATTGGACAATTCTTCATTCATTCATTTAACACAAGTAGAGAAACCTATCCCTGCACAAATAGGGTGAAAAGCAGAGATACATCCTAGACAGACCACTAGTCCATCGCAGGGCATGGAAACAGACAAGCACGCTCCCAATTAAGCACCTCCAGTCCATGTGATGTGTATGTGTGAGGGAACAGGAGCACCCGGAGACATTTTATATATATATATATATATATATATATATATATATATATATATATATATTTTTTTTTTATTTATTTATTTATTTATTTAACAGAATTATGCTGCTGCGAAACAACACACTACGTATCATCAACTCCAGCCGTGCTGATGAGGGTAGCTATGTGTGCCGGGCTGAGAATCAATTTGGTTCTGCAGAGATCACCACCAAACTGCTGGTCAAAGGTAAAGCACCTCTGTTAATGCATCACATTACCAGCTCTGACTGCATCTTTCTGACCTATCTTCAAGAACCAGCACACACTCCATTTTCATCATTAACTTAGCCAATTTCTTTTTATTAACACCTGTCTGTGTGTTTTATTAACACTTTGCAGCAGACTAGGCAACGCTAGGTGGTCCTTCCTACAGTTGCAGTGGGTCAAACTACATAAAAGTGGATTTAATATCTTAATAATCTTGTTTCTTGAATGATTGTTACCTTTGTTCATTTTTATACGATTTGTCCAGTTTTCTCACTGGTTCATACATTTTCTGAGCTTGGAGTTGCATTACATTTGCTCAAATACTTCTTCAGTAGTAGCTTGGAAGGATGGCGTCACTCATCTTTCTGATAAACCTGAGATGACCTTAAAAAAGCAATAGATGAAGTGTCTGCAATGGCTGAGGATTTTACACAGTTGTGTGGTGCTTTGTCGTGAAACTATGTCTCATGCCTGAGGCTGTACACAGCATGGCTCTCTCCTTCTGTAGAGAGTGATCACATACTTCTTCGGTCAATGATCAACAACATGAAAGTCTCCCTAATAGCGAATCTGCCCCGTTCCTATTATTAATGCAACACCTCAGGATAGTTCCTCTTTGTTGTCCTGAGGTGATGCTGAACATGCTTGGTTATGTCTTTATGTCTGTAATAGGATGTCAGTATGAGCATTTTTTGTGGGTGCAATTGTATGATCTGGTGATGCACCCCGCTGTTAGCAGCAAAATCTTAATGCTAACAAATTTATCATATTTATATATTACATACTGGAGCGATTCATTCCTGTGCACTGCCAGCACCGTTTTCAGTAAGCTCAAAGGATGTCTACACACTGGGGAAGCTCTGAAAGAGACTTTTGAATGATGTTTTCATATTTTGACGTCATAAAAAGAAGGAAACTGGCAAAATATTTTTCCTAGAGGTGCACAACAAGATTCTTCAACAGATATTTTCCTCTTTAGAACTATGCTATCTTCACAGCCACGTGCAGTCAGGTTTATTCGGTGTGTTGGTTCATCCAGATTCAGGTCCGAAACATGGTGCCATAAATGGCTGAGATGATCTGTGACCTGTTTCATCATTTTGAGTCACTGTGTCCCAGAAAAACATGGGTTTTATTCAAGAAGTAGAGTCTCTTAGGATTATAGTGATCTAATATGTGTGAGCTATAATTGAGTCACCTTTCATAAAACATGTCACATGTCATGTCCAAGAATGCATCCAATATGTTGACCAGAATGGGTTTGAAAGCTGGGGGACCCTGAGCACCCCTGCCTCACAGCCTAGTCTATTAAACTCTGTCGTGAGATGACAGTGTGACAGCTTTGTCCTTGCAGAGGCCATGAAGGTGGAGCTGAGCCCGAAGCGTGTGGAGGTGACAGTAGGGGAGAGCGTGGTGCTCAGCTGCAAGGCCATGCATGACCCCTCACTTGATGTCAACTTTCTCTGGCTGCTCAACAACCAGCCACTCAACACCCAGCAAGACGCCGGGCACTTTGAGTACATCCGAACAGTAAGGGGCTCCCTTTTGTCCACAGATGCCAGAGGAATATACATGTTTTGTAGAAATGAGTTTCTCAGTCTTGGTTCTGAATTGCTGCTGCACATGTTAGTTATTTCCACATAGTGTAATAAGCCTCCTTCAGACAAAAAATTCTGTCTGTTAATCAATTCATCAAATCAAATCATATGCCTTTAACATAATGAAAAACATATTATTTTCGTATTATCTAAAGAGTTGAGTCAGGTTCAGTGGGAGCTGGTCAAGCCCTTAAATCTCGAGGACCAGGCAGCTGTTTCCCTTCTTTTGACAGCAACGATTTTTTTCTTATCACTTAGTACAGTATTGTCAGCAGTGCTACAAATTTTAGCTTGCCTGTGCTTTGCTGGGCTTGGTCACATGCGACCAGTTAGAGTCATGGTTCCTTATTTCGGCTGTGCCACATGGCACCGGATCCTGCTTGAAATCAAGTGAGAATCAATGGGCTGAAAGGTCAGCCAGACCTATATGTCACCATGATGAAAGACCTGGTGTGAATCACACCATCATGCTTCTGAGAGCCTCATGTGACAGATGAGCCCACAGCTTTCCCTGCTGGCTCTACTGGACTTAGAATGTCATACCTACCACTGAGCAGCAACACAAATCCCTTTCTTCAAGAAAATCTGAGTGTTTAGAAGGTTCAATTAAGTTGGAGATAATTCTGTTTTTACTCTGATATTATCTGATTATTAGTAACACACTTGTTTGGCAATAGATTTTAGTTAACACATACAATTTAACAGTCAAGCAAGGGTCATTATTATACACACACATCTCAGTACAGTTTGCTTCAATGAGTGGTGCAGCATTTTTCACTAATCATAAATTAAGCACTAAGAGCATTGTCAAGTAAAATGAAGAAATTTACACAAATACATAAAATTGATATTGATATTTTATCTCTATTATCAGCCTAAAGCTAGAGGAGGGTGCCCAAGATTGCACAACCAACATGGACTGAACAACATCTCAGACTGTGCTCAAGAAAATCATCAACTTTCTAATTGGGATGCATCCCTCGTCAGTGTCAGCCAGGGCCGAAACAATTGAGTTCAAACCAACTTGTAATCCCTCAGTATCAGATTAGGGCCATACTCAGGCTTCTCTTCAGGCGTTAATATGGCCCCACTCACTAACACCACCGGTTATCATCTCTCACAACCTCTAATTGGGTTCTGGGGCATAAATGATGGTGGATGGGTTCTGTGTTCAGAGATTGTGTAAAGCCTCTGTGGCAGTAATTCTGTCTCACAGACAGCCCCAAATGAAAAAAGACTGACTGGTCAGTAGTGGAGAGTGGAGACTTTAGGCCTAAATTACACTTGAGTTGTCTGACTTACAATCACCTTTTTCATCAGTGCTGACAATGTATTTAAGTCAACACCACCTATAAAAGGAATGTGTTTCCATTCAAACTGAACCTTGGGGTAATTTAACTTTCCTTCATGTGAAATCATGTAAAAGTAGTCCAGCATCTTAATGTACAGACCAGCCTAATCAGTGTGGGCATAGGATCAGCATGGAACACAAGAATACCCAAAGGACTTTTTCTATTTACATAAAGGAAAAAATACAAAGAAAGGTAGAAGGAAAGGGGGCACAAGTATCTGAATCTTAGAGTGTTCCTTGCTACAAACCTGGCCTTCTCTGCAAATCATGCCACTTGCCAGAAAGAAGGAAAGGAAAGTGGTTTATATCACTACCTAGCACTGATGTAGTGTGCATTCTTTGTGACTATACACTGTAGACAGCAGAGTCGTGCCTAGCTTTCTGATTCATATGGCATAATTTTAATCAGTCCCCGTGCTAAACAGCTGCCTCTAGACCTTGAATTACATCCAGTCTCGCCCCGGGTGTTTCTCATTTCCGCAGAGGGCCGAGATGAGGGAGAGTAATAGTGCTCTGGCTAGTGAGAATGGCAAAAAATCTCTTAAGCTGCAAGAGCCAATACAGAGAGTAAAAGCAGGCCATCTTTCAGGTGTCAGCCATGCACGGGAAGTCTATTTCTCTTTTTTGTGAGTTCTTTTTTTCTTTTCTTCATCCTCATTACATGTAGCAGTCCTCCACAGCAGATCTGATGATCAGAAGCATCCTGCTGAAGCATGCTGGGAAATATGGCTGCCGGGTGCAGACGAGTGCCGACACGGTGCTGGCTGAAGCCGAACTCCTTGTGAGAGGTACGTTTATTAGCTGAGAGTCCATTTGCATGTTCCCCATCTTTTAAAGTCTACCAAGAGGTTAAAGCATGCTTTAAGGATATTTAGTTCACTAAAAACTGATTGTACTTACATGTAGTTACTCAGCTAATGTTGGTTGTTACTGGTTCAGAGTCTCTGGTCTCGAGTTTCTGAGGCACAGTTTGATTTGATAAAAAAAAAACATACAATCGTTATCAATATAGAATTTAACTGCCTGTAACATCATATCAGGTTAATTTGCTTGATGACCAATTGGGCTAGTTAGAATACTAATCCAACTTGTATAGCTTTTTAAATGTCCCATACATTGTTATAAAAATCCCCTTTCTGTTACTTTTAACACCACATTGACTTCATATAGTTTTGTAGGCATGTCCATCAGTGTGAACTTTTTACCAGCCATACTCAATTACTGGGTAAGTCCAATGTTTCCCTGAGAGAAAGAAGGAACCATGAAGCAGGGTTATTATCAGAAGCAGCAGCATGCATACTTCTCTTTAACTTAATTCTGTTGAGTAGGCTCAACCAAAAAAACTCTGATTATTCCCTGTGCTTTTTAGCTATCTCAAACCTATCCACTGGCTCTTATCCTTCTCCCTGAATCCTCCACCTCTAGTCTATTTACTCTGCTCTTTGATGATGTGTGTGCCAACCTAAGTAAACAGACCAGGTGTTTTACATAATGCACATTATCTAACGTGAATATGAGGAAGCGAGGAAAGAGAGTGGGAAGGCATAAACTCCTTGATCTCTTTGGCATGCCTTGTTGGTGCTCTCTGAAGCCATCCGGTCGGGACTGTTGGGCCTAGCACCACCCTTCTGGCTGTGCTCCGTGGTGCTTAGCACAATGTTTGAAGTCAGGGAGTGCAAGACAACAGCATCATAGTAAACAAGGGTGACAAAAGGTGTAGCCAGAGGATTTTATTTACTGGGTGTGCACACAGTTTTACTAGGCCAAAATGTAATATATTATTCTAGCAGGGGTGTTACACTGGACTCGTTCAGGGTCACGGCTTTGAAGAGATTTTTGTTTTCCCTCTTCTACAAACTCACTGTTCACTGAGGCCTTGGGGATTAGTTGAACCAAGTGTGTTTATTGACAAAAGTGCTGAATACTGCTGAAGGAGCTTAGTTTGACACCCTTGCTCTAGAATTCAAAACATATCATGAATCATTCAAGTTAAACTCAAGTCAGAGTGGCTGACACGAGGTCCGTCACTAGGCTGAGACAAGTTTGTGAAGCACCCCACTGCAGTTTGTGTATTTGTTTCCTTGCTGCAGTAGCAATTGTCATTCCAATGCAAAACCAAAGAAGCAAACTCTGGAAAGTGAACATCTTGGAGTGAAGGGAACATTCTCCCTTTTTTTTTTTTTTTGCTTCAAGAATAGCTGAGAGGCCCAGTTGGCTGACCCAAGTTTTATAGAAGCATGCAGCAATTAATAATGAACAGTGTCTTGCCTGACTCTTTCCCTGCAGAGCATAGAAGAACAAAGCATGCTGTCAGTGCCAGTTCCTTAATAGTAACAGTAATGATTATGGTGCTTTTTATTGTCATTGCATCTTAAGGAATGCCAAAGTTTTCAAAAAGCCACAAGCTGTGCTTTACAGTGCAAATTACTCGAGTATCAAAAGTTTGTTTTGTCAACCTCTTGTTTAATTTATTTCATTAACTTTGTTAATTAGCGACCTTCACAGTCGGATAAGCATGGGATGTGTTGTGCACTGGATGTGGATGTTTTGCCAGTGCTATCGCACATAATAGACAGAATAGTAATTGTGTGCATACCTCGATGACAGGACTGTAATGGCCTGCCTCTTGCATCAGATTTAGCTGCTCGGAAGGGGCGCAGCATCAGCCTCTCATCCTTTCGTGGTGTGCCAGGTGTTGCAAGAATTAGTCTCAGTTTTCTTTCTGCATACACTTACTATACATATTAACATTCTGTACAAATGGTTTGGAGTTAAAGGTGTGCTCCTCCTGAAGTGTTTATTTTCAAGATTCAAGATGTTTCTTTCTTGCACACGTTTTTGCATGCGTAAAAATAAAAGCCACTCAAATAACTCAAATAAGCCACAACTCCATTTCTATTGGCTTCCTAGAGAATAACTCCTCCTTAAATCCTCCTGAATTCTCCTGAAGACAGGAAAAACCCTTTTCACACTTTTTTCTTCTGAACTTAAACACAAGCCCACTATTGCTATTGTGGCAGCATGCAGGGCGTGTTAATGGGCATGCAAAAATGCCTTTCAACACAATCTTTTAGCACACTCTTCCCAGGACCACAGAACATTGGGATTTCATTGGGCACAGCTGTTGTCAGCCTCTCCGTTACAGCTGTTTTCCCCCCCAGAGCCGGCTGCCGCTCAAAACACCCTCAGATTACATTCGCATCTAAAGGCTGAGGTAAACATATGCTTGGCAGTTCCAGATAGAATAAAAGGGCCACCGTACAGTCATGGCTAACAGAGTTGGCATTGTGCCTGACAGAAAAGAGAGTGACCGAGATTGAGAGAGAGACAGAGAGAGAGAAAAAGAGAGCAAGCAAAAAAAAAAAACAGCTTCAGATTTTCTTAATCAGCATGAAATTCTTGGCAAAAGATCTGTGTCATTCGAAATTCAGCTGTGGTTAAGCAAGTCTTTGTGCTTGCTTGTTTGTTTGTTCAGAGATTACAACTGGGAATTGAATTCCGCCCCACAGGCACACACCACTTTCCCATGCTATATGCATGTCCGTGCTTGTCGCCTCTAAGGAACTAAAATTTAATAACATCAAGGTAATGGCAGTAAACCAATAAGCGAATTTGCGAGGACACAGCTTTGGCTCTTCTCTTTGCCCCCGGAGATTGTGGTCAGTCCAGTCACGCTTCCCCTTTATGGTGTTTGTCTTCAGGCCCTCCGGGACCTCCTGGAGTGGTGATTGTGGAGGAGATCACGGAAACCACAGCAACGCTCTCATGGAGCCATGGAGTGGATAACCACAGCCCCATCACTACCTATAACCTTCAGGCCCGCAGCCCCTTCTCTCTAGGCTGGCAGACAGTCAGAACAGGTAAGAAAAGTGTGAATTGGCTACCAAGAGTATGTCACTAGGATGATGTTGCCTAGGTAAGCTGGTATTCCGTGAACACTTATGGATCCCCCATTACTGTTGCACAACATGGATAGAATTCTTGTATTTTACCACTAGTATCATTGCTGCATACTGCAATTGCTTCATACCATATTATTTATTAATAATGTTTAAAACACATTGAATAATTTAATATGGTTAAAGGAGTGCATGAATATCTGCATCTAAACACCCACAGTAACGTTCATCTCATGCTGAAATGCAGAAGTAAAAAACCTATGTAATTTGACTGAATAATATGTAGTAAAAGCACTTTACGTTAATGATGCATTTAGAACTATTATAAGATCTCTCCTGATCCCCCTGCCCCACTCATTACACACAGTGGCCTGGCCCACCATGACTGCTGTCTCTCAGTTGTGTCTGACCTCCAGTAAGCAAGTGCTTTGCAAACCTTCACTATAAATAGCATTCAGTAGAAAAACACGTCTGCATTTGTGCCCCGAGCTACTCATTCACTTAATTACCTGATACGGGACAGCCACGTCTCTTATTGCATATAGTCACAATTAACATCGTGTCCAGCAAAATAAACCCAGTCATTTCATTGCAGGTGATTGCAAAATAGAAGCCCTATATATGATGAAAGCGTAGGGCTTATCGGTGAAACAGTCATAAACTGCATTATGGTGCTTCAAACTAAATTTTTTGAAATGAAATCATTATACCCTCAGTAGAGAGCCGCGGCAAGAGGCAGCATGAAAATGAATGGACTTTACTGAAAAGGTTGCTTGATCTTTTCCATTTTGTTACATTATAAAAAGAATTACACTGAATTTTCCCTGTAAATACAAATTCATATTTTCCCAAAAGTGTTTCTCTATACAACAATATATTAATGGGCTTTCACTCTTCCAGGGCTGTGAGAAAAGCTTTACTTAACATCTTTGGTCAAACAGCATTGCTCGCCACCCTGCTGAACGCTTTCTCATGCCTTCACTCTCTTAATTCCTCACACCAGCCTATGTGGATATGAAACGAGAACTACTGTAAAACATCTGTTATGCTTGTAGTGAATGTCACTGGTTTAAATCATATCCCAAATTAACTCCCAAGTTATTAGGAAATTAACCTCCTGCTCCCCTGAAATTACTTCTTTTTTATAATTTGAGAGAGAAGATAATTGACTCCTTCTACGTATCCTTTTACTTTGGAGTTTGACTGTCAGGAGATGAATGTCTTTATTTTGTGTATCTTGAAGGTAATACCGCTTGTAATTATCCCCTTATGTCAAAGAACAGTGCACCTTTGTCTGTTTGCTTAATCCTTTTGAATCCTGAATGACAGATAAGGACAGTAGTGGTGAGTCACACAATAACTCTTGACTGTAGCCTTAACTATGTTCTTCGTCTTCCCCATTCACACAAGTGTTTTCTCTATAAATGAAGGAGTGTAGATGCATTTAAGTGCGTAAAATGAGCCGGAGTGCTGAGTGAAAGATTACTAAGATAAAGACTAGAAAGGGACTTTGCTCTAGATCAGTTCAAATATTGTTATGGGCTTGTGCTTGAAGAGCGGCAGTCTTAACAGAACAGCCTCACATTAAAGTGATGGTTCAGCAAGAAATCAAATTTACACAATTTTCTCGTCACACCGACTGTCGTCAGTCAGCAAAGACACTTGCTGATAGTTTTGTTCTGGAGCTACAAGGCTAATGGAGATAACAAGTAATGAAAGCATATGCAAACCAATTATCATTGTGCAAACTGCATGTCTGAATCATCACACTTGCCTCACACAGTGCAGAGTCATTTAGTAACCTCAAACAGACTTGCTTTAGGGATTTTTGACAATGCTTGACATAGCTGTCTATACAAATATATAATAGAGAGAATACAGAGAAAATATAAGCGTTAAGATGGCTGTTTCCATTTTTAGTTTTAATGTATTTATTCCCCGTTCAGGCTCGGTTATTAAATCTTCCAATTAGAGTAGCTGAATTAGGTTCATTTAAAGGTGTATTTCAGGTGTGAACACTAAATAATGTGAGAATCCGTACAGCTGTGCAGAATGTAGCTCCAGAGTAACATTAAAGAAGCACTGAACACTCTTTCTTTAAATTGCATGAACTGATGAAAACAAATTGAACGCAATTCATTTCAGAGAGGCCTAGCGAGAGACCAAGTCAAACATATTTTGCTTAGTACTTTCACTGATTTTACCTTGAACATTTATGGAACAGAACCCCCAGGGATTGGTAATAAAATAGTGTGGTTTATTTAAAGTATATTTATTGATGCCCATGGGTCCACCAGTGAGCAGGTATGATTCGGATGGTGCACAAAGTGGATTACAGAACTCTTGTCCTTATCCACGTTGTGTGACACATCTAACCATTGGACACTGTTGACTTGATATTTGTGGTTCCTGATCTGTTCTCAACCCAACGGTGATCTACCGTTCTTATTATATGTACTCACTTTTGGTCCCATGGAGCTCTTGATCATAATGTATGAAGTAAAGGGGGATATGTAACATTCAGAGATTGATTGAAGATTTTGTTTTATTATTCTAACCTAACCATGTCTATTTCATTAATAAGTTATTGTTGCAAATGTAGCTTGGCAGGCAAACTATAAATGGTGTCTGAGAACAATCCTATGGCATAAAAGAAATGTATTCAAAACTTGCAGTTTAAAATGTGCCACTAAAACTCTAGGATTAGCAGGGATTTACTTATTCAGTTAGAGTACATTTATTCCACTAAAGCCTTAGCTGCGCTGACATGCCATGACTTCCAAGTTGAAGGGAGAGAAAAAGAGAAGCCGAACGCAACCCAACTTACAGCTTTCTTGTGTCACACAGCATTGTTCTACCAGTCTGCAGGAGAGAATTGGGTCTTTTGCCTCAAGATATAACTGCACATTAGTAGGAGAAGCATACAGATGTCTACATTCAAAGCATTATTAATGCATGATGATGAATGTTCAGGTTTGGGGATGAATCTTATCCTTTCAGAAAGATAATGGTGCCGAAAAGTTTGTATCAGCCTTAATGTTGATCATGATGTCAGTTCTGTTTCTCAGTGTGTTTTTCCATTTCAACACAGCAAGTATAGCATGTCTCAGCATGTCCCATTGTTTTCAGGAACAAAGGGCTTTGTATATATGTAACGATGGTAAATATAGCAAAATATAACACCACATACTTATGTTTTGGTATTCCATTTTTATCAATTTAACTTAATAACAAAAACCTAATTTCTAAGATAATGATAATTTTGTATAAATGTATCAAATAAATGGTTATTTATTTGCACTCTGTCCAACCCCATATGTAATCCATAGATCCAGATCCTGTGACTGGAGACATGGAGTCTGCCATGGCTGTAGAACTGAACCCTTGGGTTGAATACGAGTTCCGAGTGGTGGCCACCAATGGCATTGGAACAGGAGACCCCAGTGCGCCATCCAGGGCTGTTCGAACTAAAGAAGCAGGTGCTCGTCCTTTCGTTCCTCACTTTTCAAGTTTTTCTTTTTGCAGATTGATTCATTCATATCTCCAAAGCAGTAAAAGGACAGGACTTTCATACCAGCTAATTATACACCATTCTTTTGGTCCATTTGTCATGAAAAGGTGTGTTAAGGGTAGTTTTCATTTTATGCCAGTGGTGTAAAAAAAACCCAAACAAAAATAAACCCTGTGAGGCAAAAAGTTGGCATTTGTCAACATTCATATGTAGATTTCTGCAAGCCCTCAGGAGGTAGAGATTAATGGATAAAAATCGTATGCCTTTACTTGATGGACCTGACTGCATTGTTCCCTAATAGAAATTTTTAAAGGTCCTGAGAATGTGCTTGTCATGAATTTTCAGACGTGAAATGAAAGAATGAAAATGATGGAAGGAATGAAAATGAAATTCATGTGCTTGCATACAGACTCACATGCTGTGAATATTTCCTCTGCATTCAACCCATCCTACACACCGGTAGTGAACACACACACACACACCAGGGACAGGAGGAATGACTGCACCCGGGGCTGTTACAGGGTTAAGTGCTTTGTCCAAGGGCACTAAAGCCATGGATGCAGGAATAAGCAAGCAATGTTCACGCATCCCCCACTGCACACATTATTTCTGCTGGCCCAAAGGGTTTGAACCAGCAACCCTTGCAAGCCCTCTATTCTCTAACCATTAGGTCACCTACATATGTATTATGAAGTTGGAGACAAAAAAGCACAGTTGAATAGTGAGAAAAATAATGTAGAATTAAAAAAATAAATAAATGCGTGTTTAATTGAAGTGGGACTGTAAAGAATACTGGAGGAAAATAAAGTACCCCAAATTTGATCTGCTGATTCCTCTCTTTGGAGGCATCACATCTGTATGCCCTCCTGTTTGGTGAAAATAGTGTGTATGTGTTTGTGTTGAGTGTTTATGGCAAAATAGGATCGGTTGTTAAAATTAGAGAATAAGTGAAATGGAATGAGGGGGCAGCGGTGGCCTAGTGGTTAGGGTGTTGGCCGTGTGATCGGAGGATCAGGGGTTCGAACCCCTTCCCAACAGGTTGCCCTGAGGTACCCTTGAGCAAGGTGCCGTCCCCATCACGCTCCTCCCTGCGATGGGCTGGTGACCTGTCCAGGGTGTGTCCTTCGCCCTGTGTGAGCTGGGATGGACTCCGGTGCGACCCCGCTTGGGAAAAGCGGCAGAAAATGACTGACTGAAATGGAATGAAAGAAATAATACACCAGTGGATGTCTCGCTTTGCAAGATGTTCAAAATAGCAACAAACAAGCCTTTAATGTTTTAGAACATCAGTTATATGTTTTATAAGTTGCCACTACAGCCAATTTCTTGTAATGTGACAAGTAAGTGATCAACATGCCAAGTCATTGTCACGGCATCAGATTTGTTGTCACCTTTAAATCAAAAGTATTGCCAGTTATCAGTATCTTCTTTTATATACTTGGCACCACACAGGCTAAAGCAAAAATGTTTTTATTTTTATTTTATTTATTATTATTTTTACAGAATTAAAGGCATCACAGTTGGGCAAACATGACAGCACCTAAAAGAAATTCACTGAAAAAAAAAATCCTGAATCCGTCCTCCAGCTGAGCACACTGGTCACCATTTCCAGTGTTTATATTTTAATACTCGAGGGAAAGTGTAGTTATGCATCTAAAATTGAGCTGTGACACATTTTTACAGAGGCCTACGACCAGCGTGCGTTCCCAGTGTGACCCCATCTTATTTTAATTGGAGGAGAAGTGCAAAATAAGCCGCTTCTATGAATTGAAATGAGTTTGGTGTTTGAGTTAAGGCAGCTGGGCACTCATGTCCACAGGCCAAAAGAAAAGCTGAAAAAATTATCTATTTATGGAGAACAAAAATAGTCTATCGCACCACTCTTTGGACCAAATGCATACATAGGGCTGTAAAACTTGGCAAAAATAGAAAACAAATACTGTTCAATTGTTTTATTTAATTTTTTACAGACGCTACAATCTATACTTGTAGCACAGATTGCAGAAAAAGCTAGATCAATTATCCGAGTATCCGTATATGTTATTGCTTTCCATCCTGGATTTGTCAAGGTCAGCGGTTTTTGGGATGTTTGCAGTTTTGCTGCCCTTGGTGTTTTTCACTTGTCTGGAAGCACCTGTCAGACATTCTTGAGTGAACACATTTGCTTTTTTCCCCCCTTTCTTTTTTTCATCAGAGACACATGAATTGCCAGGTTCTGTTTGCCAAGCAAATCAAAGATTCAGTTCTGCAACAAAGTGACAGTTGAGTCGACCGTGGGTGTACCTCCCAGAAATCAGCTGCCAAAAAGATATGAATTAGTCAAAAATCAACAATGGAATTATGAAAGCCTACATACCACTATTAGAAACTGAAGCTTCATGATTCATTGTGAAAGCAAATCTTTTTAAGGAACACTGCACAGGCTTTTCAGTTAAATCCAAAAAAAAAGCAATTATTTCACCCCACAGTTCATGCCATGTCTGAAAACAATTAGTTAGGCTTCCAGAACTTCACTTCTTTATTGCTATACAATTGGAAAATTGCTGCTTGAGTATGTAGAATAATCTACATAAGAAATTATGTACTTTTCACTGGTGAAATGCAGTAAATGTACTTTAAAATTACACTGGCCTGAAAGTAAAAGAACATTTTGCTTAAGAGATACATGCTGAGTACATCTATACTAAATGCTGAGAATTGTCTCACACTGAAATGTAACTGGCCTGTTACAAAACTCTAAATTGCATCTAAATTGGGTGGAGTGGTGTAGTGCTGGGAGATATTTATATATGCAGTACTGTGCAAAAGTTTTAGGCAGGTGTGATAAAATGCTTTAAACAAAGAATGCTTTCAGAAATAGAAATAATGATTGTTTATTTTTATCGATTTACAAAATGCAAAGTGAGCGAACAAAAGAAAAATTGAAATCAAATCAATATTTGGTGTTACTACCTTTTGCCTTCAAACCAGCATCAGTTCTTCTAGGTACACTTGCACAAAGTCAGGGATTCTGTAGGATTATAATCGGTGTCTGATCAACCAGTTTTACCAAACAGGTACTGATGATCATCAATGTCACACGGAGGTTGAAACACAGCCAAGTTTGGAACAACCTACCAGCCGAGTTCCTTCAAAAACTGTGTGCAAGTGTACCTAGAAGAATTGATGCTGTTTTGAAGGCAAAGGGTGGTCACACCAAATATTGATTTGATTTAGATTTCTCTTTTGTTCATTCACTGCATTTTGTTGATTGATGAAAATAAATGATTAACACTTCCATTTCTGAAAGTATTCTTTGTTAACAGCATTTTTTCCACACCTGCCTAAAACTTTTGCACAGTACTATGTATGTATAATGGTATTGCAGATTCAAGTTTAAACATTTTTGAACCTGTGAATTCTGAGACCTGCATCTCTATATTTAAACCTAAAAGGACATCTTAAAAAAAAAACAAAAAAAACAGACAGATGTTGTCTGTGTTGTTTCTGCTGCTCTTCAATTCATACCAACTAAATATGGCATACGTTAATTAGGCATTAAATAGCTTTCATTTATTTTGAGCTGTTTATTCAGATGCACAAACTGGCTCTATTTTAATAGTTGTGATGAAAATGTTTTATAGATTAGAAAACTGTCATGGTAGGCGACGCTCTGCTCTGACTGGGCACACCTTTCCATCCCATCAGGGGCAGAGGTGGGCCAGTGGTTAGGGAGTTGGCCACAGGATTGGAAGTAGGTTGTACTTACCAGTAGGTTGCCCTGAGGTACCCTTGAGCAAGGTACCGTCCCCGTCACTGCTCCCTGGGTGCTTTCATGGGTTAAATGCAGAGGTCCAATTTTGTTGTGGTCCACTGTGTGTTGTGCTGCGACCTCACAATGACAAGAATAGTCAAAAAAAAAATAAATAAATAAATAAAAATCAAGGACATCAGGTGTGCCTCATTGGACAAGGGTTTAAAGTCTCAGTGAGTCAGAGCAGAGCTTTGGGCATTGAGGTGTTCTTCTGACTCGCGTACTTTCTTGCATAATAGTGTTTATTGAATTCTTTGTGGTTATGTTGAATCAAGTTCAATTCAAGACTCTCGGCCACTCATCGATGTCCAGCCCACAACACCCCAGCGTTACAAAAACATTGTTCAATAGGCTGATAAACTCTGAGCAATTCATGGTTTTTTTGTGCATTTTGCAGTTACTTCTTACTGCCATCTCACTGCTATTTCAAGCCTGCAGAGAAAGTGAGATTGTAAGCAAAAAAAAAAAAAAAGTTTTCATTTTTAAATTTTAATGTGATATGTGGTATACATGTTTGTGCAGTGTTGAATCCTGACCATTTCTTTAAAAATAGGACCGAAAAGATCAGACGTGCTGGTCCCAAAAGAAAAACCATAAATGTAATGAAGTTAAGCGTTTTAACAACCAGTAGTTACTCAGTGCAGAAAATGAAGAGCATATTTTCAAGAATCAGTTAAGAATCAGCACCAGAAACATTCAATGTTATAGATGCCAACAGAGAAAAATTGACCTTTAGTAAATCACCTGAATCCAATTGTAGAAATTCTTCACTACTCCATGTGGAGATAAAGTCATTGAATGGTACCACAGTAAAAAATAGAAGGGTTTGTTGATGTCAGGATTGTGAATTGGTTAGGTTATGTTAATGGAATAATAATGTTATATGTATTTATATAAAATAGCAGTTGCACATGATCTGAGGATCGGGGGTTTGAACCCCTTCCCAATAGGTTGCCCTGAGGTACCCTTGAGCAAGGTGCCGTCCCCATCACTGCTCCCCGAGCGCTTTCAATAGCTGCCCACTGCTGCATGTGTGTGTATGGGTGAAATGCAGAGGACAAATTTCCCATTCGTGGGATTATAAATAAAGGATTATTATTATTATTAAAAACTATTGTTTTAGAATGTTTGTTGTAGAAAGTGTTTATTAAAACCGTAGCACTTAAACTAATAATGATTTTTGTTGTGCAATTCCAATGCAGATATACAAATGATGTATTGCTCAGCTCTTGAATGAAGTTGCCGTGAATGCTGATGCTAAATTAGATTAGTTTCGTCTGTTTCTTCCATGAGATTTCAAAATGTGTGTAAATGCAATAAACCATGAAATAAAATGCCTGATTGCATTGCATTTCACATTTTTCAATGTTATGACTGCTTTAATATCTGACATGGAATTTTCTCCATGTTCATGCTTTTTTTGTTTTTTTTTCCCCCTCATTTGCAGTTCCGTCTGTGGCTCCAGCCAACGTAAGTGGAGGGAATGGGCGAAGGCACGAGCTCGTCATTTCCTGGGAGGTAAGCCTGCTATGCCCACCCCCCCCCTGCAGAGAGCTCATGCTACGCTAATGGTTGTGGCATAAAAGGCCCACAGCTCTTGTCCAAATGGATTCTTGTTGCTAATTGACTTCAGCAGTCAGAATTGTGGCCAGGCGTAATTGCTGCTTTCGCAGTTTGCAGTTCAAATGATGACTGCAAGTCTCTCCAAAACACTTGAAACAGATGAAATTGGCTATATTTATGGAAGATTGCTGGTCATAATTGTTGGAGCAATGCTGTTGTTTGTAAAGACTATAAAAACTCTTTTCAGTTAGCTGATAAATTGTGAATGATTAAGGATTTTTTAGTGCATCTTGAAGTTATTGCCAATAATAAAATCAGGTTATAATTTCATATATATTTTGTCTTATATCTCAGCATGTATAGAAAGTCGGATTTCTGTTTTCTTTATCAATAACTGTTTGTAACTGTTTGTAAGCAGAAAATGATGTGTTAAGGTTTTCTGTCTTAAAAATGAGTAATAGTAAACATCAAGACTCAAAAAGTCAGACATAAACATATTACAGTATAAAGTATAAAATATAAAAGTAAATCAGCTTGATCAGGTTATGTTATGCTAATATAGCAAAGTGAAAGGAAGTCAAGTCAAGTATGATTTTATTGTCATTTCAGCCATATACACAGTACACAGTGAAATGAAATAACGTTCCTCCAGGACCCTGGTGCTACACACAAGACAAGACACAAAACAAGACAACATAAGACACAAAACGGGGCAACAAGTGCAAAAATCTTGCCTTCTAAGAATGAACCTCTTTTATACTCTCATGTTCCCTTGCATATACATACCAGGTGGCTGAACGAAGGTGCCGGCACAGTGACTTACAGATTCAGTGCATCTACGACAGGTTCCCTTAATACAGGCTGAAAGGGTGGCGGTGGTCTAGTGGTAGGGTACTTGCCTACGGACCTCTGGATCAAGAGGTCCCTGGTTCGAATCCCACCTCCAGCACTACCACCACTGGGTCCCTGAGCAAGACCCTTAACCCTGAGTTGCTCCAGGGGGACTGTCCCTGTAATTAGGACATGTAAGTCGCTCTGGATAAGAGCGTCCGCTAAATGCCGTAAATGTAAATGAAAGCCTTAGGGGAAGCATTTTGTCTACATTCTGATGAATTGCTCATTTCCCTTGACTTTTGTGCCTTCACCACAAGATATTTAATTAATTTAATTTAATTAATTTAATTTGTCTGCATGAACTGTTTTTATTGTTGTCATTTGCAAGTTTAACAACTTGCATTTCTTCTTCTGCATGATAGACTACAGCAGGTACTGACACCAATTTGATGTGGCTTCTGTCAGAAATAGAGCACATATTTTTAGCGAAGCAAAGACTCACTTCTGGAATGCATTGCAACACATCTGGTGGAATTTCAATGCAACACAGCCAGCAACGGAGTTACACATCCAGTTAAAGAATCCCAGTTGAATTACAATGGAATTCTAGTGTTAAAATATTCAACAATAATCCTTACTCAGCGGCAGCGGTGGTCTAGTGGGGCAGCGGTGGCCTAGCGGTTAGGGTGTTAGCTGCATGATCGGAGGATCAGGGGTTCGAACCCCTTCCCAATAGGTTGCCCTGAGGTACCCTTGAGCAAGGTGCCGTCCCTGTCACTGCTTCCCGGGCAGCTTTCAATAGCTGCACGGTGTTTGCGTGTGCATGGGTTAAATGCAGAGGTCCAATTTCGTTGTGGTTCACTGTCTGCTGTGCTGTGACCTCGCAATGACAAGGGTTGTCACTTTCACTTGTTTACATTTTTTCACTACTCATCAGTTTATGGGTTGTTGATTTTTTTTTATTATTATTATAATATAATATAATATATTTGTGTGTATATGTATGTATATATATATATATATATATATATATATATATATATATATATATATATATATATATATATAATTTTTATTTTATAAATAATATAATAATAATATAATAATCTAAATATTAGTGAGTTTAATAGATAAGTTGTCCTGGCCCCATTTTATTAGGTTTACATTGTAATGTGTGATAAAAATTTTGAAATCTAACTCGTCTCTAGAGACCACAAAAATGACTAAAGATCCTCGATCACTCACGTCACAGTAAAATCTAAGTTAAAATTTTAAACAGCTTCCATCAAAAACAAATGATTTATTGAACGCTTCTGGGGAGAAGTGATGGGGTGTCTTCGCCTTGGCAGGAAGACTGTGGTACTGCTAAATAAATTAGGACTTTGGTCACACAAGAGAAGCTCACACAATAATTAAGCAGCTTTTTGCTATAATGCCAGAGATGTGTTTGGAACATCTGCTTCTAATCTCATCCTTTACAAGGTCCGGACAAAATTTAATCAATCTCCAACCATGTTAAGAGGATATTAGCATGAAATGTTTGTCAGCGGAGAGAGCACCTTTGTTGCGGTGGGGATAGCAATGTCCAGACGAACGCATTAAAGCTAACAAAGCTGGAAGATCTCAAAATGAGGGCAGTTAGAAGTGCGATTAACCAGGGAGGGAGGACCAGATGTGGTCTGTAAGTGATGGCTATTCTTGCAGATATTAAGCATTCAAGCCTCAGTCGTCACATCCAAATAACCTTCATGTGAACGGAATTGCACCTTAGTGGGAGATTATAGAAGATATTGTTCCAGATGGAGGGTGATGTTCTTTTTTAGCCTCAAACGCTGGTATTTATAATCCCTTGAGAAATGGTTGACTATAGCTATAGCAGATTCATTATTTGAATCTCTCTTACATGTTACCAGTGCAATTACAAGGGTCACTTAAACCATCTGTGTGCGTTCTGTGGCATTCTTTGGTTAGATGCCATTGTTTGGGTATTTTCTGCTGCCAGTTCTGTTACGTCAGCAACAGATGCCCAGGTTGGCTTGCACTACTCTGGGTGATGTGGGCCAGAGAGAGAGTCATCCTACCTAGCAAGGGAGAGCAAAGCCAATTATGCTGTCTTGGACAGATGCCATCTGCATTGCCAAAATTCAGACCTACAATCTCTCAACAATAAGGGCACTGAGATGGTCAAAAGCTCCCTATTCCTCACCTATTCTTACCATGTTTATGCCTTATCTGCCAAAAAACCACACTGAATCAGACTGAAAGGTAAATTGCTATAGGCCTACCAACTGTAGGGTGGAATCTTTTCTGCTAAATTCAGGCACTGGATTGTACAGTGTTTGAAAACGCCTCATTATTTCCTGCAGGCCTCTTCTGTGTTCATATTTGGTTGCTTCCTAAAGGTTGCGTATGATCCGTCTCCTCTTTACCAATAACACATGCCTTCTGCATGCCCCTTAGTACAACACCTCCAAGGTGGATTTGGGCCAAATGTATTGTGTTATTGTTATTTTCTCCATTAGCAAGGTCAGTCACAAAATGCCATTTGAAGGCAGTGGCATTTAGAATAACAAGTCAGTCATAAATAACCTGCACCTTCATGACAGATAACAGTGTCTGCACCAAAACAATCAAACATTGTTCTCCATTCATTCCTGGATTTCTTTCTGATGCTATGTCCTTCTGATTCAGTCTTGTTAAAGGCCATTAGGGCCGGTGAATCAGCTCCGCATCTCTGACCACTACAAATGCATGTAGGAGAGTGAAGGGCATGGGAGGGCACAAAGCATGAGCAGTTAGGATGCATCAAAGGGCCACAACAGCACCTTTGCAATCATGTGAGACACCAGGTACGAATTTATTAAATAATACTGCTGATCACTGAAAATGATTACAAAACGATAAGGCTGAATCTTCGATCAGGCTTGAGGCTTGATGGAAATAGAGCTCTCCTGATTGATAAATTAGTTTATAACAGTGCCAGGCGGTGTCCTAGTGGTTAGGGCGTTGGCCGCATGATCAGAGGATCGGGGGTTCGAACCCCTTCCCAGCAGGTTGCCCTGAGGTACCCTTGAGCAAGGGGTAGTCCCCATCACGCTCCTCCCTGCGATGGGCTGGCGACCTGTCCAGGGTGTTTCCCCTGTCCTTCGCCCTGTGTGAGCTGGGATGGACTCCAGCACCCCCACCCCGCTTGAGACAAGCAGCAGAAAATGACTGACTGATAACAGTGCCAAGGTCTCAGGATCAGAAGGCCATGTGTTTGGATCCCAGACCAGTAGGTTGCCCTCTGGTACCCATGAGCATGACTGCTCCCCAGGCACTTTAAATAGCTGCCCCCGGCTGCATGGTGTGTATGAGTGAAATGCAGCGGAAGCATTTCGTTGTGTCTCACTGTGTGCTGTGTTTTATAAAAACAAATAGTTACTTTCACTTTATTTTCATGACAAGCTTGATTATATATTGAAAAGTATTCGAAAATTGCAGTTAAAAGTTTGGGAGCCCCTTACTTTTTGCACAACCACATCAGCAGATCTGTTTGAGACTTAACAGTTTTAAGGTAAACATGATAATTTAGGGTTGTGGTTTGCACCGTGCTTTTTGCTGGCAAAAAGGTTACATAAACTTTTTTTTTTTTTTTTGCACTCGATTAAATATCATAACCAGCCTGATAGCACAGAAGAAACTTCAAACTCCAAACATGTCTTGGCTGATCAACTGCATTTGGAGTAAGAAGAAAAAAATTTAAATTAGATTTTTGGCTGAACAGTTCCTTTAAACAGGATGAATGGTTAAAATGGCTTGTCCAATCCTCCTTGATAGCATCTGTGGTGAGTGCTCTGCCAGGGGCAACGGAGTGGACCATTAGGATCGCCCCTCTCTACTGCCAGCCCACTTCATTTTACTTCTCTCTGCTCACCCTAACCCCTGCACAGCTATTTAGATACACGTGTTCTTCCCCATTTTGATAACAGAAGCAATTTCTCTGAGCTGATTTTAAAAGCTCACTTCTACCAAAAATGCTCAGCCAGAACAAATCGTGTCAGCCTGATGGAAGCTAATTCGTTTCCGAGGAGCACTTGGAGTAAGTTAATTAGACAGGCACAGCAATCCGTCCTAGTGGAGTTTAGCATGAAGATGCTCATTTGGTGGCTACCTTTAGGGGCCATGATTATTCTGAAGCATGTGTGAATCACTCACATTACGCCATGACAGACAGATATGCTGCCAAGAAGAGGAGAGGGAGAGAGAGTGAGAGAGGCAGAGAGTACAGGTGTTTGTCATTTATTAAATTTGCCCAGAATTTAATTCTGCTTGCTCACATTTTAATTAAATTTCTATCTCCTCTAATAAATTGCATTCCATTCTATTAAATGCCTAGCAGGTGTTGTAGATGGCCCCTGGTATCACCTGTTTAGGAAAACAGCCAACAAGCAACCAAAACCCTTTTTAGAAAGGACACAGTAAACATTTAATATCAGTGCAGCCAGATTCAGCCTGGCCTGAAGACCACACACAGGTCCTTGAGCTAAAAACATTTCTCTGACCTGATTAGAAAGTGGCTGTGTGGGAAGGATTTCGTAGAGTCATTGTCTCTACAGCATGGCCATTGTTCTGCTATAATCACAGAGATGGCAATCCAGTTTAACTGCTCAGCATCCTGGAAAATCGTAATGGCCTCAAACAGATGCCTACCAACAGTGGCGGAGTTCTAGCTAATACAAAGCACTTTCCCATCGTCCAATCAAACTGCCGTGTCTAGATCCATTGATTTGTAGAAGCACTGTCATTAGCTTGCAACCAGCAGCTGAGATGGTTTAGTTATTTGATAGTGCTCTCAACCCCTGTCGTTTATTCACATATCAGGTTACCACATATTTAACTGGTGCGTTCAGGCTTGTCGTCAAAGAGCTTGACATTCACAAGTGATTTGTTTCATTACAACTGAAAATCTCTAGAATTCATCGGGGACTTCCTGACATTCTGATGTGAATTCATTCCATTTATTTTGTTCTTTTGCAGCACCTGTGTAACAAAGGATGTTATTTATTTCAGAAAGTATGGAGATTGGAAAGTTTTGGGTTTTTAATTAGAGCAAATACTGCAATCAGCTAAAGTAAAATGAACATTGATTATTTTGTTACAGCACCGGTCAAAGGATGGGATGTATACACTGTGGTCAAAATTATTAGACAAGTGAGCATTTTGAGGGTTCATTTAAATCTGGAATGAATCCAGTGCTGTCAGTCAATCCAAAACATTAAAACCCTGAAACTTGAATGTTTTACCAAGAAAATGTGACATGAACATTCTCAGCTGATACATATGTGTGCACAATTATTAGGCAACTATTAGTGTGCAAGATTATCAAGCAAATAAATGAAAAATGAAAAGTGAGGATAAAACAAACATCTCAAAATGTACAAATTTAAAATAAAAAAAAAATAATCTGTGACCAATATAGTTGCCCTTGTTTTCAATAACAGTCATAACCTTCCATTCTTGGAGTCTCAAGTTTTTGTGCAGCAGCAATCACAGCCTCCCCGACGCTGTTCAGAGAGCTGGGCTGTTTTCCTTCCCCGTAAATCTCCCGTTTAAGAAGGTCCACAAGTTCTCAATAGGGTTCAGATCAGGTGAGGAAGGGATCCATGTCATTATTCTTTCATCCTGAAGGCCCTTACTGGTGAGCCATGCAGTGGAGAGCTTCCATGTATGCAATGGAGCATTATCCTGCAGATAGATCATGGTCTTCTTGAAAGATACAGACTTTTTCCTGAATCACTGCTTGAAGAAGGTGTCTTCTAAAAACTGTCAGAAGGTTTAGGAGTTGATTTTGAGTCCAAATTCTCCCCGAAAAAGGTCCAACTTGCTCATCTTTAATAATAACACCCCATACCAGTACCCCACCTCCACCTTGCTGGAGTCTGAGTGGAAGTGGAGCTCTTTGCCCGTTACTGATCCAGCCATGGGCCCGCCCAACTGGTCCGTCAAGAGTCAATCTCATCTCATCAGTCCAATGATGTGTCTTGTTCAGGTGGTGGTCGGGTTTCAGCCTTCCTTACCTTGGCCATGTCTCTGAACTGAACACCTTGTATTTATGGACCCTACAGGTAGGTTCAGTTACTGAAGGTTCAGAAGTTCAGTTACTTCAGCTGGAATATGACAGCACTTGAGGATAATGGGTTCCTGGTAGCTTCACACTTGATTTTTCTCAAATCTTTGGCAGTTTATTTGCATTTGTTTTTCTGAACTCATTTCATGACCATTTGCAACAAATTGTTGTCATGGTTCTGTGATCAAGCCCCAATATCTTAGCAATGCCAAGAGTGCAGCATCCCTCTGAATGACATTTCACAATATTTTAACTTTTCAGAGTCAGCTCTCTCTTGTTTTGCCCATTTTGCCTGAGGAGGAAAAGAAGCTGCCTAATAATTATGCACACCTTGATATAGGTTATATCTCCTCAAGCCACACTCTCCCTCATTACACAAATATACATCACCTGATCTGCTTAAATCCAATTAGCATTTAAGTAAAAATGATGATGTGGCCAAAATACTTGCCTAATAATTGTGCACACAGTGTAAAGTAGCATAGAGTAAAGTAGCAAGTAGATGCTGGAAGTGTCTGAGGAACTTTGGTCAAATATTTAAACTGTGCTAGCTAGAAGACTGAGTCAGTAAATTTCCAAAAAGCATGCCGTGTTAGCTATTCTCAGTGCGCATCAGTTAGTACCAAATAAAAGGGTAGAAATGGTCACTGGTGACCAATGCTCACTGTCAGTCAGCCAGAATATTCAGAGGGATCATGGTGACCATGCTGAAAACACCTACAAAGGGCATATGAGCATCGGAATTGGACCTTGATCTCAAACCAGTCGGGCATCTGTGGAATGTGCTTGGTAAGCTAGTCTGATCCATGGAGGCCTCCCCTCGTAATAAGATTTAATGGATCTGCAGTTATCATGGTGCTCCAAACACACACCTCACCCTTCAGAGTCCCTGTGGAGTCCATGCCTAGATGGGTCAGAGCGATTTTGGAGACTTTTTTGGATACTGTTTTTGGGGGTCTACATTATATTACACTATATTATATTATGATGATAATTTACACTTTATAATTTAAGCTTTCTGCTGTGATTTGAAGTTCAAATCGATGCCTCAGTTGCCAGTCATACCCAGGTCATTCACTTTTTTTTTTTTTTTTTAGCGCTGCAGATGCCAGAGCAGACTTTCCTTCCTGTCATCACACGTGTGTTAATAATCAGAAGCAGAGGAATGTTTTTTTTGTTTGTTTTTTTTTGTAATATCTTAATTTATTAAATCTAATTAAAGATCTTATTAAAAAGAATGTATAAAATATTTTTGGTATTGAAAAAAAAAATGGTGTTGAATTTGGTATAAATTTTAGTTTTTTTCCCTGGACTTGATACTGTTGGGGCAGCGGTGGCCTAGTGGTTAGGGCCTTGGCCACATGATCGGAGGATCGGGGGTTCGAACCCCTTCCCAATAGGTTGCCCTGAGGTACCCTTGAGTAAGGTGCTGTCCCCATCACTGCTCTCCGGGTGCTTTCAATAGCTGTCCACTGCTGCACGGTGTTTGAGTGTGCATGGGTTAAATGCAGAGGTCCAATTTCGTTGTGGTTCACTGTCTGCTGTGCTTTGACCTCGCAATGACAAGGGTTGTCACTTTCATTTGAGGAATGTAGTGGTAAAATAGAGGACTTTTGTGCTTTTGGTGTTAGCAAATTGTCTGAAAAGATCATTTCTTATGAGACAGGTTACTGTTTTTCCTCCTCCTCTGCCAGGCTAAATAGGTTTTGAAACAAGGCTGTGGGCATGTTGTGGAGATACATCTTCATTGCGTAATTATTATTTATTTATGTATTTTATTCATTTATTTAAAATCCCATTCTAGAGGGTTTTCAAGAGTTTGCCATTTTGAATCATATTATCCAACCTCATTCTTTTGTACAACTACGTTTAAATCCTGTCTCAGGAAATGCATCATTAACATGAGTGCATCTTTTAGCATTTTGTGCATGTATTTTTATTTGAATGGATAGAACAGAAAATGTCCCCACATAGAGATGTCCCCACATGGAATCGCCCATGTAGAGGTTTTCCCCAAAGGGTTTCTAAATATATGCCCACACTGGAATTTAGCTAGATACTAAAAATGGTCTGAATGTTTTATAATAATTGAAAAAGTGTTTTAATTATTGAACAATGAAGATGTAGGTCATATGTTATGTAAAATGCTCTGTCTGGAGTGTTTCTTCACTATGACATCTAACATCTCAAAAAGGCTTGCCATTATGGTTTTTAACATATGCAAATTGATCCACTTACATATTGTCTCAAAGTGTATTATTAAATAAAACCTCCTATATGAACAATATTTGTAAAGAATGTCAGTAATCAGCTGGTGACATCATCATCTCCCATAGTCTCACTTTAAATCCCTTTTTATTCCTAATCTATATTTCTGAATGCCTCCTGTTTTGTATGTCTGTGTGTTTGTGATGTAGGCATAGTATGAATGCCCATGTCAACTGAATTAATGACGAGTGACCATGTAACCAGAGATGAACATACATGGCCTGTTAGATTGTGATTGTGATGCATTAATCATGCTTTAACAGTGTGTTTTCCACAATATTAGGTACAAACTCTTGTCTTCCGTGGATGGCTAACTAGTTATATTATTATTACTATATAACTAGTTATTAGTAAGTTATCTTCATTTAAATGTGGTGTAATAGGCAGAATGTTGAACATGGTCTTCTACATGTTTGGATCATCTTGAAATGTAATTGCTTTTTCTGTAGCTTTTGATGAACTGGACTTTCTCAAACACTACTCAAGCAAAAAATGTATATTTGGACCTTAATATTTCATGGGCGAGACTTATCATCTCACTTTAAATTGACCTGGACAAGTTCTGCGAAAGAAATTTTGGCACGGAGTCAAATATGAATAAACAGGACAGGCCGATAAACGCCTACCCAAACGTCTTTAGAACTTACCTGCTGAACTGTTGCTTTTCCCTTCCTCATTTTACCATTCTCAGCTAGTTGCTTATTACTGTAGTCGTTTTTCCAATTTCATGTCTCTGCGACACAGAGTTATTCATTGCCTGTCTACAAATTCAGCCAATTTTAATGATATTGCTTTTCAGTGAATCAGTCTGCTGCTTTAGCAAGTAACCAGTTTTGTTGACCCCCCACTTCCTCTCACCCTATCAGCCTGTTTCAGAAGAGTTCCAGAACGGGGAGGGCTTTGGCTACATTGTGGCATTCCGAGCCAACGGGACAAGAGGGTGGAAGGAAAAGATGGTGACTTCAGCAGACTCTACCACCTATAAGTACAGAGACGAGACATTCCCTCCCCTTACTCCTTTTGAGGTGAAGGTGGGGGTGTACAACAACAAAGGGGATGGACCCTTCAGTAAAGTGGTCACCGTGTTTTCTGCAGAAGGAGGTAAGCTCACAGGTGACCTATAGTAGACACTATATGTATGTATATATATATATATATATATATATATATCTTTCTTTGCAAAGTTGCCTTTTTCATACTCCACTATATCTCTGTCTGCAGGCATATATATAATTTACTGTATTTATGGCACAGTACCGAAATGCATAAAATAATTAGTTTTAGTTTATTTACCACCCAGGAGCTTGTATCCATCACAAATTGGTTCATGGAATTATGGATTTTTCTGCAAAAGCTATTACAGTAGTGATGAATTGCTAAAATATGTTGGTAACAGAAACACGGTGCTCATAAGAAAACACAACACCTTCATAATCATAAACATGACAATTGACATAAATGTGTAATCGTAATTATAAAGGCTTATAGTCCATAAGCATCACTTGATTTCTCAGAAATAATGTCTCATTATGTTTCAAACCTCAGAACGTGTGCTTCGGTATCTGACACAAGACATTAGCTGCCGATCCTTTAAGTCCTTTAAGCTGTGAAACAGCCGCCATGGATCAGACTAGTCAGTGCAGCACATTCCACAGATGCTCGATTGGATTGAAAGCTAGGGAATTAGGAGGCCATGTCAATGTGATGTACACTCTGTCATGTTCCTCAGCATTTTTTGCGGTGTGGCAGGATCCATTTTCTTGCTGAAAGAGACCACTGACATTAAGGAATGTGGTCGCCCTGACAACATTTAGAGAGGTAGTATGTTTCAAAGTAACATCCACATAAATGCTCACATTTTCACTGGAGAACACTCTGCTGACTAGCACTTCTTCTTATCGTGCAAAGCTCCACAACCAGCAAGCTGTGACACACTGTGTTCCGACACCTTCCACTCACAGCCAACAAGAACTTTTTTAGCAATTTGCTCAACAGTGGCTGTTCTGTTGGACCAGACCAATCAGCTCAGCTTTTGCTCCCCATCCAGTATCCTTAGGGACCAAGGACCCTGTCATCATATCAGAGTTTCTTAGATCTTCTTGCACATCAAATTCAAGAATTGATTTTTCTCTTTCTGCCTGATAAACCCTACTAGTTATCTCTTTTTGTGACCACTTTGGGTAAGTTCTAATCAATTCATACTATAGCCATCCAACAAGACCTGCTGTTTTGGATGTGTTCTGACACCGCCGTCTGTCTATCATAATTTATCCTTTTTTTGTTTTTTTTTTAGCTTTAAACAATCTTAAGAATGAACTGTTCTTTTTCTGCCTACTGCTCAACTGAAAAAAGACAATGTCATTTACTTCACATTTCAGAGGGTTTTATGTTGAGGCTGATCTGTTCAATTCAGTTTCCATAGCTTTCTTTGAGAATGATTTAATACAATTCAGTATTCATTGTTATCCCCAAAAGAATAGTCATTTTGATCTTTTCGTTAATACCCCACCAAAATATTTTAAAAATGTATGCACATGGAGTGTTTAAAATTTTCTGTGAAGAAGTTGTTGTGCCTTTCTTGGTGACCTACTAAAAGCCTCTGGACAAATCATTTTAATGAAGGAACTGCAGTGTTGATAACAAATCGTTGCACTGTGTGCATTGCTGAGATGACACCAAACCCCTGGCCCACCACTGACACAAAAAATTGTGATCATCACCCACGTAACCCCAATACCCTCCTGCTTGACAACCTGCCCCTCTGGGTTGACTGAGCAGTTTACCAAATGCCTCACATCCAACCCCCATCCTCCCATCGACAAAAACTTAATTAACAATCAACACTGCCTTCCAGGATGGTAGTGGTCTAGTAGGTTGGATACTTGTCTATAGACCATGAATTTGCAGGTTTGAATCTCACTTTGCAGCACCACCATACTGATTCCTGAGTAAAACCCTTAATGCCAAGTCCAGGGAGACTGTCCCTGTAATTAGCAAAATAGGTTTGCAGCCGTTCTGGATAAGAATATTCACTAAATGGCATTAATGTAAAACAGCCCTCTGATTTACACTACATACAGTACTATGCAAATGCTCAGTATCTAGCACCTGCAGTACTGTTGGGTATTGAGGGTGATTGACAGCCCTATCAAGAGAAGTCAAGTCAATGAATTAAGTATTGTAAATTTAAAAATTAAAGCAAAGCAAAATATAGTTGCCCGGGGATGACTTGGCCCTTAATTTTTATTGCCATTCTACTTTGCAAACACAGATTAAAGATGCACTCAAAAGTCAATCTATTACAAAATGTTTCATATTATGGTTTTTAGCACAGAGACCTTCCAAATCTGTTTCTTAGTAACAAATTCTGTTATTTGCGATTGCAGTAAAGGTAGGGACATCAATGTTATTTTAAGCACAATACAATACTACAGCCTAAGCTGTTCTTCAGACGTCACATACAGTACTGTGCAAAAGTTTTAGGCAGGTGTGGAAAAAATGCTGTAAACAAAGAATGCTTCCAGAAATATAAAAAATGATTGTTTATTTTTATCAATTTACAAAATGCAAAGTGAGCGAACAAAAGAAAAATCTAGATCAAATCAATATTTGGTGTTACTACCTGCCTTCAAATCAGCATCAGTTCTTCTGGCCCCCACAGAGCCCTGATCTCAACATCACCCAGTGTGTCTGGATTACATGAAGAGACAGAAGGATGTGAGGAAGCCTACATCCACAGATCTGTGGTTAGTTCTCCAAGATGCTTGGAACGACCTACCAGCCGAGTTCCTTCAAAACCTGTGTGCAAGTGTACCTAGAAGAATTGATGCGGTTTTGAAGGCAAATGGTGGTCACACCAAATATTGATTTGATTTAGATTTATCTTTTGTTCATTCACTGCATTTTGTTGAATGATGAAAATAAAGGATTAACACTTCCATTTCTGAAAGCATTCTTTGTTTACAGCATTTTTTCCACACCTGCCTAAAACCTTTGCACAGTACTGTATGTAATGTAAAATGTGAGATACAGCTGTTAATCACTTTTCTGCACCTTTTTAGAAGTTTCTTAAAATGTGAAGCATACACTATTAAAATATGTGAATGTCAAGTTATTTTGCATATTCTACACATCTTTGTTGACAAACTACTATTTTCTTTCTGTGCTCTGCATCTTCCTGCTTCAAACCAATTGGCTGCATGTTCTTTTCCATGGCAGATACATCCTCAACATCCTTCTGCCAACATAATCCTCGTCTCTCTATACATGTCCAAACCAAAGGCAACATTGCTTTTCTAGCTTTGTCTCCAAAACGTCCAACCTGAGCTGTCCCTCTAATATACTAATTTTTAATCCTGTCCATCCTCATTACATCCAATGGGCATCTTTAAATCTGCACCTCCACACTCACCTTCACATCTCTTCCACACTCCCTATTACTCTCTTCTCCTCTTTAGAGAATATCTCCACTTCTGCAAGTTCTCCTCAAGCTGCTCCTTACTCTTATATTTCACAATATCATCAGCAAACGTCATAGTCCTGACTTCTGTCTACCCTTGTCTGTCAACTTGTCCAATCCTTGAAAACAAGAATGGGCTGATCCTGCACCCTTACCTCTACTTTAAATGCATCCATCATTACAATAGCAGACTTCACCACTGTCACACTGCCCTCTTACACATCCTGTACTATTCTCACATACTTGAAGATGATGTGGCCGATCAACTTTATCCCTCCATAGTTACTACAGCTTTGTGTATTATCCTTATTCTTGAAAATAGGTACTAGTTCAATTGAAAGTGAAAAAATGAAAGTGACAACCCTTGTCATTGTGAAACGCAGCACAGCACAACAAAATGAATTTTAACCTCTGCGTTTCACCCATACACACACGTGTAGCAGGGGCAGCTATTGAAAGTGCCTGGGGAGCAGTGACTGGGATGGTACCTTGCTCAAGGGTACTTCAGGGCAACCTACTGGTGAGGGAATCGAAACCATAATCTTCCGATCCAGGGCAACTCCCTAACCACTAGGCCACCGCTGCCCCAGTCTTCTCCAGTCTTCAGGCATCTTCTCACTTCACGCTTCCCTTGATATATCATCTGCACCAACAGCCTTTCCATTCTTCATCCTCTTCATAGCTGACCTTACTTCCATCTTGCTAATTAACTGCACTTCTTGGTTACCTATCCTTACAGCACCCAATCATCTTTCTCTCTTGTTCTCTTCATTTATCAGCCGCTCAAAGTATTCTTTACATCTGCTCAACATGCTCTGCTCACTTGTGAGTACATTTCCATTACTATCCTCTTTTGCCCTGACCTCCTGCACATCTTACCCAGTTCTGTCTCTCTGTCTAGCTAATCAGTATAGGTCCTTTTCTCTTCCTCGCTATCTAACCTCTCATACAATTCACCAAACACCTTATCTTTAGCCTTCTCCAATGGTTTCTTCACCCTTTGCTTCATGCCCTTCTATTCCTGTCTACTTTCTTCAATTTCTGACCATTCCATATAATTCTTCACTGGCCTCTTCTTCTGTATACACTCCAGAACTTCTAGGTGCTTCCACCAGGTTTCTTCTTACTTCCAGATGTCACACCTTTTTTAAAAAGCCTTTACCTTTTTAGCTGTCTCCCTTACCACTTCAAACCACTACTGCATGTTGTTTAGCTACACTCTCCATCTTATATGTTGAAAAAAATGCTATGTTTAAATACATTCTAGATGTTAAATATCATAACTTTACTCCTGATTCAGCTTTTGCACAGTGATTATTGACTTTTGGTTGGTAGCATAAACTGGAAGAAGATTTTTGCAGGAGCTGTTGGCCATATGTTCGAACTCTGAGGTGTGCAAGTTTCAAGTGGTTTTGAGAGGCTCATTGTGTGTGACTAATGCCAGTGTGATGGGGGTGCAGTCTTTCTGTCACTTCACCAGCGTCCTCTACTCTGATCTGATGTTCAGCTCAGCATGACTTTTTTGTTCTGCCGCCACACTGTCGGCCCTTACCGACCAGCAATTTACACCTCCATCCATCGTCCACATTCAGTGTGTTAAAACAGAGAGGGGCTGTTAGAGTTTGAGTGTGTCATCAACAGTCACAAAACAGAGAGACATGATTATACATGCGCTTTAGCTGCATGGTGAGAGCTATAATTTCTTTTCAGCCTGTGGAGCAGTGGTGTTTAGCACATAGCACAGTATTTCACAGCGAGTTGCCTGACATGTCACTGCATTTAAACAGAGCCCCGGGAAGCCCCCACTGAGGTGAAGGCATCCGCCATGTCCTCCTCTGAAATCAAAGTCACGTGGAAAGCGCCCAACCCTGGCCCTGGAAGACCTCAGGGATATGAAGTAAGTGAGAGGGAGGAACAGCAATTTTAAATGAACGTGTGTTAGTACCTTTACACATTTTGTCTATAGGCTATATATATATATATATATATATATATATATATATATATATATATATATGAGAGAGAGAGATAGATATATATACACACACACACACCTTTTTTGTAAGTTTGCCAGAGCTTTTGTGCATTCTGAATGAAGAAAGATTATTCTATAAAGGGGAACTGCACCGTTGTGTCCCCAGGAGAGGAATTACTGCCTTTCAAAGCCAGAGGGATATTACATGCTCGACTATTACACTATTCATGCAAAATGCATGACAGTTATTTAAAGCAAATGATACAGTATTAGATAAAAGTGGCAGACTCTCTTTTCCCCATTCACCCAGGCTCATCAGTTCACCTCTCTCTCTCTCTCTCTCTCTCTCTCTCTCTCTCTCTCTCTCGCTGTATGTATCTCTAAATGACTCCAGTAGGGACAGACTGATGCTTTTCATCTCCCCACAGGTGAGCTACTGGAAGGACATGGAGCAGGAGGAATCTGGGAAGAAGAAGAGGACAGTAGGGAACGAGACAGTCATGCTGTTGACCAGCCTGGATGGGAACACAGCATATCTGGTCGCAGTTAAAGGCTTCAACAGCATTGGCCAAGGTCCAGCCAGTGCTGTCATCAGAGCCAGTACCAAGAAAAACCGTGAGTCCATGAACATCATGTGTAAACATCCACAGCCTAAGAAAAAGGTTCACCTTCCTTTTAAATTAGAATTTTCTGACCATTACCTTTCCGAAGGGTTTAGAAGCATTAAACAGAATTCTTGGCATGAAGACATCCTCTGCATTTAATGTTGTAACACACACATGAGGCAGCCATGTCCAACACCAAGGGAGCAGTGATGGAGACGGTACCCTGCTTGCAACCTGGTCTGGGATCCAAACCCATCGCCTTTTGATCTTGGGGCCTAGTCACAAAACACTAGGTCACGGCTGCCAGCTTTAACGATTTGGTAATGGGCACAATTGGCTTTACTGTCACTAGTAGTGCTGCACAGTTGGGCAAAATTGGAAAGGACAGATTTTGCTAATTTAGGTAATGTTTTTAATTTACTTACAAGTAAACCTGAACAACTGTGTTGCTGTTTAACGCTTGTCTAGTTTTCATGATTTAGATTTTGAATTTGTTACTGTGATTTAACTCAATACAGCCATAACAGTTTATGTAACAATAATTGTCAGATATTTACTTTACAAGCAGCACTGACAACATGCATGATTAATTTGTGCTTTTTAACACTGTTAAATCACATGGATCACAAGACCGAGCGTAAAGTGTGTGAAAATATTGGAACAGACTGGTTCTATGTTCTTAAAATGTAACAATGTTGCAACCTCGAGAACTAATGGCAGAAGCAAAAAAGATGACACACACCCGCACACTCATGCACTCATACTACTGGTGAGCCCATGTAGGTGAAATCCACACTTTTGAATTGTGTTGCCATTGGGTGCAGTGGACCCGAACCTCCCTTTTGTGATATAAATGAAAATGTGTTCTTTTATATGTTCTTTGTGGAAAATGAGCCATAAGCAATGTATGATAATTAAAAAAATAAGTAATTGTATAGTTTTTCTTTGAGGAAACAATGCGAATGGCTCCCACAGACACATACACCATACAGGGGTTAATTATGCATGAGTCATTGAGCTATACAGCCAGTTACTTTCATGGTAGCACTTAATTTGATTCATAGATTTGAAATGCCACACTTGTTCAACCCTTAGAAGTGTAGTTATTATTGTTGTGTAGCTACATTATTTACATTTAATAACAATTACCTTGTAAATTGCGGAGTTACATAATGACTTACATCTGCTTCGCATTTTATCTGCTTTACCGACTGTATAATCTTTGCATAAGGATACTGTTATTATAGATCCTGAAATATCTCCGCCTCTGCTTTTGAACGCAAATGTAGTATTGTTTGAAAGCTTAGAATCTGTTCTTGGCAGAAGGGTTTAAAGAATTTTTGCCATTTTTTTGGGGGGGGCTTTTCTCTGTCTAGCTCCAAGCCAGCCACCGAGCAATGTGATGTGGATTCAGGAGGGAAACAATGTATCCTTATCCTGGGATCCAGTGAAGGCAATGGAGAATGAGTCTGAAGTTATTGGGTACAAGGTGAGTCACCATGTCTCTATAGTCCAGCTGTGCGTGGTCAAACAGCAAGGACACTAATGAAAGGTGATAATGTCTTTATAGCTTTAATGAAAGTCCTTGTGTGTGTGTGTGTGTATGTGTGTGCGTGTGTGCACGATGGTGTTTTTTTTCTGAATTGTTTTCTGGCTAGGTATTATTGCGTCAAGAGGGTCGGGGTCACAGTCAGGTGATGCGAACACCAAACTCAGCTGCAGTTCTGGTGCTTCCTGAAGGAGGCACATACATCATTGAGGTGCGCGCCGTCAGCGAGGGAGGTGAGGGGGCCGCCAGCTCCCAAATCAGAGTACTCACCTCCTCTGGTGAGTCAACTCCCAGACTCCTTTTCTACTGACAACGTGCTATTTTCCCCAAAAAAAGTGTAAAAAGGCAGGAAAAGCATTCATCTTCAGTAGTCTGTAGCCAAGTACCCAATGTTATGTAAAATAAAAGATGTTGTTAATGTTCATTTCACAACAAAGTGAATAAAAAAAATAAAAAACACCCTAACGCTGGGGAATACTCTATTATATGAACTCTTGCGGAATTACCAAGGGTAGTTACACGGGAATAGTAATCTGAAAAAAAAGTGAAAGTGACAACCCTTGTCATTGTGAAACGCAGCACGGCACAACACAGCGAAATTCAACCTCTGCGTTTCACCCACACACACACGCAGCAGGGGGTAGCTATTGAAAGCGCCCAGAGAGCAGTGACAGGGACGGTACCTTGCTCAAGGGTACCTCAGAGCAACCTACTGGTGAGGGAATCGAACCCACAATCTTCCAATCCGGGGCAACTCCCTAACCACTAGACCACCGCTGCCCCAATCTCAATCCAATTGCTCACAAGCTTTTTTGTTGCACTGATCATTATGTATGGCTGGGTCTGTTTGAAAAATATACAGTAGATCAGTTTAGAAAAAGCCCAATTTATATGATGAAGATGTTCATTGTGCAAAGATGACTGCATAAAGATGATTTCTCAAGATACTACTAGATTGCCTCCTTGATGGGGGTGAGACTGATGACCTATACATAGCTTTCTATGATATGCTTTCATAGCTGCCCCCTGCTGCACGGTGTTTGCATGGGTTAAATACAGAGGTCCAATTTCGTTGCGGTTCAACGTGTGCTGTGCTGTGACCTCGCAATGACAAGAATAGTCACATTCACTTTCACTATACAGAGTATTTCCCTGCTTTTCAACTTTTAAGTCAAGTCAAGTCAACTTTATTTATATAGTGCTTTTCACAACTGTTGTTGTCACAAAGCAGCTTTAATCCAGGTCCAAGCCCCAGTTGGGCGAAAGAGGCAAGAAAAAACTCCCTCAAACATGAAGAGGGGAATCCATCCTCCTTTGTTTGACACCAGAAATAAAAGGACAAAAATAAAGAGACCCTGTATAGTGGTAATTTCCAGTAAACATGAGTTACAGTAAAAGTAAAAGAGTCCACTGGTGACTGCAATTAGAGGTTCATGAACTAATGGTAGGAGCTCTGTTTGAGTGGGGGAAGCTTTAATCTTCATGGCAGCAGCTCCTGCAGAAGAGCCAGTCTGATGTAGCTGATCTGAAGTTCAGGTCGGGAGAAAAATAAGATGATAGTAGCCTCGCCGACTCTGTGCAGCAGCAGGTATGGAACTCAGGAGACCCTCACGGAGATTGATGGACTTGTCCTCAGGAAACACCTAAACAGTCCACCACAGATCAAAAAAAAAGGACAGATCATGACTAAAAAGGACTGATCCTGACTAAAAAAGGACAGATCTGACTAAAAAGGACAGATCCAGGGGTTTTACAAACACAAGAGCATCCTGTGACACTGGCAACCCCCCACACCAACCTCAACAAACCCGAATTTTCTGATCTGTCCGGGCCAGGTTTGTCTCTGAGGTTTAGTTTTGATTTTGTTTTGGATCTCCGGGCAAACAACGGATAATGAAATCCACCGGCCTGTCTGGGTCTTGGTTTGTCCCTGAGTTTTAGTTTTTTTTTTCTTTTTGGATCTCCGGGCAAACAATGGATTATTAAATCCACCGGCCTGTCTGGGCCTTGGTTTGTCCCTGAGTTTTGACTGCTTTGAATGAAAAGCATGAAAAGCATGGGGGGCTTTGAATGAAAAAGCTTTTCCCCCTCTTGTTGTTTTCAAAATTCTGGGAACTGTTAGAAAACCAGCACCTTGTGATCTAAGTGAGCGTGAAGGTTCATAACTGGAGATAAGCTCGGAGAGATACTCAGGAGCGAGGCTGTTCAGAATTTAGTCTAGATAATATCGGGCTAATATGATCAAATTTTCTGGACCTAGTGAGGATTCTAGCTGCTGTGTTTTGGACTAATTGCGTTTGGATGGTTGGATCAATGGATTTATTAGCATCACTCAGCAGTTTCTAAAAAGGACAAGGCTGTAAAAAGAGCGATAAAAGAGCAGCTGGTGCTCAAAACTGAAAACCAAGGCTAAAAGCACATACATCAACATATATTTGTTTGGAAACCCCGGCTGGTTTACGGAGTTCCTGGTAGCCTAGTACTGGATTCAACATGTTATCATTAAAAAGCGGCAGGGCTGACAGCGCTCAGTAGAACTGCCACACTAGATTTAATTGAGTTAGCACAGCCGCTGCAGGAATTGCTTTGGCTTAATGCCTCTTTAATTTGCTTCTCTTTGTACACCTTCACCACAGCACTGCCAATTAAGTTCTTTCCACACTAATACATTTAAAGTTTACTATGATTTAGACAGTAATACTAGCAAGGCTTTTTAGCTATTATTATTTCTTTCATTTACAGCATCTTTTGCCATGCCAGTTTACATTTTGGCAATCCTCAGCTTGCTTATTAGAGATGACATTTAGAATAATGATGTTATGCAACTGTTAAAATTATCTCTCTCCCTCTAAAATTCTCTGTCTCTCTTTCTCTCTCTGTAGGTGTGCGGGCGAAGAGTGGACAACCGTCTATCCATAGTCTGTCGTCAAAGTTAGCATGGACTCCTGTACTCCTGGTCTTCATGGTGCCTTCTCTCCCCTGGTGAGGAAATTGAGCCATCCCCCCTCCAACTCTTCCCCAAGCCCTCTCTTGAAGGGAATGGACTCATACCACATAGACTGCCTACGTCAGCCTGACCCATGGACAGGACCTGAGGGCTAGCCGAGGAAGTGTTGTTTTTCTTTTTTTTTTTTTTATTCTTTTCTTTTTTCTCCCCAAGCCTGGACTGATCTGCATTTTCTCCGGTCATTTCCTCCATACTTTTTTCCTAGTTTTCTTTTAACGTTTCTATTCGGAATATTATTGTAGTATTGTGTTGTACATTGTGCAGTTATGACAATGTAAACTGCTGGGCCCATACAGACATCTGTTTTTCAAAGACTAAAGTTTACCCGCCCCCACAGGGCCCCTGGAACAGCGGGAACTTTTTTTTTCCCTGTCTCGTAGCTGCTGTGTTAGGCCACCAACAGGCCTTACACCCTTCCAAAGCTCTTCTTACCATCCTCCATCACTTTACCCCTTGGCTGCCCAGCACGCAGCGCAGTAACAGCTCCGTATGGATAAGTGCATTGTTTTCCTACACATGAAGAAGGAGACGAGGAGAAAAAGAAAAAAAAATTTTTTATAGTGCCGAGTCTTACAATTTCCAGACTTCTTTTTTGTACATCACGTTACCTTTAGGAGGAAGAAAGGGACAAAAAGTGGTGTGTTTTAGTTGGCTTCGTCAGAGGTTTTTAGTTTATTGATTAGTTTCATTTCTTTGTTTTTGCTTGTATGTGTGTGGGGGTGTATGTGTGTGCGTGCGTGCGTGTGTGTGTGTGTGTGTGTGTGTGTGTGCGTGTGTGTGCGTATGGATAGTGACATACAGACGAAGCTGCTGGGCTTCAGCGTGAGTGTTTGAGGTAGGCTAGAGGGCTTGGGGCTCACCTGTAGTGCCCAGACACTTGATTAGGCAAAGACCACTCTGTGATGAGTCATGGTGACAGCTGAAATAAATGTGCTGTATATTTTTAACAGGCTCCACTGTGTGAGTTTGTGTTTTGCTTGCAGAGATATAGAAGATATAAGAAAATCTGCTTGATTTATTTGCTATTGATTTTTTTTATTGCTGAATTTTGCTGGCGTGCACTGTTGGGAAGTGAAAAGCAGCGATTTCAAAGCTAAATTCTGCATTGGATTGTTATGTGTGATGCAGACATGGGATTTAATATAATATTAACAGAACAATTCACTGTGCAAACATAAATTCCTCAAGCATAAGTTATATTTTTGGCCCCTAGTTGCATGGTTCTCTAGTAGAGAACTAATATAGATTTATTATTGAATTTAAGCATCTGAGAGGTTTTAAACAGTTTCTCAATCGTTGAAATTCCCATTGTATTACCAACCATAATTTCTACCTGATCCGTTTTTAAAAAGATTGATTTGTTTGCTTATTAGTTATGCATTGCTGTTTAACAGATTGTCTCACCAGGTGCCTTCCCCACAACGATCGCAGATCCACGTGACGGCAGGTGATTGGATTGCAGGCATGTGTCTAAACTCAGCCATGTTTTTAATGGTCTCATGTACCATCACCCAAAATTATTTTCAGTCTTGACCCCTTTCCTCAGGGCTGCAGGAATACCTCCATCTCCAGGGATTGTCAGTCAAAATAAATTCCCTTCAAGTGTAATTAATGTTGGGGCAGAGCAGCCAGAGCTGGACTGAGTTGCAGGGAAAGTGCTGAGGCAAATCTCTGTTGTCCCCCAGAGTACAGCTGGACACTCCATTACAGCCTGACACCCGATTTGGACTTACCATCCCCCCCTGCGCTGCTGGACGAGTTCGCTCAGGGATACCTCTGCAGAATCTAACCCTCTCTAACTCATCGTGCATTTTTTTTTTTTCCTCCTAATTCCAAAAGGTATGTCATTTGTTTGAGTGTAAAACCTCCAACTATTAGAAGAGTTTTGATCATGGTACACCTTGAATTTTTAAATAGAAACTGAATATTGTTATAAAGTGGACATGTTAAGGCAGAAAAAACAATTCGATACTCTTTCTGCTGCTAGGAACTATAGAAACTAGGACAAATTCATCCCAAAGCCAGTGGTTACCATTGCAGGGCTGCTATTCCACTTCACAGTTCAACGCTGCAAGGGCTCTGTGAAAGTTCTGTATGGATAAATATGTTTTCTTATGACACATGAAGACAAAAGGAGAAGGTAAGAAAGAAAAAAATGGATAAAGCAAAGAAACTTAGAATTTCTAATCTTTTGGTTCATCTTCTTTAGGTTTGCATTGTTGTTCTGCAGTGGGCTTTTCCCCAAGAGCCTTTGACTTACCTGGTGGATGATGTGATTTTAATCATTAAATGATTTTCTCTTTAAAAGTCAATAATCTGTTTATGTTTAACATAATACTTGTGTTCAGTATATTTTTTTGAACCTATATTTCTTCTGTGTAGTACTATATGGTTTTAATTTGACACAGAGAGACAGCATGGACTAGTGTTTAGGAACTAGGCCCCAGGATTGGACGATTGTGGGTTCAAATCCTGGACCAGAAGGTTGCGCTTAGGTACCATGGAGCATCCTCCCTATCACTGCTCCCCCGGCGTGTTAAATAGCTGCCCCTGCAGCACGTGGTGTGTAGGTTTAATTTCGTTGTGGCTCACCGTTTGCTGTGCTGTGCGTGTTTCACAACGACAAAAATAGTCACTTTCACTTTCAGCATAGACATAGTGTAACTGATACTGATGAATACTGTCATTTCTTTCTTATTCTTCTTACTTATTTTTTTTATAAGCTCACAGAATTAAATCATAATCATAATGAATCTAAATAAATTACATTATTTTAAAAGTTATATTAAAACTAATATTTATCTTAACTATGCTGATGTGTTTCCCATTTCTGCATTTTATTTATTTATTTATTTATTTTTATTATCATTCTTTTTAATTTAGCTTGAATTAATCACGCCAGCTATGTACATGAAAATTATCAGTCCCTAATTATGAGTCTGGCCCAATATTTCTTTTGTAGCTTATTTCTGCTCAGTCTCTTGTGATATTTCACTATGATGCACTAATATATATATATATATATATATATATATATATACTATATATATATATATATATATATATATATACAGTACTGTGCAAATATTTTAGGCAGGTGTGGAAAAAATGCTGTAAACAAAGAATGCTTTCAGAAATATAAATAATGATTGTTTTTATCATTTTACAAAATGCAAAGTGAGCGAAGAAAAGAAAAATCTAAACCAAATCAATATTTGGTGTTACTACCTTTTACCTTCAAACCAGCATCAGTTCTTCTGGCCCCCACAGAGCCCTGATCTCAACATCATCCAGTGTGTCTGGATTACATGAAGAGACAGAAGGATGTGAGGAAGCTCCATCCACAGAAGATCTGTGGTTAGTTCTCCAAGATGTTTGGAACAACCTACCAGCCGAGTTCCTTCAATAACTGTGTGCAAGTGTACCTAGAAGAATTGATGCTGTTTTGAAGGCAAAGGGTGGTCACCAAATATTGATTTGATTTAGATTTCTCTTTTGTTCATTCACTGCATTTTGTTGATTGATGAAAATAGATTATTAACACTTCCATTTCTGAAAGCATTCTTTGTTTACAGCATTTTTTCCACACCTGCCTAAAACTTTTGCACAGTACTGTGTGTGTATATATATATATATATATATATATATAATATATAATATTTAGACCCTCTGCTTTGAAAGATCTGACTCGAAAATCCTGGAGTGCTCATCATTATCTCCCCTACTATATGATGGACATTATCCTCTCCCACCGCACAGGCCTCTGCTGAAAGGATACTGCCGAAGAAAACATCCTGCATTGGTGCTTGAAACGGGGCCTGAAGAATATAAATTCTAGACTGACAGTCTGTGTCTGCATGTATTGTTTGCACGTCTGAGCATGTGTGCGCATGTGTTTACATCAGGCATGTGGATACGCACACCGGTGTTGGAGCGTCTGTTCGACCACATTAATTCTGCTGCATTTTTTTTCTCCCCCCCTTCTGTCTTTCTCAGGACACGCTAATGTGGCGACCTTTAATTATTCATGCAACACCTGTCTGCATCTGATTTATGCTAATGGATTGTGCGGCCCACAAAGAGAAAGAGCCGGCTTGTTTCAGAGGGCCTGGAGATACGGTGTCAGCAATTAGAACACACGCTCCCCTCAGGCTCGCCAAGCACAGAGAGAATGGGAGTGGGTCGAGAGCGAGGCTTTAGGGATGGAACGGTGCTCTCCACCAAGCCACTTAGTCGAGCTGGAGAGGGTGTGAAACAGCTGTCATATCAGTAGGACTAATGCACTCTGAGAGCCTTTTAACAATGGGGGGAAATGCACGGCACAGTATAGCATGTCATTAGTTGGGTTTTGTATGACAATGGTGGGGTGACATTCCCTCATATATATATATATATATATATATATATATATATATTTAAACATAATGTAAGATATTTATGCTTGCTTTCATCATATGAAAAAGTGAAAGTGACAACCCTTGTCATTGCGAGGTCACAGCACAGCGAACCACAACGAAACCACAACGAACACAGTGAACCACAACGAAATTGGGCCTCTGCATTTAACCCATGCATTGAAACACCATGCAGCAGTGGGCAGCTATTGAAAGCGCCCGGGGAGCAGTGGGTCTGCATATAAATCAATCAGCCATAACATTAAAACTTGCTTTATTCCCCATCATAACATCAAAATATATCTTATTCTTCGAGGTGTGGAGACCTCTGAAGGTGAGCTGTGGGATCAGCAGATCCTTCATGTCCTGTAATTTATTATGTGGGGGGTCCATTGGTCGGACAAGATCTCACAAAGGATTGGATTGGAGAATTTGGAGGCCAAGATCAGTGCGTGTGTCCACAAAGTCAGAAGTTTCTGGTTGAATTTGTATGACTTCTTGGTTAGTTTGAAAAAAGTTGACATTCATTTTTTGGTATGTTTTTTCTGCCACAAAGAGCTGATCTATGATTAAAAGCTCAGCTGGAACATATTGTCTGTTGCAGCAAAGGGAACATGCACAGGACCCCCTGCTTGAGTTCTGCAACTCAAAATAATGAATCAGGCTTGTTTGTGCATGCCATCAGACAATGGTGCTATCAAGTCATCTGCCTTTTTTCCCAACGATTGTTGTTTTCAAGATATCTTCTGGCGCGCCCAAGGTTTTTTCAGGGGAGTTTATTTAATCAGCTCAAAGATTAGATTAAAGGACTGTCTTTCTGACCCATTTGTCTGTGAGCTGCATCTGAAAAGTGGCATCGGAAGTGGGCTCTCAGAAGGGCGCTTTGATAAGGACAAGGGGTCACACAGGGTGAAAACAATGCAATTATCCAGTCGTCAGCCCAAGCTGTGGGTGGGCTGGGTGCCAGGGTTTATGGGCACAGGAGAGACATTTTAATGAGAGTAGGAGGTGAGATAATCTTAGAGGCTATGTGCCCCTTGGGAACTCACAGGTTAAAGGTTACATTTCATGCAGTCATGTGCTGAAGTTCTGGGAAATAAGTACACATCTACATGCTTCTTCATTTAGAGAACAGTTACGGTTTATTTGCTGGGGATGTTGTGTAAAATGCTAACTTTCCCTGACAGTATATTACATAAAGTGCATCACACAAACATTTATCTCAATAAATGAATTATCAAGTATAATAATTTTTATAATTGTTTAATTAGGTTTTTGGTGCAGGGTATATGTGATCGGTAGGTGACGGTAATGCATTGATTATGCAATTTTTAATCATAATATGTTGTTAAGTAATCTCAAGTAGACTTGTGAATTGACTTTTCTTATAGGTGGACGATAATCAGTATTTAAAAATAAAGAAATAAATATTTAAATCAATATAGACTAAATAACTGACAAATATTAAATATCACGTCCTTTTTTAAGCACAAAAACGTGTCTTCACTGCTTCTTCACTGCTGCTAATCAATGGATCGATTTATTCTTCCTCATCATCTTCCCATGTGTTCAGTAAAACAGGGCATCAGATGTGAAGGTTTCTGTGAATTTTAAATATTTATCACTGCTTTGTGTGCAAATTTAACCAGCACTGTCAGATCAGTTTAGTGCATTTTAAAACCATGTGTTGTATAATTTCAGAAACGAAAGAAGTCTGTTAAGTTAACATTGTGATGAGTGTGTTTGAGGCAGGGGCAGTGGTGGCCTAGTGGTTTGGGTGTTGGCCACATGATCGGGGGTTCGAACCCCTTCCCAATAGGTTGCCCTGAGGTACCCTTGAGCAAGGTGCCGTCCCCGTCATGCTCCTCCCCGCGATGGGCTGGCGACCTGTCCAGGGTGCGTCCCCTGTCCTTCGCCCTGTGTGCGCTGGGTTGGACTCCAGCACCCCCCCCGTCACCGCATGCCTGGGTGTTTGAGGCATGCGGTGACAGCAATGCTGATAAGGGTGTCTGCATATTACTTAATCATACAATTATAATTACTTCATAATTATCCCTGAAGATTGTATCATAGCTCCAGGGCAAAACTATACTTTTCACACTGACCATATCATCACCTTGAAGTAGGGAAACCACCCTTTTGAGCAGCTGTTCTAGTATCTCATTAGGGATGAACCTGTACACTGTTATTTAGTGGCTTAAAGGTCAGCGGTGGCCAAGTGGCTTGGGACTAGGAATCTGAAGTTCATGAGTTTGAATCCCTGAATCCCCGGTAGATTGTCCTGAGATACCCCGTCCCCAGCACTGCTCCCTGTGTGCTTCCAATAGCTGCTCAATGTTGCACGTTGTGTATGGATTAATTGCAGTGGCTGCGTTTTGTTGTGTCGTGCTGTGTTTAACAATAACAAGTTGTCACTTCACTTTGGCTACAGGTTAAGTACAGCACCTGATACACTCTGATAGATTCACTAAAGCACTGTCAAAACATTCACAAGACCTTCTATTGTGTTTTACATGCTTCCAGCTATAAGATTGTAATTAGGTACATTCAGTGCAGCCATTATTGTGTTTTCAGAGCTGAACAAGTAACTGTACATTTCTACACATTGAGCTTTGGGTCTGTTCAGGAGAAAACAAATGCAATTCGCATGGGGGCAGCAGTATAAATAACTCAATTTGTCTCTGTCCTTTAAGATTTATATCTGAATATGTTTCCCTAATGAGGAATCCCAGCAGGAAAGTTTACTTACATTTCTTATGTAAATGAGTCTCGAGGAGGAAAGTGTGGCTGGTATCTCATGGGTTTTAAGACGTTCTTCCAGCGGGCCAATAACACAGGCATATCTGCCCATTTCTTCAACTCCCACCTTTTTAAAAAACACCACCTGGCTAAATGGGATTTTAAATCCACATTTTTCTTAATTTTCATTGCTGGCTGAAACCTGCTTACCTTTAATGCAATTTAGACACACACCAAGTGTTCATGCCTCAGTACCAGTTTAGATTTTTTTTTATTATATTGTTTATTTTGAATATATGTATTTGTGTGTCTTTGCTAGGTGCAGTCACGTCCTGTCGTACGTATGCTTCATATGTACAAATGTTTCTTTAATGCATAAAGCCAAAGCACCTCAAGCTGTCACTGGGAGTAATGTATTCTTGCGCTAACACCGGAGCACTCGTGCGGGTAAAAAAAGCTCTGTCTACCCTGGAGGAAAGATATACCAGTCGAACAGTGTTACAGTCTTCAGTTCACTTGCAAAGAATTGATTCCACAAAGTCTGGGTTAACACACTGAGCTTACTTCTTGATTCTAAAATCTCCATCCTGCAGAAAACCAAGGTCGGTTTGTGCATCTTGCGCAGCATTAAAATGTATCTTCGTCGCTTCTGTTGTTCACCCCTCCTCTTTTTTTTTTTTTTTTTTTTACACTTGAGCAATAATGTGATCCAAGCTTGAGGCCCATCTTTTATTCATGATGTTTCTCGAAGTTAGAAGAAGCGCTTAATCAGCTGCTCTAATACAATGTCTGTCTGTGGAATCAGGCCTATCTACTAAGCCCTAAATCTTGGTTAAAAATACCTGCTGGCTAGCACGTCCCTGCAGCCCGCTGAGTCGCAGGAGATCCGTCCCCGTCAGAAAACTGATGGCACTCCCAGGATTCTCTTTCGTACTTGCACTCAGGGGAATCCCTGCTGTCGTCTTGAAGGATTTCTCAAGAGAAGGAAGTTTCAGGCTCCCGAGTGATGCAACTGACTGAGCCTGTGGTTCTGGGCCTGCACACTTAAGTCTGTCCTCTTCCATCACACCCAGTGCAACTAATTAACTAATAAACAAGCCCTTCCTGAGGTACACTTTGAATGTTGCGGCAGGGAAAACACTGTGGATGTGTTCCAAATCTAAGGATTATGAACCGCTTATCTAAGCCAGCAGTTCAGTGACATTGCAGCCATGTTCTTCTAGAGTTTTCCTTCAGACATATTGAGCAGTTCATTGACATTGTAACCATGTCCTCCTAGTTCTCCTTCAAACATGTTGAGTAGTTCAGTGACATTGTAACCATGTTCTCCTAGAGTTCTCTTTCAAACATATTGAGCAGTTCAGTGACATTGTAACCATGTTCTTCTAGAGTTCTCCTTCAAACATGTTGAGCAGTTCAGTGACATTGTAACCATGTTCTCCTAGAGTTCTCTTTCAAACATATTGGGCAGCTCAGTATCATTGCAACTATGTCGGTTCAAAAATGCATGTGACTCAAAGGCTCTGCTTTGACTTTTTTACATGCCTTCATGAAACTCCATGCAGTGTTAAATCTGAGACGTTGCCTTAATATCAGCATCAATTGAAAGTGAAAGTAACTAATTGTCATTATGAAACAAAATGCTGGGGGCAGCTGTTCAGAGTGCCCAGGAAGCACAGATGGGGATGGTACCTTGCTCAAGCATAGGCAGCCTACCGGTTATGGATTCAAACTCACAACCTTCTGACCATGGGTCCAACTGCCTAAACACTATGTCACAGCTGCCCCCTCTATTTTATAGCATAAGAATTACAAAAATCTCTTCTACAAACTGTTTTTATTTTCCAGTGAGCTATACATTTCATTAACCCATGCACACAAACCATGCAGCAAGGGGCAGCTATGAAAGTGCCTGTGGAGCAGTGGCGGTTACAGTACCTTGATCAAGGGTACCTCAGGGCAACTTATTGGTAAGGGGTTTGAATGCACAATCTTCTGATCCTGTGGCCAACTCCCTAACCACTAGACCATCACCTGCTCAATTTAATCTGCTCAATATACCCAATATATTAATATATACCTAAGACAGTTCACACCAGCGATGTAATTTCCTAGAAAAATACAAAGCAATTAGTAGATGCTCAAGAGTTTACTGTACTGCATTTTAATTTTATTTTTTTTTAAATGAACCAGATCCTTCCTACAGAAAGTGAGCACTCAGCTTTATATGCATGATGCAGATACTAATTTCAGGAGGATGGATGTCTCGTTTGAAGTCAACAGGAAGAAGAAATGGAAATGGGGGCAAGTGAGATGTCTGGTCATAGTCATTGCACTGCCTTAATACAGCTTCATTGCTCTTTCTGTAAAACGTGGCTTTTGCCTTTGCTGCTCCTATGTATTGGCTGATTTGAGCTTTCCTCTCAGAGGGTCAAGGATACGGTGAAGCCTTAGGATCAGACGAGGCAATTTGAGTAGTCTTGCCATGCAAAAGCAAGCAATAAAGCAGCAGGAGCATTCCTGCAGCTCCTTCCCTTTCCTTTCCATACTTAGGGTCCACAACAAATTGGACGGATTATAGTACAGTCACGGCATCTGTATTTGACTTGACTCTGACCATAGATCCTCATCCTCTAGCAGGCTGCTCTTAATGACAACGGAGAGTCGAAGAGGCTGGCAATGTTGAAACCTTTACCGGCTGTACTGAGATTACTGGGCCGTATCGATTGGATTAGAAGAGGGCCCTATTCAGGATTTCTCGCTGGGTTGTACTGGATTTCCCCCAAGGGCCATATAGATTGCTTTCCATCTGACCAATCAATGTCAACCCAAAAAGAGTAAGAGAAGGCATCTGATTAATCATTCATTTGCATTTTGCATGCACATGGGCTGTGGAGGATTTTCCAACAAGTGATAAAAATGTGTAGAATGTGTCATTTTCCTTATTTGACCTCCCTTGATCATTAGCATTGAGCAAAAGTTAAGCCTACGCATATCTATATGTGGCATGAGACAAATTAAAATATTTTTCCATGTTCTGGAATCAAAACGCTGAATAGACCCATCTGACCTTGACTTTGGGTGTGGTTTTGAAAGAGGGTTCATTAAGAAGGTACAGAGAGTAGGTGCTCATGCAATGCCATGCTATGCACAACTGGCTTCTGTTCAATAGGAACTGTAACTGCAGTAATGTGCATGTTTAGATCTCTTAAAAAGACATCAGTAAACAGGGTTATTCTGACTGATCATCATAAATGTTCCTATCATGACAGTGGTCTCTTACTGGATGATTATGTCCACTGGCAAATCCAGACAGTACAAAGGGTAACTGAAGGGTTAGATTATTGTGAAAATGATGTTTTGGCATTTGCAGTTAACAACAAAACTGAACACATATACCTTAGTCAGTGTCCTCTAGCACTATCACCAAAACACTGATTGAGAGAATATCTTTTGGGAGAATGATGCTCCCCCCTGCAGCACATTTCCAGAGACAGGACCTTTATCTGGGCATATTAAAGCTGCTGTGTGGTTTTGCAGTATCCCAGCACTTTGCCAACACTCTTCATGCTGGTTTGCACTCCATTCTTAATCTTTTTTTTTTTCCCAGATTTGGTCTCTCTGTAGGTATGTGACTCATAACTGGCTTTTTTAGTTTGATCAAGCCTGCTGCATTTGGCCTGCAGAACATCCTAATCAATAGCAACACATGAATGATCTAGTGCACAGCTTGAATGTCTGTGATGCTCTTATAATGTACAAAGTTTCTACATTATTATGAAATCTACAGATTTTAAAGTAATTATACAAGTAAATAAAGAGTATACCCAATCAGATAAATGAAACAAAAATGTGTTGAGGAAAATAATCCAGTATTACAGATTTTGAATGACAAAAATGTGAACCTCTAGGATTATTACTCATTTAAAAGGGAAATTATTAAAGCCGGATCTTGTTTGTGATGTGTTGTCACAGTTGGCAGCAATGCTCTGCTCTTACAGGGCACACCTTCTGTCTCATTAGGAAGATAGGTGTGCCTCATTGGTTCAGGATTAAAAGGTCACAATGCAGAGCAGCGCATCGGTCATTCTTGATATCACACTCTCACTCATGGAGGCATGAAGGAAATTCAAGACCATCGTCAAGAATGGTCGACCAGCAAAGATCACTCCAAGAGCAATTCATTTAATCAGGAGAACTGTTTGTTTCAAAACTGTACTGTGCAACAATAGTGTGCATTGCAAGGTTGTAACCGAAACGTTCTCCAAAGCTCTCCAAAAAGAGCAGTACTGCCCATCTAGTTTGTTAAAGATAACCCGAACAAGAATCATTGCAAAAATGTTTTATGAATGGATGAGTCCCAACTGGTATAGTGGACATTATTTCTACCTTTCACATGGTGAACTGGGGTTCGATTTCCCAAAGGGGGGCTCTATGCTTTGAGGTAACGGTGGCTAATGGTTGGCCCCAGGATCGGAAGGACATTGGTTCGATTCCCAGACCAGTAGGTTGCCCTGAGGTACCCTTGAGCAAGGCACTGTCCCCATCACTGCTCCCCAGGCCCTTGACATAGCTGTTCCCTTGTGCAAGTTGTGTATATATTATGCAGAGAAGCATTTAATTGTGGTTTCACAATGACAAATATTCACTTTCACTTCAATATGGCTTTTATGATTCATGGTTTAAATCAGTGTTTGGTATGGAGAAAGGAAAACATGGCAATCATCCATACATATAATCCATTCTCTGAAATGTGATGGTGGTAGTCTCATGGTGTGGGTCTGCTTTGCTACATCTAGAAAGTATTTCTTTGTTGATAAAAAAAAAAGTTAATTCTGATTAATATGTGTCTTTGAAATGGCTGAGAATGTTCCGAATGAAGGATTGCATTACAATTTCTAAAAGCCAAGGTGCAGGACTGAAAAACAGTTACTGGAAATTTTTGCTGCAGTCAATGCTTACGATTGCCAGCACAGCTGAATTTTTGTAATTGGATTAACTTTTAGAGTTTGGAATGCATACAGAAATATAGAAAATCTGAATATTTCTTTACAGCATCACTGCACCTCCCTGACGAACATCAAACTATAGCTGAATCCCCAATGGCTCTCAGCATACCAGAAAAAATAAAATCTGTGAGTCATACAACTATTGACACCCAAAAAAGTGCTCTGTTTGCCCAACAGGGATCTATGCTCAGGGTCTGAGTAATCTGTTTTCATGCAATTTAGTGCACAACATAGGCAGTACAGAGCCCTTAGCAAGAAAAGCAAGCTCTTAGCAAGATGAGAGCAAGATGAACACTATTGAAAAACATATGAATTTCAGTCTGAATATTCTCATTGATGTTACATGGCCAGGTATCAAGCCCATGATCTAACTGCAAACGATTCAGGGCTTCAGATTGTAGGAAAATACTGGATTAACCTTGATCATTCTAATATTGCCTACACCTCCTTGGGCAAGACTCCAAAGGAAGTAGTCATGCATTAATTCATGTGTCCAGTCTGAGCATATATATGGACGACATGCATTATTTTGTCTTGTAAAATGAATGTAGCTCAGCCACAAGATTATTGTATTGTCAGCAGCTGAACACATCGTCTGTTTCTGCAATTTTCTCATTAAAAGCAGTGATACTGTCTCCTCATCTGTTTATTGTTGACCTTGTTTTGCTAACTCAGAAGAAGTAATCAATCATGCTGGCATAGCCTCTGTATACACACACAAACGTGGTGGCAAATGTATTGCGGCTCTAGCTTAGTGTCTGTAGTATGATTAAACTGAATTATCTTCAGCATCTGCCAAATGCATGCATGTAAAATTGCATCTGTTGTTGTGCATCTTTTTATCTTTAATGTTATTCTAAAACAAAGAAAAGTGTAAAACTAATGAAACTCCTATGAGAAGTCCATTCGTCTGACCAGTGCTCCACACAATGTCCATCAAAAGCCAGTCAAGCAGTGTGAGCATTAATTTAACACAGGCGGTTTTGCTGAGGAGCAGGTCCAAGCCATGGCCAGGTCACATAGTTCAGCTTTGGTTTCATGCTAGAGTAAGCCTGCAAAAGAGGCTGGAAATGGCTTTGCGCTGTCAATTCCATTGCTGCTTATCTTTGCCAGACCTTCAAGGTGAGGCCTGTCAGCATCAACAGATGAAGAATGGTTTTATCTGCTCAACTGGTCATTTAAGAAATCTATTAACAACGGTGCAGAGACGTCTAGCCCTTGCTTGTGTTCGCGTTTGAGTGTGTGCACCTGAGTGGTATTCTCTTTGCTGAATAATCAGTAATTTAATAACTGAATGTCATGTTTTTTGGAAAAGTTTATTATTAAAAATGGCAAAGGCTGTTTCTTTCTTTTTATATCAATCCATAGTTCCATTAGGCTTCAAATCTTTGTGTAACAGATTAAGGCTTTCAAATTATCAAACGTGGCCTTCATTCTTCATGCCAGTGGGTTTGCTGATCACTGTTCCAAAATGTTTAGATACATTTACATTAGCAGACGCTCTTATCCAGAGCAACTTCCGGTTCCTGAGTCCCCCTGGAGCAACTTGGGGTTAAGGCTCTTGCTAAGGGAACCCAATGGAGGTAGGATTCGAACCTCTTCTTCCATAGGCAAGTATCCTACCACTAAACCACCACCACCCCCAGATAAGGACAAGTTATTATGTACACTAACTATAACAAGGGTTATTTGAATTTTTCCCTACAAGATCTTTTCCATGTGCTGCAAAGGTACTTAACTTCTCCAGTTCATGAATGAAGAAATGAAGCAAAGTTTTATTGTAAGTGCTGCAGCACAGGGAGGATGGATTAGCCAGTTGAGCTCTTGTTAAAGGCTCAGCTTCACAATGCCTCAGAGACAAGCAACAAAGGCCTAGTACAATTAGATACCACTATGATACCCACCAAATCTATACAGGGTGTCAATGAGGGGGTGTAGAGGTCTTAGTGTAGGGTAAATGAGCTTGGCTTAGGGCAATGGCCATTACCAGCCTCCTTTAGTTGCATGCTGAGCTCAATGAACGATAATAATCTCTTTCTCACCCTCTCTCGCTGTACCACTCAAAAGACTGAGAAAATAATGGGCATATATTTCATGAGACCAAATGAGCATGTCGGAGGATGGCCCTGTGAGTAAAAAGCTTGTGGTGCTAAGTGAATAGATGGCCTGTAGAGGCCAGAGTCAGTCTGAAAGTCACTAAAAACTGAACTTGCGCACATGCAGCTCATCTTTCATTCAGGTACATAGTAGGTCCGTGATGAGCGATACTGGGATTTAGCAGGGTTTCTCTATTAGTGTGGCATAAGATTATACCCAAACAGAGATAAGTGATTGTTACAATGGATTAAGATTTAATCTAGCAAATGTTACTGTGTCAAAAAATTTCATCAGAGGATCAACAGTGACACTAGAAAACCATTCTCCTGAACTCATAATGGTACAAACTTATTAAATACAAGAATCAGCTGGAATCCGCCTACTTTATTGTGAGTTTCAGATATTTAAGGTAATATCTAAACATTCTAAAAATTTCAATATTTATTTTAGATAATTCAAATAAAGCGGATGCCTAATGGTTGGGGAGCTGCTCCGGATCGGAAGATTATGGGTTCGATTCCCTCACCAGTAGGTTGCCCTGAGGTACCCTTGAGCAAGGTACCGTCCCCGTCACTGCTCCCTGGGCACTTTCCATAGCTGCCCCCTGCTGCACGTGTGTGTATGGGTGAAATGCCGAGGTTGATTTCCGTTGTGTTATGCTGTGCTGCGTTTCACAAATGACAAGGGTTGTCACTTTCACTTTTTAAAGCAATGCCTAAATTTCCTAAATATTCTAACCTGATTTAAAAAAAAAACAGCAAAAACAACATTATTCTAAATCTCATTATCATAACTTTAGCAAGTTTTTAGTTTAGAAACATCTCTTGGTAGTGGGTTGCCACTCACTCAATCCTTTTTAGCAGGCTGATTAGATAATCATCATTAAAGTGGTGCTTTGCAACACTGACACTGTGATTCCTTATTATAAGTGTAATCCTTTAAAAGTAAAATATTTACACAAAAATGCATTTATAAGTTTCTTCAGTGTGTGTTTCTTAAAGACAACAATGTTTAAGATTAAGTTAAAGGTCTTTTTGATTTCTTTCATTAAATTTGCACAGAAAATCAATTTAAACAAGTCCAGTCCAAAAACAAGACAAAAGGCTAATATGTTGTACAGACCAGTGCATATGCTATGAAAGTACATAATATTTTGCCTGTATTACAACCTTAATCACAATACTTCCTGAATTTAATATGAAACATTGACTGTCCATTGCTTGATTTATGATGTGCTCTATTTGGGGTTCATTTTATAAATAAAGGATATTATGCCTTCCCATACAGCTGTAGTTCACATAGTAATGTATGTATGTAATGCAAAGCACAAATACAAGTCTTTATTTATTTATTTAATTAATAAGTTTTCATAGTGTCACCTTAGTAATGTGTGGGTAAACAAATGGATGATCTCATTGGGCATACTGAGTGTGTCCTCAGAAGAACCATATATTAGCAGACAAGTTGCAAGTGCAATTTCGTAATTGTCAGAAAGAGGAGGTTTACCCAAGGTGAATGCAGACCTGCTCTACTGTACAGGCAAAATAAAGAAAACAGTTCATATTTAATGAGGCCAGGACGCTGTCTGGATTGCTCATACAGGCTGATTAGTGAGAATTGTCACTGCCACTCCTAAAAAGCTTTTAATTTAGAATTTCTGTGTATATTGTATGCACCCCAAGTAACTGCTCTTAAGTGCCTGTCCAGCAATTAGTAAAGAAACCAGTCTGTAAAAGTGGACGATGGCAACATTGTTTTCTGCTTTTTGATGTTAGTCTAGTGGTAGGACCTCTAGACCAAGAGGTTGCAGGCTTGAATCCCACCTCCAGCATTACTGCCGTTGTGCTCCTGAGCAGGACCCTTACTCCAAGTTGCTCCATTGGGACTGCCCCTGTAATCAGGAATTGTAAATCACTCAGCTTTAAACTTGACTCCAGTGCCTTCTATGTACCCCCCCTCCATCTTATCTTATTGTACTATAATACAAGGCACTTTTCATATGTGTAGCTAAACACTGCCAAGAAAAAAATGACCTTTATTATACCTCATGATTTTATGCCCAAAAAAAATAAAACTGTTGATTTAAATGTGAAAGGCACATGTGTGTCCTAATTATAATAGCTGCTAACGATATTTGACCATTTTGATGACATCTTAATAACCTCTCCTGCTGTGTTACTGTTAAATGCACCTTTTAGGCTTCACATCTGAAACCTTTAATTTTATTAAAGCCTCTGAATGACAAGCTTCAGGAAATGTCATTAAGGTGAAGGAGCTATTCTGGTCTATAAGCCTTATCAGACTGAATAAAATAATAAAAAAAAAAAAAAAAGAATCTGATGGCTTGTCAGCTCCCACTGTTCTTGTCTTTTGTTAGAATATGTTTAGTAAAAATGGCTAGCTAATGAAGAATCAGACTCCTGCTGACAAAGAAAGTAAACGTCATTTATCCTTTCAAACTCTTCTTCTTCTTTTGCTAAAACAACAGTGGCAATTTATGGCGAAAACTGTGGCAAAAAAAATTCAGATATAAACTTTTTTCATTCGTTACCGCATGTTAATATTTAGCATACAGCAAATCAGTACATTAATGTGCCATCATGTACAGTAAATATTATTTTTAAACATTAAAAATAATATTTTTTAACATTTTAAACATTATTTTAGTATTAACCGACAAACAGTAGTGTGGTGAATTGGTTTAATCATTAGTGAAAGTGACAACCCTTGTCATTGCGAGGTCACAGCACAGCAAGCGTGAACCACAACGAAATTGGACCTCTGCTTTTAACCCTTGCACACAAACACCGTGCAGTGGGCAGCTATTGAAAGCGCCCGGGGAGCAATGACGGGGACGGTACCTTGCTCAGGGGTACCTCAGGGCAACCTACTTGTGAGGGACTCGAACCCACAATCTTCCGATGCAGGGCCAACTCCCTAACCACTAGGCCACCGCTGCCCCTTTATCATAGACATCTAAATATACAAAGTGAAAGTGACTAAACTTGTCATTGTGAAATGCAGCACAGTACAACGCAACGAAATTCAACCAATGCATTTCACCCATACACACACATGCAGCAGGGGGAGCTATTGAAAGTGCCCGGGGAGCAGTGACGGTACCTTGCTCAAGGGTACCTCATTGCAACCTACTGGTGAGGGAATTGAGGAACTCTTCCGATCCGGTGCCACTCCCTAACCACTAGGCCACTGCTGCCCATGTTTGTAAACCCTCTAGAAAATCAAACATACATTGTTCAAAACCAATAAATTTCACCAAAATCTAAACACATCATTCCAGCTAGAGCTCATAAAAATTTTATTAAAGAGGTTTCTATGCATGTGAGAAGACTCACATGCATAAAAATGTACAATATTTATAATAATTATTTTTCTCTTGAATTCGTATAAGCATTTCTTTTGCTTACACCATCCTTTATTAAATGTTTTTTTTTTATTATATTTTTTTTTTCCCGTGATAATAAAATTGACATCTCACATCACAGCTTTCAGTTCACAACAACCTTGAATTTCAGCGTAGCCTATTAAATGTGCTAACATTTTTGCGTTTCCTTTGTTTGTGAGCTTGATTTTGAGGTCTGGCAGCTGTGGCTCATTAGATTCTTCCTCCATGGTTTGTTTCTCTTCTCCAATGGGAAAAAACACAGTCATTAAAGGAGTTAACTGTCTCGGAGGCTCTCACGTTCAGAGAAAATCTAGAAGTTCTCATTACTTTCAGGGTCTTTTGTTCAGCATCAAGATCACACCCACACCCACACCCACGTACATGCACAATTTATCACCTCATTTATTTAATGTTTTGTAGTCGTGCTTGTTGCCATCCGGTTTGCATTGTGTGCAACTATGATCAAAACCAAAGACATTTTTTTTTCCCAATATGTTTCAGATTTGCATGACAATAGAATGTGGTAGGAACATGAACGACTAATATTTAAAGTGTGAAAAGAGCAACAAAGGCATGAATAAATGCAACAACCTTACAAAAAAGCATTTTTGCACCATTTGTGTTTTAATACAAGCCTGCTTAGCCTGACATCTCACCCTTCTATATTACAAATCCCTGTGTGTCGGTGCAAACGGCACTGAACTTTAACGTGTAAACAATGCGCTGGGTGAAATACTGAGTTTGTGCACTGATTCATTGCTGCCCACACAATGAATTGGTGGTTGGTGTAATGGTTCAAGGTGCACAAAAAGTGGCTCTGTGTGTGCAAATGTAAGGTTTTTCTAAATGTTACATTTTCAACCATTTCCAACATTTTTTTTTTTTTTTTTACATAATTCAGTGGTTGAGATTCTAAAGTCATTAAGGCCATTTTGATGTGAAATAGTTCTTCGTAATGAAACTTACCAACCCAGAGATGATAGCAACCAGGGGTTACACAGGCATTGCAAATACATGACCAAGGCAAAGGAATTAGGTACTTCTACCAACTATAGTTGAGGAGCAACCAAAATGAGAAAGAACTGATAAAGAAAAGATTCCAGCAGTCCAAAAGCATGTTTGTCAAGCATCTTGGAGATACTAAATTGCTGCTAGCTGTGAAGTTAAACATCTTGTGCAACTTTGCTTAGGATAAGCTCATAGTGAATGAGAAAGAGAGAGAGATGTAAACTTTTGCTCTAAATCATATCAAACCATTGACTTTATTAGTTCAAAAGTGGGATGTTATGGTCCACATTCAAGGCCCTTATCTGATATAACTTATTATATCAGATGATTTATCCATCCATCCATCCATTATCTGCCGCTTGTCCCAAACGGGGTCGCGGGGGAGTGCTGGCGTCCAACCCAGCGCACACAGGGCGAGGACGGGGGACACACCCTGGACAGGTCGCCAGCCCATCGCAGGGAGGAGCGGGACGGGGACGGCACCTTGCTCAAGGGTACCTCAGGGCAACCTATTGGAAAGGGGTTCGAACCCCCGATCAGATGATTTATATAAGGACTAAATTAAAATCAAAGACTATTTTGCATCTTTTTTAACAACAATCATTTACAATCATTTAACTGAGCATTGAGAAATAATCAGCAAACCTACTCGTTCTGAGTTTATATAGAGTATGAATAGTGGAACATCCGAAACTATACATTTCCCTTGGGAATTAAAACACCCTTAATATCTTAAAACACCCTGCATGGATGTCTCTGCATCTAGTTCTGCAAGCACATTTTAGAGCAGCATTAAAGCTATTGTAAAACAATGTCCCCTGTTGGCAGTTGTCCTCTTTTAGATTACTTGCATCGTTTTTGGTTGGTTCTAAACACTGCATACTGGAAACACCACTCAATACCGGTATGTTGAAGAAGGTCACTGATGAATATCACTAAGAATCTTTTGCTTGTCCATTTCCTCTTCATCCAATGCATTATCTTCATCTGATTCTAGTTCATCCACCAATCTTTTGAGATAAACATTTCTACATGCTTCGACTTTGCAAAACACAGAATATCAAAACTAATATTATAATACTAATATCATAGTAATATGTTTTAACTTCTGTAGAGGTCTTTAAATGGTATTTTATTCATTAGATGCAAACAATTCTGACATGAAGACTGGGTTTGGAGCTTTGAGTAACACAAATATAAACCTTTTAGTAGGAGATATTATTGGAATTACTGGAGTGTAGAAAGCCATCATAGTATTGATGCTCAGGACTAAATGGCCAGTGGGACTAAATTTAAATGTTGCTGAAAGTTCAACTCTTGGTTGAAGGCTTCCATGGTTATGACAGCACTATTTATGTGGCCCCTTTTTACATGGGAAATGAGGAAAAATGTCCACTGTCAAAACAGAGAAAGGAGCTCACTAGGGAGTCAGATGTTCAAGATAGTTGCACAAATCAGCCATCGTCCAGCCTTTAAAAATGACCTTAAAGAATTAAATAAACTTCAAACGCTGCAGTGCGCAAAATCCCTTGCAAAGAAGAAGATGATGTCATTCATTTCATCAGCTATGAGAAGAGGAACCCAAATCTCTAAGCATGTTTGATGTTTCACAAGAGGATTATCTTTGTTTGGTTTATTCTTCCATTAAAAATGACTGGGAATTGGAAATTAGAGCATAAAGGAAGCAACATGGGATGATAGAACTAAAAACGTGTGAAGTGCCTTTTTTAAAAGTGCTCATCTTTTTATCCTCTGTTCTTTTTTCCCTGTACTCTATTCATTTTCTTTCTAAGTTGCACCCAATTTGGCAGTTTCTCATAAGTGTTTTGAGCAGGTGCTCCACTCCGGTTCTGCCTTTTGAAAAACAGGTGCACAGATCCATAAAATGTCTTGCCTGTATGGAAATAGCCTGCCCACATCATTGCGTGGCACAGTCGCAGCAAATAATCTGGCAAAGAACGTCATGAATTGGCAGCTGAATGTGCTGTTTTCTCTCGAAATTTCAATGAGATAGAGATTATAGATGCTCACCTACAGCTGGCGAGGCTTTTTCTGCTAAACTGACGCTCCTGCTAATCACAGGTCTATTCACCGAGAATGGAGGTGGAGTTTTCATGAAAGGAGATTATGAAGGCTAGATCTTAGTTCTGATGAGCTGGGCATGTGCCTTGCATCTTTTTCAGTCTCCGACTGGGAGAAATAAATGCAGCTCCGTTTAATTTTCATGTGGTCTGTCCAAGCATCTCCCCACTTCTTTAGGATTACAGGGCAGAAATGATTACTGATTGAAATCAGGGTCTTGAGAAAGGGGCCCAAGTGGTTTCCCTGTTAAACTGACAGGCTGAATTATGGCTATCAGTGGTTTTCTGCATTTCTAGCATGAACTTCATCAGCTGGTTCAGCTGAAGGTCTTCGCTGCCCCGAAGAGGAACTCTCCCTTCTTAAAACTTCAGAGGGAAACTAGAGGCCAGCTGCTAAGCTGGGTTTAGTATTACCAGCCAAAACCAATGGTATAGATACTGAGAGGGAAGAAAGCTCTACAAGCCTAAAGTCCAAACTTTCTGTGTTCCTCCATAAGGACCTTTCTCCTGTGGGGTACTGGACAGCATTAGAAAGCTGACGCCTAAACCATATAATGGCAGCAGTTCACTGACCTGTCCCTAACTGGCCTGTTTACATGCTTGAGACTTTAATCAGCCTGCACAGCAGATTCCCCTTGCTTTGCCTGACACTAAGTCTGCATGTAATCTCTTTCTCTGTGGACAGCCAGACATTTCCCTTACAGAGCTATTGTGAGGCAACTGGTGACAGCCAGAAGAGCGAGCACAATACTCGCTTGTGTTTGTTTTCAGACAACTGCCTTTTAGAAGTGATGTTATAATGCCTTCCCCTTTGGACCTCCAGTACAATTGAATGACCTTTCCGTTAAAGAAAGGAAATTGCCATCACGTCTCCAATCTGCTTCTGGGTTACGGTACAAAACCTTGGATCAATTGAAAGAAATGAAAAGGTAAATGGTGTATTTTATAGATGCTTATGCAGGGGTTGGAAAGAAGCAGGACTCTTTTTAAGTATTCTTTTAAAAGTTAATTATATGGCTACGGTAACTAGCTAGGTTATGGATATGAACTAGTGAGGATGGATATGGATATGGATATGGTTACGTCAGCCAGCTAAATTGTTTGTTCCATGGACAAAAATTCCTAAATGAGGACGTTATCTCAGTAAAAACAGTTGAAGACTCTAACAGAAAAAATCAGAAATAATACATACTTTACAGGAAACATAAATATGGCATTTCTACCATCTAAATAACTGTACTTTGATTGTCAGTTTCAAGCTGTGTACATAATAAGCTAAAACATGACTAGCTTCTGGGGCAGTGGTGGCCTAGTGGTTAGGGTGTTGGCTGCATGATCAGAGGATCGGGGGTTTGAACCCCTTCCCAATAGGTTGCCCTGAGGTACCCTGGAGCAAGGTGCCATCCCTGTCACACTCCTCCCTCCGAGGGGCTGGCGACCTGTCCAGGGTGTGTCCCCTGTCCTTCGCCCTGTGTGAGCTGGGATGGACTCCAGTGCGACCCCGCTTGGGACAAGTGGCAAAAAATGACTGATGACTAGCTTCTTTTAAAAGCAATCTCAAAAATGTGGATATGAGGATTGCTGGGTGTAAAGTAAGTAACTTAAATAGGGCACTTTCTAAAGATTTGTTCATTCCTGTTAACCTCATTGGGATCGGTTCCCTTTTAACTTGAGGTCAGGTTCAGTAATGGATGGTTTTGAATTATTTATAACAGTGTAGGTATTGTAAAATGATGCTTGTGTTCATTATTTTAATGTGTAATCCATGTGTTATCATGTCTGTATTTTGTTCTTTTCACAGCAAATGGACAAGTCTGCTTAAAAAGTAAGTTATGCTCATTAGCTTCAGTTTACTTATTCTGTTGGCAGTACATGCCAGTTACTATTCGCCAATTTTCATTTCACACAGCATTTAAATTGATTTATCCAACTTCAAAACTGAGAAGTAAGATCTTCTAACCAGCATGTAGAGACATATAACATGCCAACTTTTGCACAGTTTACTTTTTTTTTTTGCTTCTTTTCCCCAGTATGTTAATTCTAACTAATTCTAACAGCAACCGTGTTCTCCACAGAGATATATTCTTAATGAAAATTGACCGTGAGTGGCCGAACTTTTGCATGCGATTGTATATCATTAGTAAGATGTTCCGGCTTGCCATCCAACATGGTTGCAGGAGTTCACTTGCTCAACCGTGTGAAGACTGATTGAAAGAGTTGAATCCTGCATATCTGGAATGAAAAACCGAACCGTAATCACCAGCATGGTCACGATTCATTTGATTTCAAGTGATTATGTGCAAGCACACGGGAACTTCTAAAACTGCGACAAAGTTTTCTCCCCAGCTTAAGACTCACTTCGAATAACATTTCTGCTGGCTGTTTGTATGCAAAGCAAACTGAACCTTATTAATCAAATTCAAAGATTATTAAATGGTTTTTACTCCAAATACAATAAAAATCATTCTGATGAGAATCATTGTTAGTTGTAACGGTGGCGGTGTGCAGGAAGGACGCCAACGCTGAGCCAGGAGTTCGGATCATAACTTTATTAACTATATTAACAAAAAAAGATCCAAGGACTGCAGTTCTAACTCAAACTAAGGAACTGCAGCCTAAACCAAGTGATACCAAGATTACCAAATACCAAAACCACCATAGAGTGTAGGCTGAGCCTAATGAATGAGCCGCGCTCTGGTCTGACTCATCGGGGCTTAAATAGTCAGCCCCAATGACACACACCAGTGCCTTCATGAGCTCAGGTGTGCTCAGTCAGAACAGAGCGCCCTCTACCGTGCCCAAAACACACCTCACCCGTGACATTAGTTTGATGACTTTCATGTTTAGTCCTTCTATTTTAACACAATTTTTGCTTCAGTGTGGTTTCCATGGACACAGATGGTAGAATAAAAATAGTGTTTATTCTTTGAGTCTTTCCCAGAGCTTTCACTTTTTATTTCTGTTTGAGTTTATTTATTTATTATCAGTTATTAAACTGTTGAATAAGGGTCTTTTTTAAACATGTCTGTACTTCTGCTTGAGTAAAGAATGTACCTTTGCCAACTCTAGTATAGTTCTATTCATTTACACAGCAGGTAAACCCTGATAACAGAATACTCTTCCGGACAGCCCTGATGAGTTTAACCCTTGACTATAAAAGTGAAAGTGACTATTATTGTCATTGCAAGGTCACAGCACAGCACACAGTGAACCATAACAAAACTGGACCTCTGCATTTAACCCATGCAAACACCATGCAGCAGGGGACAGCTATGAAAAAGCCCAGGGAGCAGTGACAGGGATGGTACCTTGCTCAAGGGTACCTCAAGGCAACCTACTGTTAAGGGGTTTGATCCCACAATTTTCCAATCCTGAGGCCAACCCCCTAACCACTAGGCCACCACTGCCCCGTTATTAGTGTTATTAGTGTGATCGCAGAATAGTAGCAAATTATCGAAGACAAATGTAGTCATGCACATGGCATTCACCATGCAGTATGAAAAAAAACATGAGTTCAATAAGATTTTGCTTAAATGACTTCTCAAAGCTAATGGCACTGAACTGTAACCTTTTAAAATTTACAGCTAGGCTTAATTGCTGTCATGAACTGTTTTCATTGTAGGCAGTAATGCTGTAATTCAAACCAGGCTTTTATGAGCATCGCTTACAGTCTTGGCATTTGGGACTGACCTTCTACAGTCGTTTGTGTTGTTATAACCATTACGGCACACTAGATAATCTCCAAATGAATAAAAAAAATTGGCTTGTTTCCTTTAACAAAAACAGTCAGTATCAAAATCCCAATAGTTATTTTTAGGCCAGTGTTTGCAAATAATCCCAAAGCGATATTAGCTAATTAGGCTGACATGAAGCAAGACTGGGTAATCATGTAGAGTTAATTAGATTAATTTAGGTCAACTGAATGAAAATAATTAGAAGATTATGATCATAAACAATGCTTGTGGGTTAAAACATGTTTATGGAGATTTATGCATGCGTTTATCCACATTTATCATTTCTATTCTGTTTTGGGCTTTTCTTAAACCAATCAGATCTTAAAGAAAAAACGTGACCTATGTGAAAAATGTTTTAAGCATCCTTTGACAGAGGTAATGATTATTTCTTTATGATACTATCAGTAATGTTTTTCTTCCTCTGCCTTGTGCCTTGATTCTCAGTAATCAATCATTCTAATTGCAATAAGAACATGACACAAAGGGATCGATTAATCTGTCCTTGAAGGTAAAGCCTTGTAAGGACTTTTGGTTGTTTTGCTGTCAGTATTTGAGTTGCAAATGGAAAGCTATATTAAAGTAATGTAAAATATAGTGTCACTTTATTAATCACTTTTTATGCTTTCATCCTGGTATTTTATGCCCATTTTGACATATTGAAAAAAAGGCCTGATGGAAATGTCAGATATGGGAAAAAATCGGCTAAATTTGCATAGAAGTAGGTTCACTCGCTTGAGGAGGATATATTTTTTGAAGATGAAAGGAAATGTGATTAATTACAATGGAATCTCATTTTCCAATGTAAATGAATAAATATTATAATCATATGACTGCTCTCATTTGTTTATACCCCGTCTTAAGCTACGTTATATTTCATCAGGGGAAAAGAGGACACAGTGTCATTGATGTGAAGCAACACACATCGAAGCACAAAAGTAATAGAGGGCTGTTGCAGTGAATCTTTAGGCTGCTGAATGCGAGTGAGTGAGAGTAAGGTTTGGCAGTCTGTGGTTGGGTTGTTGGATGGTTGGTCGATAGGCAGGTAGGTGAGTGAGTGCTCTGGGGTCTCCATGTTTTTATGCCTAGAATATGGTCCCCATTTTTCAGCTGATTTTCAGTGATAATGTGCACACGTGCAGATATTTAGAAATATGTCTGACAAGAAAGAGTGCAGTAAAAAAATGTGTAGTGGCTGCAAAATCAATTATGAGAGGTTTCACTTTCTAATCAGCCACTCCATCATAACTGACTGACTGATGACTGGCAAATGCCAATGAATGATTGATTTTATGCTCATGAAAATGTTTCACTAGTTCAACCTAAAAATCAACCAATCTATGATGGAAAGAAAGCTAAGTAATATTATACTTCAGATTAACATTATTTGACAGCAAGCCCAAAGTGTCCTAAAAATATTCACTTCTGCCACGTTCAATGGTGTTTTTATAGTGTTTAATTTATATATCAAAAAGTTTTTATTGAAAGAAATCCACTGGTTACAGGGGACTTTTTAAGTGAATTTGTTTACCGCCTATATTGCTATTCAGTTTTTTTTTTGTTGTTTTTTTTTTTTTTTTTCTGTGAAAATGACCCTAGCCTTGAGCAGCAGTGCAGAGAAATATTTATCATTGTTATCCCAGTTAACCCAGATGGTGCACTCCTGAGGACCGCAAGACCGTAGGGTGTGCCATTTCTCATTTTATTGTCCAAAGGGGTGCTCAAAAGCACCCTCTACGTGCCCTTTCTGCAGCCTTCAGCGAGGACTGCAATGATGCAGATTAACCAACAACCTCTTAATGCTGAGGTACCAGTGAGGACCAGTTATAATGGATGGCTTTGTTCAAATCTGTCAGGCATGAAGGAGATATTCGAGCGTTAATAAAAATGTTTGTTAATTCAGAATTAATGTATTCTGAAGGGAACCACAGTGGATTAAAATGTTACCACATCAAAAACACCAGGTGCGGCAAATGCAGAGTCTGCAAATCCCAGGAGTTTCTCCCAGATGCATACATTAAAAATAAGCATGATTTATTATTATTTCTTTTTTTTTATCATTTTTGTTTCATATAACCGCATCAGCTAACGTCTCAGCTTACGGCCTCCATTCGCTACACTTTGCCTGTCTTCATTCAGAATTAAGCAAAGAGCATCGCCAAGGCTTCTCAAATTTCACTGAGCAAACTCAATTAATAAGTAACATTGCATCAGCAGTCCCCCTGCGCACTTTTCTAAGTAGGGCCTAGGCCTCCTTCCCTTTCCTAAGCTCGGCTCACAGCATGGGGCCTGCGAGGGAGGCAACTGGGCCGGCTGAACTCTCTGCCCCGTGCACAGTCAAAGCGCTGACTAGAGATATTGGAGGCACACTCTAAAAGAGAGAGAGGGGGAAGAAAGAGCGAGTGAGCGAGAGGCAAGAGGATGAAAGCAAATCTTCCCCTCCCATAGAGCCTGGTGCATCTTATAGCTGGTCTGTATTCAGAAGCCCTCGCACTCCACCAATTTGACACTAACTTTCACACTCTCCTTTTTCATTCATTTCATTCATTTTTTTTTTTAAGAGAAGTGGTCAAGGTTGAAGACCCTGACCATCTCCCTTCCAGTTAGGAGGGCTGTTTGAGAATGGCAAAGCAGAAAAGGGGGGAAAGAGTAATTGCTAGGCCTGGGATTTGAAAGAACAAATCTGCAGCTCTTTTGATTTGCACAAATTATGAAGTCTAAGGAGAAGAAAAAGAAAAGCGCTTCTGAAATCTCACAGAACTCACGGTGAAAATAAGTCCACCAAATGGGGACAGACATGCCCACGGAAGGCGAACACAAACATTTATCTCAAACTACAAAAAGACAGAGCTCGTCTCTGTGAATGGGGAGCTTTTAGAAGTTGGGATTGCTCTTGTGCTGGCGAGTAGAGAATCCTGTCTCTGGGGAGAAAATACCACCATCCTGGATGCAGATTAGTGAAGTCATCTCTGAGGGCCTGCATTTGCTGGGAGTCTGTTTCTACCAACATGCAACCTGCTGTAAATTGGAGAGCCAGAGATGATGCAAATGGATGTCAGAATGCAGAGGTGCAAGGGCAGTGGTGGTCTATTGGTTAGGGACTAGGCCCCAGGATCAGAAGGTCATGGGTTTAAATCCCAGACCAGTAGGTTGCCCTGAGGTACCCTTGAGCAAGGTACCGTCCCTGTCACTGCTCCCCAGGCGCTTTTAATAGCTGCCCCCTGCTGCACGTGTTTGTGTGTATGGGTAAAATGCAGACATGTATTTTCATTGTGGTTCACTTCAAATGAAAGTAGCAGTTTGACAAAAATTTTATTTATAGAATTTTCCACACAACCCGTAATCATTTACTGTTACGTGTTTGTGTTTGTTTATTTATTTGTCTTTTTTAACTACATTGAGAGAAACCCAGCACAATTTCATTTTACCTGAATATAATATAATAACAGTAAGGGCTATTAATTCATTCAAATAAAAAATGTATTCATTCATTCATCAATTCATCAAGTCATCAAATCATCCATTCATTCTTTCATTTCACTTCTTTACTACATACCAGGGCATGCATTAAAATGACTGCCCTTGGAAAGTGAAGGTACAATAAAGATTTGGGAGATAGTGATTAGAGTTAGAGATATTCTGGAATATTCATTTAGTTCGGGTCTTATCTGTTTAAAGCTCGAGTGCGAAGCAAAGGAGATCGTCTGAAGCAGTCGATCAGCGACAATGACATGGCATTAACATAAATCTTTAATCGGTTTCTGTCACTCAGCGCCTCTGACTGGCTCGGCTGCCAATGTGGGGTTTGAAAGACAGAGAGAGAGGGGGAAAAGACCTTAGATAAGCTTTTTGTCTGTATGTGTTAAACACCTTGCCCTTGAGTCATCGAGCTTGGTTCTCTCTCTCTTTCTTGCGAAGGGCATGTTGAGCAGATAATAAGGGAGAAGAGGCAGAGAGAGATAGAGAATAGGGCACTAGAAGGTAAGATCACAGGTGCAGATGGAACATTATGTCCCTAAAACGACCCCAAGCCAGATGTTCTTGCCTTTTAAACATGGGTTAAATCCCGGTGTGGTTTCTGACCTATGATAGATGAATAGTGGTTTGAAGTGTTTGGCAACTCACACCACCAAACATGAACCAGCATCATCAGTTCGTTCAGTCATTCTGAGAAATGGCGGACCAGGAAAGGGTGGGCATTGTTATTGATTAAACATATAAATGTTAAAACAAATGCTAGTCTGTATAGGGACCCAACGGAGTCTATAAAAAGAGACCATAAAATCATAAAAAGAAAGAACAGTTGTAAATAACTGGCAGAATAATGCAATCATATAAGAAATACATTAACTGTTTGGTTGCCTGGTATTTTTATTTTGTATTTTTTTAACTGCAAATTAAATTTTTATGATATATTTTACCAAACGCATTTGCACGCTTTCAAATAATGCAGAAAACAATGTGAAAATCAATTGTATTTATGTTTATAATTAATACATAATGCTTCTTATAACTGTCATTGTCTGTCATTTGCCCTGAGGTACCCTTGAGGTGCCGTCCCCACCACGCTACTCCCTGCAATGGGCTGGCGACCTGTCCAGGGTGTGTCCCCCGGCCTTCACCCTGAGCTGGGATGGACTCCAGCACTCCCCTGTGACCCCGTTTGGGACAAGGAGTTGGCCCCAGGATCAGAAGATTGTGGGTTTGAATCCAAGACCAGTAGGTTACCCTTGTTAAGAGTGACTCATCCATACCATCCATGCACCCTTGAGCAAGGTACTGTCCCCATCATTGCTCCCTGGGTACTTTCAATAGCAGCCCCCTTTTGCACATGTGTAATGCCAATTTGTTCAACTTTGCAAATATATATACACACATGCACATGCATTTGCACATTTAAGTGTGTTCTCAATTTTATACCATAAACACCATCTTCAAAGGTTCAAAGTGATTTAGAATTAGGTTTAGATTTAGATTTTTAAAATATTTTATTTTTCATTTTTGCCAACTTTTTCACATAATGCGGCAAATTTCCACCTAACAAGTTTAATCTCATGGGACCAGATCTCGGAACAAGAACATTTGGGGATAAGCATGAAAAATTCTGGGCTAAAAGTGAGTGAGCACACAGACTTATTATAGTAGGAATAAACTGAGTATGCTATTTCTAAACCGATCTGTCCCCTTCTAAATCCATATCCCATTTCAGATGGTGTGCTCGTCTTCATTCTTGCTAGGATACTCAACAAGAAATGTGGATATTTGAATTACTCCCAGTTTGAATTCCTGTCTGAAACAGCCATCTGCAGTCTGAAGTCATGAGTGTCCGATTACTTTTTCAAACCACCTAGCATGTGGTTAACCCCCGACTGTGGCCTGTTACAGCTCTGGAGTAGTCTCAGGGGATTCTAATGAGTCGTATCGGTTTGAAGATAAGCAGCCAGGCAAAGTGGCAGAGGGGCTTTTAATGGTTATGTTCCAACATAATCCTAACCATGGCATTTAACATGGCGATGCAGGAGGCATTTATCATTCTCCTGCAATGTGTTTGAGTCTTATTGGGTCCTCGGCTCCCCATTTACATTGGAGTGGGCAGCAATTAAAACCGAGCACTTCTTTAACTTTAAATCCAACCTTGCTTTGGCGGTATCGCCATGAAGGGGCCCATGAATCATTGAGTGCTTCGGCTGTACATGCAGCCAAGATTAATTGGGCTCACTGTCTTCCTCTTGAAGGCTCTCACATGGAATGGAGCTGGGCGTGCTCTGAGTGCCTGGAGCCAGCTGTTCTCAGTTGATGCCACTTTCTTTCTGTTTCTTGACATCAGAACTGCAGGTACTTTTGTTACCAGCCAGCAATAAGAAAAGTTGCCTGTGTCACTCCTTTTGAAGCTGTTAGGATTTCGAAAGCTAACAAAGGCACCATCACTCAAGAAGTAGATGTAGACGCATGTCATTGTGTTTCTTTTCAGCAGTAGAGGAGACGTAGATTGATAGAATTCAGTTCCTTACAGCTCTGCTATTTTACTTTACAAAATATGCTTCTATATCTACAGGATCAAGTGCTGTTTGGAACCCTGAGATGATGTTAGCTGTGTTTAGTAGATCAAAAAGGCTTTAAGTTAAATTGAATTGACAGGTAAAGGCTATATGTGTTCAAAATGACAAAAATGATTGCACTTATTCAGAATGCTGTCATTCTGTTGGAATAGTGCAGCTTTCTTCCAAAGCCAAGAAGCTGTAGACCAAGAAGGGTGAGGGTGACTCATCCATACTTTAAAGCAATAGTTTGGACAAAAAAAGTAATTCACAAATCTGCTTACCCCAGATTTAGCTGAACACCTAATACATTTTTAGAATGTTGCTTCATAACAGAGAGGAAGCTTACATTTTAAAGAAATGACAAAAGTCTATAGTGACCCAAACTGTCTCCATTAAACAACTTTTCCCATTCTACATTTAACCCATCCAGGCATTTATTTAATGCACAGCACACAGTGAACCACAATGAAATTGGACCTCTGCGTTTAACCCATGCAAACGCCCAGGGAGCAGTAACAGGGATGGTACCTTGCTCAAGGGTACCTCAGGGCAACCTACTGGTAAGGGGTTTGAAACCACAATCTTCCAATCCTGTGACCAGCTCCCTAACCGCTAGGCCACCGCTGCCCTAATGAAAGTAAGCAAAAGTGGTTTAGGACTTGGAACAGAACTTTGATCGTACATGTTCCAACCGACTCTAAAGTGTGCTGCAATTTCTCATTGGGCTCAGTGAGATTTTTGCCAACATTCTGTAAAGCCTGTACAATTTGACAACAGTTGCTACATAGGAACATATTTGTGAACAGAGTATGGATTGTAACTCAAAATATGACAGGCTTATACTGGAGTTTGGTGTATTCTATTTGTCCCTGGCACATGAGGTAATATTCTAGTCACTTTAGATTCTTCACTGAAGTTGCATCAGGTTGCAGAACTCCCAACAGATATAATGAAGACTATGCAAGAGGCATCATACTTTGTACCCTCTGTTACCCGGCTGTGGTTATCAATCAGAATTTGGGCTCTGACAGCCACTGAAAACATTTTATTTTTGAGTGCAGGGACATCGCTACTTTGTACAAGAGCTTGACAGGAATCATACTTCATGTGCTTCTCACTATGTCCTTTCCTTACTCTCACAGAGCTTCCAGGCAAGAGTTTATGGTGTTAAAATATTGCTGGTTTTCTCCCTTATAGACTTGTTTGCTTGCTCTCTGCTTGTGCATGCAGGACAAGGTTTAATCTCATCTCTTCTCCTCTCCCTCCATCTGAGAGGATGCACATTTCAAGCACATCCCGAGCCATGACATAAAACTAATGACCGAATAAATCTGACCATGAGGAAAAAGTCATGATTAAAAAAGTTTGCAGAGGCATCAGCCCCAGAATTCTGAGGAGGAAGAAAGAGAGAGAGATACAGATATAGAAAGAGAGAAATACAGAGAGAGAGAGAGAGAGAGAGAGAGAGAGACTGGCATTGGAAAAAAGAAAGCTAAAGGCAACCTGTGTAATTCTCAGGCTGATGGAAACTCTTAATACCATTTCTATCTTATCAAGGTTCCCTACTCTGCCAGAGCAAAAGAACCACCATCTGAATAGCAATGCGGGCATCAGAAGATAATAGAGTTTCATTAAAGAGGGTTAAAAAAAAAAAAACAAAAAAAAAAAACAATGACTTCTCTTACAGCACTGATATTGGACACTCTCTTTAATTCTGTTCTTTAAATGTCCTGTGCAATTTAGAGGAGATTATTGAGCAGAGCATGCCTGATTAATAATAAAGCCAATCTCCTTAGTGACTACTTCAACTTTAAAGCTAAGGGCCATTATTTGCTGAATACGAGCAGGTTTTTAGCTAATTAAGTGGACTTATAGGTTCTATATACCCAGATCGCAGTTGCAAAGCATGAGAGGTAGAAACTAATGGCACTGTCTTTTAACATGCTTCCGTTTGGCAAAACTGAATTCTGAAGGGTAATCAAAGTATTGCTTCTCAACCGTGTGTAACCAATTTTTAAAATAAAAAAAAAATGGTTACACACTGCTGAGAAGTAATACTCTGATTACCCTATTACCCTATATATATATATATATATATATATGTATATATATATATATATATATATTTGTTTCATTGTCCGCATCCTGATTTGGCCAAGTTTGCTTGATGCTCTTCCTGACATAACCCTCCCTATTTATCCAGGCTTGGGACCGCCATGAAGATATACACTAGCTTATGCACCCCTAGTGGCTTGGTTTAATATATATATTCTATATATATATACAGTGCTGTGTAAAAGTTTTAGGCAGGTGTGAAAAAAGGCTGTAAACAAAGAATGCAAAGAAGAAAGAAAGATTTTTATCAATTTACAAAATGCAAAGTGAGCAAAGAAAAGAAAAATCTAAATCAAATCAATATTTGGTGTTGCTACCTTTTGCCTTCAAAACAGCATCAGTTCTTCTGGCCCCCACAGAGCCCTGATCTCAACATCATCGAGTGTGTCTGGGATTGGAACAACCTACCAGCTGAGTTCCTTCAAAAACTGTGTGCAAGTGTACCTAGAAGAATGATGCTGTTTTGAAGGCAAAGGGTGGTCACACCAAATATTGATTTAATTTACATTTCTCTTTTGTTCATTCACTACGTTTTGTTGATTGATGAAAATAAATGATTAACACTTCCATTTTTGAAAGCATTCATTGTTTACAGCATTTTTTCCACACCTGCCTAAAACTTTTGCACAGTACTGTGTATATATAGGGTTATGTTCCCTCACGAAAGGTACTGAATGTGTACCCTTGAGGGTACCACCTCATCTTAATGAAAGGTAGAAACCCAGAGGCAGTTTAGTACCTTTTTATGAGAGTGTGGATTGGGAAATGGGAATTTAACCCTTTTCAAGGTTAAAATGTAGTTTCAGCTTTTGGAGGTCTCTCAGTTCAGCCTTGAACATTTTTAGGTAAATTGATTTTTTTTTATCTCTTAAGTAAATTGCAGTCATATTTGAAATTAAAATATTCTATTTAATTATGTTATATCAAATATTGGACAGGATACTTAATAGGGTTTAAAGGCAAAACAGCCTATAAGTTTGGAAAATGAGTCAAACATGCAGTTTTCCCCTACATCTGTTGAAGCTAGAGAGACTGCCAACAGCATTCAGGTTATACTCAGGTTTAGTATTGAAAATTTTGTTGTAGGTTAAGGTTAGGATTCGGTTTTGGTTTAGGAGTTAAAATAAGTAGAATTTATATAATTGAACCTAATGTGGCATGTACCAGATGAGAGCATTTCTGCTTTCTATTCACAATAAAGTGTTAATAGAGACTGTTATTAATATTAAAATTATTTAAATTAATGGCCTTCAAATGGATCCATCGGAAGGAGACTGGAGACTGAAGTAGTGACAGGGGAGAGTGTAGCTAAACAGCATAGGATGGTGGTCTGTAGGATAACCTGGGAGGTCAAGAAGAGGAGGAAAGTGAGTTCAGAGGTGAGGATCAAATGGTGGAAGATGAAGAAGGAAGACTACAAGGAGGAATTCAGGCATGAGTTAACGCGTGCACTGGTAGGAAGTGAAGCATTACCAGGTTGCTGAACAACTACTGCAAAAGTGGTCAGGGAGACAGCTAGAAAGGTGTGATGTGAATAGAAGAAGGAGGATAAGGAAACCTGGTGGTGGAACCCTAAAGTCCAGGAGTGTATACAGAAGAAAGGGCAAGTGAATTAGAAGTGGGACAGCCAGAGAGATTAAGAAAGTAGACATGAAGCGAAGGATGAAGATAAGATGTTTGATAAACTGTATGAGAGGTTGGTCAGTAAGAAGGGAGAAAAGGACCTATAACGATTAGCTAAACAGAGAGACAGATGTGCAAAGATGTGCAGTGGGTCAGAACAATAAAGGATAAAAATGGAGATGTACTCACAAGTGAGCAGAGCATGTTGAGCACTTGGAAAGAATACTTTGAGGGGCTGAAGAATGAAGAGAAAGAGAGAGAGAAGATTAGATGTGAGGATAGTGAAACAGGAAATGCAGCAAATAAGCAAAATGGAAGTAAGGGCAGTGATGAAGATGATGAAGAACAGAAAGGCTGTTGGTCCAGATGATATAGGTTATTTGTTTTTCTCATCACTCATCACCTTTGGGAGTACCTTCCTCATCACTCATCACTCATCACCTTTTGACAGCCTCAGGACATTTTATGAATGATACAAGGATATCAGGCTTGTTATACCTTTATTTTCATTCTTCTGAGCAGAATCATTTAAGCATTTTCAAGTCTCTCCAGAGATGTTCTATTGAGTTCAGGTCCATACTCTGAATGGAACTCTCCAAGACTTTCACAGTTTTACTGAAGCCCCTCAGTATTTTTGAAAAATAAACTTTTTATACCATGAAAACTCTGGAAAGCGTATTTACTAATTATACAACATACATAGACCAGAGGATTTTGCTTCTTTTGGTCTAAGGATTGCTTCTAATTGGCTGTAATTTTTTTTCACTCCACCAGAAAACATTGCTGGTGCACTAATGATTGTCTTTCTATAAGGTTCACCACAAAGGAACTCTGCATGTCGTTCATAAAGACCTTGGGGTCTTCATTACTTGTCTGATCAAGTTTCCTTTATTCCTGATTACCCTGTCTGTGAGGGATCCAAGTTCTAGATTTTGGTTCCAAATCTCTTCCATTCTAGAACGATTGAGGCTTCCATGCTCTTGGGCACTTGCAGTGTTTCACAAATGATCTTATATCCTCTGTGTCTTGACAAAGTCTTGCCTAACAAGTCTACAATCCAGGCCGTTCTCTCTCTTGTATACTTTTAAAATGGGTATTGAATTGTTTGCCACATTGCAGTGTTAAAAAAGTACTGATCTTTTGATGAATTGGTGACTGTTTTCAAAATCAGATGTGAAAAATCCTGTTGTCTTCATCTGTTCACAGAACATTGGAAGCCTGCTTAAAAAGTTGTCTCGTGTGTTGGGAAAACTATATTTGTGATGCATAGATGACATGAAATCATCATGACAGGAATGGAGCAGAATGCTGTATTGAGTCGCTTGCTCGTAACTCTGCATGCTTCAAAAGACAGAAAATAAAAAGCCTCTAAAGACTAGCAAAGTTGCATGATTCCTTTCAAAGCCAGCGCTGTGCTATCACTTTCTTGTGTTCACACTGCTGTGCTGTTCCTTCTTGGTCTGAATGCTCGCCAATCCAAGAAGATCAACTGAGCTGTCAGGAGGGTCAAGGAGGCTTTGAGCTAAGCATTGATTGAGTCCAGCATCTCATATTGTTTCACCTGTGGTGAGATACACCAGCTTCTATTTTACATAAGTAGCATTGGTGCTGTAAGACTGCCCTGGGTGATCCAAATATGTAGCATGCAGTTTGAATAATACATATGTATACTGGCAGCTAGACTTTAAATGATCATAGTTATGGAAGTTTAGGTTCCACACTGACTCTGTGTTTACAATTTTAAAATAATGGTAGAATTATTTTAAAGCAGTGCCTTTCAGATAAGTGGTTCCTTCTGAGGTTTTGCATAGAGATGTTCCCATTTTTGGTCTAAGGAAGGAAAATGTTAATCTATGCTGTACCTCCAAGAAAACATTTTTTTTTAAGACAGTAAAGCCTGAATATCCACAAAAGAGCCATCTATTAGAGCAGAGGGTCTGACAATATGTGTCCAGATGGAGACAAGATGGAAAGAGGAGAAGTGGGGGAAGGACATTTTTGATACAGGCAATCTGTTTTTGTCTGTGGGGGGTAGATGGACCGATTTCCACCCTCGATGCGAAAGATGAAGTTCTGACCGAATCCCTTCACTTCCCATCTGCTAAATGTGTGATTTGTGGCAAAAAATTCCACCCAGATCTCTGAGATTTGATGGAAATATATTAAAACAAAGTTTTTTTTTTCTTATTGGGAAAACAATATAGCATATTGTATGTCTATACCTTTTTTGTAAGTGAAGGTGCAGCAGTTTTGCAATTCTGTTACACTGTGGCCCAATGACAATAAAAAGGTTTCTAATTTCTAATCTGTGGGTTATACTGGTTTTGTAGTTTGAAAAGAGAAAAAAGAAGGGAAAAAAAGTAAGGCTCATTTGCATTTCAATAATTGCCATTGCCTTGGTGAATTCCATTATTTACAGTATGATTATACAGAGATTGAGGGCTGGGTCAGAGGGATATTAGAAATCTGCAATATCTGTTTGCTTTCAGATAATTGGAAATATCTAGATGGCCTTTTCTGACATGAAAGAGGCATTAGGGAGAATTAGCGGTGGCAGGGAAAATAGGAGCATACCCCACATTTATATTTACCTAAAGCAAAGGGACTGAAAAGGAGAGATGTAACATCACCCCCTAGGGGTCAGTATGCTAATTTCGGGCCACAGTGGGTGCCGAGGAGTCCTGCTGCATTACTGCACCAATTGCCAAACATTTAACATGACATTCAGGGATCTATTGAAACATACTGTCCTGAATAGCATTAAAGAAATATTTTTAAAAGGGTCTATTTAAATGTTAAAAGAGACCCCATAAACCAAGGTTATAGTTTCGGTGCCTATTAATCATGATGGAAGCTTCATGCTGAAAAGGCTTTTTTGATGCTAGAACATTTTTTGGGTAAGCTCTTTGCTCATGCTATCTGGTGTACCTGCTATATACACTCTTTTTCAATAATTTAAATCACTTTTTACAGATACATGATCCAAATCATTCTTAACATTCTTGCCTTGAAAAGCTAAAAAAAAGAGTCATGCAAAAAATGCAACTGAGAATGTTTTAAATTAAAAAGTCCTACAACAAAGTATCAAACTTTTCCTTACAGGGAATTTTAATGGTGATGAAAATGAAAAAAAAAATAAAAAAGTGATAAAAACCCAGTTTGCTTCTTAAGCTTTTCTTACGCCGGTCAGCACAGAAGCGATCAATGCGGCAGCAGATAAAAGTCGGCCATGTGGAGCTTTTTCCATGGTTTCTCTGAGGGGCAATAGACAAGCGATTTGTAATCCTTGTTCATTCATCCGAATATCAAGGAGTAAAACTTCTCCGGTAAGAAGAAGCAGCCACAGAAATTTGTAAGAAATGTCCTATTTGCATGCTATTGCCACCTGTAACCACAGATTAGCACAGAAAGCACTAATACTAGAGCCAAAGTAATACAATATTTAAAAGAAATTAAATCACAAATCCCTCACTGCTACTGAGAATGTGGGATTTTCTGATACATACGGTAGCCTGCATATTCAGTCAGTCATTTTCTGGGCCACTTGTCCTAATTAGGGTCGCAGGGGGGTGCTGGAGTCCATCCCAGCTCACGCAGGGCAAAGGACGGGGACACACCCTGGACAGGTGCCCAGCCTATTGCAGGGAGGAGCGAACTGACACATTGCTCAAGGGTACCTCAGGGCAATCCCCCGGGAAGGGGTTTGAACCCCCAATCTGCCAGTCCGGGGCCAGCTCTCTAACCACTAGGCCACCACTGCAATGTGATGGAATGTTCTCTGGTTCCCTGGTTGGAATAAGCAACTTAGATGATGGATGGATAGATGAAAATATGCCTTATTTCTCTGTGATGTTAACTTTTTGTTTCTCAAAATACTTTTCTCAAAATACTTTTTTTAAATAAACCATTAAGGTATATTTTGGCAACTAGTTTTTGACATTTGAATCTACACTGTTTTTACTTGGGGGCAGCACGGTAGCCTCATTGCGAGAAGGTACTGGGTTTGATTCCCAGTTGGGGTGGCTTTGGTGCTTTCTGTGTTGACTTTGCATATTCTCCCTGTTTCTGTGAATTCCCTTTGTGTTCTTTGATTTACTCCAAAGACATGCACATCAGGTGGACTGGAGAAACTAAATTGGCCCCTAGGTGTGTTTGGGAGTGTTTTTGTCTGTGGAAAATGTGATGGAATGGGAATCAGTCCAGGGTGTTTCTCCACCCTCCAGCCTATGTGGGCTAGAACAGGCTACAGAGCCACCCACAGCTCTACTCAGGAAGAGTGGTTGAGATAAGAAATTAATAAATATTACTTATTTACAGTACTGTGCAAAAGTTTTAGGCAGGTGTGAAAAAATGCAGTAAACAAAGAATGCTTTCAGAAATATAAATAATGATTGTTTATTTTTATCAATTTACGAGATGCAAAGTGAGCGAACAAAAGAAAAATCTAAATCAAATCAATATTTGGTGTTACTACCTTTTGCCTTCAAACCAGCATCAATTCTTATAGGTACACTTGCACAAAGTCAGGGATTTTGTAGGATTATAGGAAAATTGAGAATGCCATGGTTTAAGGGGTTCAGCACGAAAAGATCTGCCACCTGTTATGGAGAAGTACTCTTAAACCAAACTTAGAATACTTAGAGACTTAAAATTATTAAATGAGACATTAACCAGTGTTGCAGTATTACTACTTCTGAGTAATCAGCCATTTATGAAATGTTTATGGTGGCCAGAGTAATAATACCCAGTAGTGGTTTTCCACTTATCCTAACTAGAGTCACTGGGGTGCTGTAGCCAATCTCCAGAGTTAAACACTCCATCACAGAGCAGACTAATAGATAACCACGCTCTCACCTAGGGGACAATCCACACCATGTGTATGTCTATGGATTGTTGGAGGAAACTGGAGCACCTGGAGGAAACTGACATGAAGTGAGCATGCAAACTCAACACTGGAAGGACTTGGGCTGTCTCAACTGGGAATCAAACCCTGTGCCTTCTTGTTGTGAAGCAACAGATTAAAATAAACCAAGACATCAAAAACAACCATGATTAATTCACTGTTTAGAAACAACAAGCTGTTATGGATTGGTATAATAAGCATCATGTATCATAACTTCATGTCTTGCAACATGCAAACTCCACACAGAAAGGGACTAGGCCAATCCAGAAGCTTCTTTCGTTAAGACGATCGTGCTACCTAGTAGTAACTTTAAGCTTCGTAAAAGAAAATAATGCCTGACATGCTTGTGTGTCATGATCGTGTTATCACTGCTGTACTGTAAAACGTCCATCAACCACCAAATATCTGGTCAGTAGTGGTCTTCTGATGGTCCCTTTCCACTGACATCCAATAAGTAATAGCTATACGGGAAGTGTATCTAATAAACTGGTGTCTTGTTTTTCTATCATTGGTGTGGCTATATCCTGACTCCACCATTTTCACCCATTTTCTGTGCTCCATATGACATCCCCCACCTTCAATTGCAGTTGTTTTTGGTAGTCTGTGTTACTGTCCAGCTGATCATCACGTGATTTAAGTCTTAAATAGGGTTTATTTCCACACCTGCTCCAGCTTCTTTTCACTTTTTTCAACTCTTTTTTTTTTCTTTTGAAGATATGAATATCCAAACGGAGGCCTGAGGTGATCTGGGGTGTTTAATCCCAAAAACAAAGAGCCTCCCTGTCCCGACACTTCCCCTCTGTGTCGGATTTGTGCCTCCGCTATAGTATGTTTGATTTATTCTGTGCCTCCTGATGTGCTGCAATATCTGTACGCTGAGCAGCCATTAGCTGGATTACCTGAGCGGTTTGGCCCGGCCTGAGGCAGCCAGCGGATAAGTGCCCCCTGAGTGCCCACTGACTGCCCTGCTGCTTACGAGGGGAGAAAAAAAGCCCTGTAGCACACCAACCAGGTTTCGTTACCAAGTAGACCTCCATTTATCATCAGAGGCCTACGTTTGCTCCAGGGTCCTGCAGTACAAAGGTCAGAGAGCACAGCGGGGAAGCACAACAAAAAAAGCATTGTGCTGTTTCTAGGTTTTTCCTTGTTTGACTGTGTGGGCACTGGCAAAGACAAAGTTTTTTTGGTGGCTATTAGTTTCATTCAAGCACATTTAGGTGAAATGTAAACTGATAATGTGATGTCAAAAACGAATCAGGATAAACTGTGTCGATGATGTCTTTCGTATGGGTTATAAGTCTACACAAGGTGTGTGAAATGACCTGATGAGATTTTTTGGCCCATTTTACACAACTGTGCTAAGGATGGACTAAGAACTGCACAACGCATCTTATGACCATTTAACTGTGGGCCTAGACTTTAAAATATTAAAACCGTGAAGGCATTAATAAGCTTGAAAGAAACGAGAAAATGGCTGTTCCTTTTGTTTGTCTCCCAACAACATGCCTTTGGGAGAGCATTACAAATTTATGCCTAGTTTTAGAAGGCAGTGAAAAAGCACATTAAACTGGCCATCGCTAGTTGCTCAAACTAAATGAAGCAGAGGATGTATAATCAGCTGCAGCATCCAGTATCTCAGCCCATTTTTGTGTATTCCACCCACAATCTGCATGATCCTCCCTTAAATGCATATGCAAAAGAAAGAGAATAGTGCTTTTAGGATATTTTCCATTCCCCCAGCCCATGGACTGTGTGTTTATGCACCAGTTTAACACATACCAAACAGTCTGACTTGCCACTATAATTTCATGCTTTGTACATCAGGATCTCTGTGTCTAGAAAATAGTATTACATTTAGGCTTTTTGAAACCATATCCTTCTAGTTTTCTAACTGTAACTTTTGATTATGTACTCTAAAGGTGGATGATAGATCTTTCCATATGATGTTTCAGCGTATCCTCCAGGCTTACTGAAAAATGCAACATGTGTAGTGGTCTATGTTGTGTTACAACCTCCCCCGTTAAACAAATTTTAACTTTTTTTTTGAAAACCCCTACACCTTGTGAAGTATTAGACCTTGAAATAATGGGTACCGGTCTGATTGTCAACATTATCAGGCAACAGCAAGCTTACACAACAGAAACTTTAAACTAGACTTCATCTTAGCTTTGGAAGTTGGCCTGATGAGAGAAGTTGGTTTGGATTACCAGTGGCTGTAACTGGTCCCTGCAATTCATGATTTATACTCTGACAAAGAGCACTGTAACCAGACCATCGACTGTTTTCGTAGATTTCCATAGATACCTTGTTTTCCTGTGATTGACTGCCAACCCATTCCATATGTTTCCTCATCTTTCATCCTATAACCCTAACACTAACCCTTTCATCCTAACCCTAACCCTAGGGGCAGCGGTGGCCTAGTGTTGGACTAGTTGGACTAGGAGTTGGCCCCGCATTGGAAGATTGTGGGTTCAATTCCCTCACAAGTAGGTTGCCCTGAGGTACCCCTGAGCAACGTACCGTCCCTGTCATTGCTCCCCGGGCACTTTCAATAGCTCACTGCTGCATGGTGTTTGTGTGCATGGGTTAAAAGCAGAGGTCCAATTTCGTTGTGGTTCACGCTTGCTGTGCTGTGACCTCACAATGACAAGGGTTGTCACTTTCACTTTCATAAGTGCTGGCACTCCTTGTGACTTTGACTGGAATAGGTGACTTAAATGATGGTTGGTGCTCATTTTGCTTATGTTAATAAATTTACAGTATGCATTAAATGTGCACATACTAGAGGGATGTGGGTTATTTTTGAAAATGAAAGTGACAACCCTTGTCATTGTTAGGTCAAAGCACAGCAGACAGTGAACCACAAAGAAACTAAACTCTGCATTGGGCAGCTATTGAAAGCGCCCAGGGAGCAATGACAGGGACGGCACCTTGCTCAAGGGTACTTCAGGGCAACCTATTGGGAAGGGGTTCGAACCCCCGATCCTCCGATTATGCGACCAACGCCCTAACCAAGACCAACACAAGTTTTTTTGGGGGGGCAAACTCAAGTATTTAGCAGATTTCAGTGCAAAAATCATGTCTGGTCCTATGAAACCAGCCAGGCATCATCCAGCTCAATCACCTCTGTAAGTTCAATGCAGTGACCTGTGTACGGCAGGCAGACACCAAGTAAAATGGAGCAGTGAAATTTTCTTCCTTTTTGCCTTTATTAATGAAAAGTGTCTGGTCCCACTTCTATTTGCACAGGAAGGGAAAAAAAAGGGAAAGCGATGCAGTTTTACTGGCATTTGAATGGAGGCTGATGCAAGTAGCTTGGGGAACTGAAAAGTGTCTGAGTGACAGCAGCAGTGTCAGTTCCCCTGTAATCTCCTCGCATCTCTTCTGTCCACAGTTCACAGCTATTCGAAGGCTAGAAAACAGCCGATGTCATTTGGGCCTGCATATTGTGTAGTGTTCTTTTCTCTCCAAGTTCCCCCTAGGCGGTAAATTTCTCAAACTTTTTTCGATTATGAATGCTGATGCGGGCTTGGTTTAGAGCAAGCTGGTCCCTCTCTCTTCTCGCCATGCCTTATTACTCCGCGTGTGGGTGTTTGGTGTCTCTGGTTGTCTGGCAATAATCAATCCAAAACCTTTCTGCCTACGCAAGGACAAGCATGGAACATGCACAAGCGTGTGCCTCTGCCTCCATGGTGGCCTGCCTTTGTGTTCTCATGTAAATAAAAGGAGAGCAGGGAGGGGCTTTAAACAGCAAATGCCACAGACTAATTGATAAGAAATGAATCTCAATTAGGGCCATTAATCATGCAGGCCAGGAAGTTGTGACAGCCCATGCACTCAGCCTCTTGTCAGCAGACAGGCTGAGTGGCGGAAATTGGGAAATTGCTTCAAACTGCGAGCTGAAGGGGGGAAAAAGGATTTTTGCAGCGGTCAATGTCAACTACTGATGTGGAGACAATAAGTCATTATAGAGGCTAATAGCATTAACAAAAAATGAAATTTGAGTTAGTCAGGTTGATGAGAGGTACACGCAGTAGGCGACTTGTATGCAATTGTCCATTTGGCAAGGCCAAGCCATACAGGCCACATTTACTTATAACCACTGTATAGCCAACTATTCTGTTCATCTGATCCTGATGGTTTTAACGCGCGTTTAGAAATCGTGTGTCATCTTCCTATGTTTACACCTGTTCTTTAAGGTGGTCTCTAAAAAACATAAAACATGTCTTTTGAGACCATAATGCAAGTTTACATCTTTTTTTTTAAAGGCAAGAGGAAATTGGAGCAAAACTGCTCACTCAAAGAATATGTAATCAGCCACAATACTTTTTCTAACAACAGTTTTCCCACCCCTCCCTCAAATGAATATGCATGAGGGAGAGAAGCTCATTTTGAGCTTGACCATGGAGATTGCCCAAATACTGCATGTTAATTTATTGTTTTTTTTTACATCCAAATGTTATTTGTGAGTAAAAAGCTGGGTCTGTCCCATTAGCGACACCTCACAAGGTTGATAACCCTAGGCACAGTTCATATGGTCACATGCAGTCACATGCAGTGACACAGTGAACGGTTCTCTGCACACATCCATCGTCTGCTTACTGCTGACCTTTACAGATTGTTTCATTTAATCTCCCTCGGCAGGTTCACAAAATCCCAGCTCATCTTTATCTTACAGCGCTTGGGATTCAGCCTGACCTATTTTAGCCCACAAGAATATATACAGTCATTCATAATTGATGAGCGTTGGCTGGTAATTCTCCTATTACCACATGCTCTTATCACTCGCTACAATTATCTGCGGCCTACACACACACCACATGATGCCATACAAACTGTTGCTCCAACAGCTACATTGAGCCTCAGCCACATAAATATACAGAGACATATATCTATATTCGACACAAATAATAGGCCTCCAAATGAAAAATGTGATTCATCAGATCAGTCCTTCTTTCATTGCTCCATGGTCCAGTTCTGATGCTCACATGCCCATTATAGGCACTTGGTGGACGGGGCCAGCATGGACAACTATGGGCAGCTATGCAACCTATTAAGCAGCTAGGACGTATTGTAGGTTCTGACACCTTCATAGCCTGGAAAGTTTTCAGAAATGTGTGTTATGCTAGCATTTCTCTGAGACTATCACAGATGAAGCAGCCTTCACTCTGCATGTCTTTGTCATTACATGGACAATGCATGGTAGGTAATAAACACTGCCTACCAAGAGTGCCCCACAAGGCCTGCCGTGTTGGAGTTTTATGCTTGTCAGTTCCTGCTTCCAACACATCAATTTCAAGAATTGACTGTGCACTTGCTGTCTAATATATCCCAACCCCTTGACAGCTGCTACTATGTCAAAATAATCAAGATTGTTTACTTTATCTGTCATCTTCTAAACCTTGTGGCTTATCTCAGTATGTGTAATTGAACTTTCTAAGCTTAAACGTAACACAACCTTAACTGTAATCTAATAAAATTACATATAAAACATATAAAATTACATATAAAAACATATAGCTTCCGTGCAAAGCACAAAGTAAATGGCCTTGTTTTAATCTTAGCTGAAGTCAAAGTAGACATTTGCAATTCACATCAACTAGCAACTAGCATGACTCTGCATGTTCTTTAATAACACAAGAATGAACAGAATTACATGAGAAGACGATATACCCACTACTTGGTACTGAAACACAAAGATGTTTGGCAAAGCAGTGAATGTAGGTGGTGAAGCTGATAACAGTGGGTTGACTTTTGCGTAGCTGTGATCAGCCAAAGAGGTCACATGGGAATTAGCAGGTCAACTTGTCTACCACAAACAGTAGAACCAAGAAAACATTACACTCTTGGGAAAGACTGGGTAATTATAGCCAGAGAAAATTCCTGCCTGGACTGCTGAACTCTTCAGATTATTTGTCTGCCTTTCACCCTGTTATCACCCTGTGACCCAGGCTACAATATACAGATAATGGATGGATGAGTGGTAGATATTAAGATTGCTAGAAAAGTGGATATTTAAGATTGCTAGAAAGGTCACCTCACCAGAGGTCAATGCAAATAAAGCAGTCGTGTAGGGAGTTTAGGGCAGCACTGTTGCACATTGGGATGCTAGTTGCCTGAAGGACCTGGGTTTGATTGTGCATTTTGGACCTTTCTGTGAGGAGTTTTCTTGTATCTGGTTTTCTTCTGGAGATGCTAAATTGCCTCTTAGGTGTGATTATGTGTGACTGTCTGTGTATCTGCCTTGTGATAATTTCATTGATTTTAGGATCTACACTGCTTCTAACAACCCTATGCTCCTCCTGTCTGTTAAAGAAAGGTGAAATATGAATAGAAATATGTTTACTTTATCATTTTTTCATAAGAATTACAATGGATGACAATAATTGTTGCATGTGTTTTGTTTAAATGCCTTTCTAGACTAAACTGACATTGGCCATGGAGAGATTTTATTCCATCCTTCATTGTCCAATTTAACCAAAACCAGTGTTTTAACTTTTTTAATCTGTAACGTTGATTTTCAGTTGCTTGTGAAAGTGACGACCCTTGTCATTGTGAAATGCAGCACAGCACGACACAACGAAATTCAACCTCTGCGTTTCACCCATACACACACGTGCAGCAGAGTGCAGCACCTGGGGAACAGTGACGGGGACGGTTTCTTAATTCAAGCTATTTTTTGAAAATTCTTACTTGGACGTATACTTGAATGCAAGCCTATCCTTCACGTTTGAATATGATATACTTTAGGCAGCAGGTATATTTTTATAGTAATAAAGGTTCCTGATGCAATTAAAAGAATTTTTGCAATCAAAAACAGTCATCATACCTTAATTTCCTTTTATGAAGATGAACTAATAAAAAATAAAAATAAAAAAAAACTCAACTTTGCTCCATAAGATGCTCCATTTACCTTACTCTCAGCTCCATGGAGCCCCCTGAACAACCCTTTTCCCTCTTGTATCAAGTTTCTTCTTTTAGCCAAGGAGACAAATAGTACTTCTGGAGCTCCTCTGGGACTCCTGTGACCCACACAGTACAGATGGCTCACAAATATTAGAGCACAAAGGTCCCCACCACCACAGCCACCATCCACCCCCACACACAATGTGAACTGCACTGGACAGGATGTCTAGTGGTGCACTCCTGTCTGAGGAAATCTAATCAAAAGCCACTTGACTCCCAAATAACCCGCCCGCATGGGGAAGCTAATCGATGCATTTTCTGCATGGCTTATTGATATCTCACCACCATGCATATCGCTGTTATTAGCAAAGTGGCTCTCCATTTCAGCTAGTGATTCTCTATTAAGAAAAGGCCAGAGTTCCCTCTTGGGTGCATCTGTGGGAGACTTGAAAGGAGAAATATAGCCGGTATGTGTGTAAAACAATGGTTTGGCAAAAATCAATTTTACACAACCAAAAGTGTAGTCTATTGGCAAGACACTGCCTGGAATTCACTTCTGTAGTCCTCCACTAGAGCCACAAGTGTTGTTAATGTTGCAATTTACATTTATGGCATTTAGCAGACGCTCTTATCCAGAGCGTCTTCCATGTCCTAATTACAGGGACAGTCCCCCTGGAGCAACTCAGGGTTAAGGGTCTTGCTCAGGGACCCAGTGGTGGTAGTGCCAGAGATGGGATTCAAACCTGGGACCTCTTGAGCCATAGGTCCATAGGCAAGTACCCTACCACTAGACCACTGCCACCCCAATTTTTAATGGAATATTCATAAAGTGACAGTACACTAATGTGACTTGATGCGGCCTTGTTTCCTAGGATTTTGTAACCTGTTCAGCCTAGAAATGTACAGTAAAGGACTGGACATTTAATAACCCACCTTCAGCAAGGTGATGGGTAAATGAGCTTGTGTGCTACAGCACTCCTGAGAAAACAGTGTGAGACGTTCAAAGCATATAATGGAACATGGGTCTTTGTTTGAGGGTCTTGTACTCTTGTGTAGGCCCAGGTTTATTAATCTAACTTTATGTACATTTATTTGTGCATTTCACACTGCAGAACTTTGCAGAATGTGATCCAACAGTCCATCCATGATCTGAGCTGCTTTTTCCTAACCTGGATTGCAGAGGCTGCTGGAGCTCATGTAGGGGCACATAGGGCAAAAGGCAGAAAAACAGTCCACAAGTCCATCACTGGGCAGACACACAAAAATGTACTCACATACACAGTCATACATACCTAGTGGGCAATTTAAGATATCCAGTTCACTTGATGTGCATGTCTTTGAACTGTGGAAGAACTGTTTGCCACACAAAAAAAAAAAAAACCCAGGCCACCCCAGCTGGGAATCGAACAGTACTGTGTATATATTTATTTGTGTGTGTGTGTGTGTGTGTGTGTGTGTGTGTGTGTGTGTGTGTGTGTGTGTGTGTGTTAAATTCTGTAAATGAACCATAACTTTGATTTAAAATCTTCATATTGTGAAATGTATGCCTTACATTAACATGCCAATGCCATCATCATGTTAATGTCACTGCTGTGCTGAGAATGATCCACCAGCCAAATAACACCTGCTCACTGGTGGTCCTATGGGGGTCCTTATCACTAATAATCAGGGGTAAAGGAAGCTAACACATGATGCAGTGGAACAGGATTATACTCTGTAACTGTAAACCACAAAGAGCATGAAAAAAATGGAAAATAAATGTCGATACAAGTCAGCTGTGCATAAGATAAGTGGCTTATTAATGGCTTTGTTATCTTTATTATCCATATCCAGAAACAGACAAAAGTGTATTTTTCTACGACAGCATATTGCTGTGTTGCCATATATGATCAACGTTACATTTGAAATGACTAAACACTAAAGGCTCCCATGTTTAGGGTAATTCATGTAACCATAGCTCATAGCAGCAGCAGTATACCAACCTTACTGGACAGTCTGTGTTTTCTCTCTTCTAAACATTTTTAACTAATGGTATGCCACCTTGTCAGTTACCTTTGGCTGTACATGTGTATTTATCTGTATAATGTTATGTTATGTATGTATAAAATGCAAACCTCACACATTACTGTATGAAACAGATACATATAAAAATGAACAAAAAATGTTGCCTGGATTTAGTTCTGTACAGCATGGCTGTTGCATTAAAGGATAAAATGGTGTAAATGACCAAAGAGGTAAAAGCTAATTGTGTTTTGCTTAAGGGCCAGTGCATCCCTGTGTCTGTCTGTCTGAGTGTGTGTGTCTGTGTATGTGTGTGTGTATATGTGTGTGGGCGCATAGGTCTTCTATGTGTGCGAGGTTGCAGAAAGCCGTTGTGTTTGTTTCCTTGCAGAGCATCATCCTAATTAAACCGAATTGCCTTGAAAGACACCACAGGCTGCCGCTTTCCTCGCTCCAATTAGCCCAGCATCATACAGCTAGTTACCACATGCTAACACTCTTGCTATATTTTTTATTATATTTTACTTTTTTTTTTTTTTTTTTCTTGGACACTTTCTCACTGCCCCTCCCCACCCCATCCCCCTTCAAGCAACAAATAACTATGTAGCATTTGAAATTCACAGAGCCAACCTGCAGCTATTATGGCAACATGTGGCCACTTTTTTTTTTTCCATTTATTTATCTGAGGTGGTCAGGATTCCTGCAGCTAATGTTCTGCACTACACTAAGGGAGGCCCATTTAAAGTTCAACAGACTGGGGAATGATTTCCCTTCCTGACACAGTAATTGACCATCCCCTACTTAATGTTGGAGGTGGAATGGAGTGAATGGCGCATGTGCTAAATGCCTTTCATAAGAAAATTATTCTCATGCTAGAACACTTTTATGTGTGCTGAACCTAAACCAATCTTTCTGTGCAAGTTGCATCCCCATGCCTGCACAGCTTCCGGTTCCTCACACATACAGAGCTGTCAAATCTATCTTTGTGGGTTACTTCAGTATTACTGATGGAAAATAATCCCATTGCTGATCTTAAACTCTAGCTGAAATAAAATCTTGTTCGATCAAAATCAGCATATTCATGTATTCACTCTCCCCACCAGCAGCTGAATACATGGCATGAGACACACAGCATGGAGTTGATAAACGATTACAATATGGCATGGCATACAAATGAGACTTTTGAACAGTGTGATATCCACTACCCTTCCTCCACACTGACTGAAACACTCGTTTGGAATTTGACATCATTATAGTCCCCATGTGCCTTGAATTTGTGACCGATTCCACTGGCTCCAATTAAGCTCAAGTCTAATTACTTTCATTTAGCAAGGTATTAATTCCAAGCTCAACGTCTCCCTCCTCTCATTAGTTCCAGCATGATCTCTAGGAAGGTATAATTACACCCAGCCTTACATATTACAGCCTGTTTCGATGGAAGGGGAAAAGTTTGTTTGTGTCTGCAATCATTGCCAGACCAATGTGAGTCTTGACTTACAGCTCAGTTCAGTTGGTTTACGTCCACAGTGGACATTCTAGGGGACTTGGCCTGATCTTTCATTGCTTATGGGTGAGGTGGGAGAATGCTATAGCTCTTTGCGGAGTTGTTTCAGGGTTTGGTTTATTGTAGACTACATATGTCTCTCCTGTTTCATCAGGCAGTGTTGCTCCTGGTCACAAGAAATTCAACAGCTGTACTGGTTATACTGGCAAATATATCTTAGACCTGACTGCAGGCCTGCCTCATTCAGAGGTGATAATCATGGGATTACATTTCTCAGTTTGAAAAAGGGGATTTTTTTTAAATAAGGAAAAGTAAAAAGTAAAGACAAAAAAAAGCTAAAATGTTCTCAGAGTATGAACGTTAAAAATAGCTTTTCTGCTTGTGTGCAAGGTCAGATGAACCTTAAACCGTATTAATATAATTCAAAAACTAGTAACCATTTTAACTATCCATTATAACCAAGGACCTCTTTTCTGTGTGTTAATGGTAAAAATTATGTAAAAATCTGGTCTGTATGTCGGGAAGGAATGCAAAAATGAAAAATAGTAATAATGGATAATTCACCTCAAATGCATTAAAATAGTAAAGAGTAGAAAGTATCAGATTTTGTGCTGAAATGTAGAGAATAAAAAGTAAAATGTCATTAGAAAATTAAATGCTCAAGCAAAGTACAGATACTTAGAAACTATTTAAATTATTTACTTTCCATCTGTGGATTAAAGACATGTTCATTGGTACGCATCTGGATATGTTACTCATTGTGGCCAATTAGATCAAATTTCATATATTTTGTCTTCATTAGGCATTAAGCATTTAAAAAGAATGAATTTTTTTATTCAAGCCAATAGCTGTTGTGCAAGTAATTCTCATTAGACTGTCCACTCTAATCTGATTTTAATGCCTGATGATGAGCAAACTGTTTGGAAACCTCTGCCTTGAGCTCAGGAGTTCAAATAGAATGGAAATGTGTTCACACCAAGCTTTTTTCCCTCAGGTGTAAGCGCATATATTATTTTTAACCCAATGGGAGGCGGCTGGAGAGTGAATACAAAAGAGCTTTCTTTCTCTCTCTCTCTCTCTCTCTCTCTCTCTCTCTCTCTCTCTCTATATATATATATATATATATATATATATATATGTGGATAGGGGAAAAAGGAATTAAAAAGGAAAAAAACTCTGAAAATTATTCAAAACTATTCTGAAAGCCTGTTCAGCAGAGATTTAAACAGGACGGCCCATAGAGATCCATACGGGTGGCTTAAAGACTTGGTTTGGTCTGTTTTAACAGCTACATTAGTGGTAGAGTAGGTCATCCTACGTCAATGTTATGCATGAAAGTGAACTCGCGTGTATGTCATTATTATGGCAATCAGACAGTGCAAATATAACTACAATGTAACCGTACAAACACATTTGGTCAACTATATTTAGTGAACCCTCAAATTTAGATTTAAGCAACAAGTCTAAATTGCCATAAACAGTTCAGTTCTAGATATATCAGTTAAATAAATATTTTTTGGTATAGTAGTGCCATCATTTAAAAAAATCTCTCATATAACACCGTCACAAATCCATCTGTTATTTTAGCCATAGTCTAAAGTCTATAGCATTCATTGGATGGAACGTCAAGAAACACCCCAGAAAAGTAGCCAGCACATTGCGGCACATGATACCATTCCACTGCCACTGCTTTGGCACTACTATTCAAAAAATATTTATTTAACCAATGTACCCAGAAATCAATCCTTCTTGGGGTATACTCCATTTCTGAAGAGCAATGTTCAACAGCTTCCATCAAAGCTGTTTACTCCTTAGAGTCTGCCAAGCTGCTGAGCTTCCCATACCTGCTCAACTATGCAAGGTCACTTTACTACTGATCATTTTCTTCCTTGTCAAGCTTTAGCTGGAGAGGGACCACACTCCTGATAACACAGTTCTGATTTGTGTTCTACTACAATAACATGTTATTTCTTGACATATTCCTTGGTCAGTATTTCCCACATCACCTCTTTTAATTAACCTGCTGTAGGATTCTCATGTTCTTTCCTGTGCTAACAAACTGAATTTAAATCAGGTAGGAGTTTGATGACAGTATTCAAGTGCCTGAGTCATACTGTGACAAACTGCCAAGAACGAGGACACACAGCCACATGCAAAGGAAGACTCTGCACCAAAATGGCAAGTGCAAAGCTTGAAATGATAAGCAAAGTGGGCTGGCATAATCTGAATAGTAAGCTTTCATTTGGCTGGGTAAGGTGTGTTAGAGCAAGGAAAAGTGTGCTGCCAAGTTGGGAAGCACAGAGCATTGTACAGAGCTTTGCTTGTTTCTAAATGAATGAACAAAATGGACAAATACCACATAGAAGCCATGTCCATCCATCCATTATCTGCCGCTTGTCCCAAACGGCGTCGCAGGGGAGTGCTGGTGTCCAACCCAGCACACACAGGGCGAGGACGGGGGACACACCCTGGACAGGTCGCCAGCCCATTGCAGGGACATAGAAGCCATGTGAATCTTGGAATTATGCACGGAAAGAATTCATTGGAATCCTTAGGCTGATCCAAAAAATATTTGAGATCTGGAGGTTAGACACAATGGACTACACTGAACAAATAACCAAAATCATCCATCCATCAATCTATCAATCATGTGGTTCACTTGTTCTGAACAGGATCATGGAAGATGCTACAAAACTAAACTGGCGAGTCAGTCCATTGCTAGTCCTGTATTGTAAATATTGTATATTGAATAGTGTTAGTATATTGTGTATTGCATACTATTATGGTATTAGTATTATAGTTGTGGGTTCAGTTCCCAGGCAGGGCAGCTTTAATCATTTCTGTGTGGAGTTTGTTCTTCCTGCGTGGGTTTCCTTTGGGTGCTCAGGTTTCCTCCCACAGTCTGAAGTGAAGTGAAAGTGACAACTTGTCATTGTGAATGCAATGTGAATTGTTAAGCACAACACACAGTGAACCACAACAAAATAGAACCTCTGCTTTTTGCCCATACACACACATGCAGCAGGGGACGGCTATTCAAAGCGCACAGGGTGCAGTGATGGGGACAGTCACTTGCTCAAGGGTAACTCAGGACAACTTACCGGTCTGGGGTTTGAACCCTTGACCTTCCAGGGCCTCTGGAGCCCTAGCCACAAAGGCATCGGTGGGACAGAAACCTAGGATCTCTTGTTAACTAAACAGTCGCTAGAACATCTAAGCACATCATTTAAAGACATGCACATCAGAGAGATTGTTTTTCTCCCTATTTTGATTCATTCTTTCAAATGGATTTAGAGTAAAGGTTCTGGTAAAACATATAAGTCCTATAAGTCACATATAATATCATGTAAGAGTAACAAACCAATTCTCATTTTTTATTTCTATGTTCGATTCTATTTTCCCCTACTCACTTATAAACAAAATTCAAAGTGTTGTTGAATTTTTCCAGTGCCATATGATAAGGTACAAACGTTTTAATTTAGGACAGGGGAAAACTCTTTTTCTTAGAGTTGCCGTTAAATGTACATTGAAGGTATATTTGCTTTCATGGCCGTCCTTAATAAACCTAAAGCTCTTTTTTAATCAAAGTGTATCAGCATGTGATTTCATTTAATTGTAACAAATTAATCAGACTTAATTTGAGTTTTCTTCAATATGCCATATTTTAAAATGTATCTTATTTATTTACAAGTCATGCCACAGCAGACATTGGCCCATTTGTTGAGACATAATCAATAAAATTATTCAAAATTTATTTCCTGTTTGACAGGGGAAAACACAGGATCATTACACCAGTTTTAATTGATAGGATACCCCAATGCATTTACTGCTGTTTGAAACATCCAGTGGTTCTGAACATTTTTATGTAAAATAGAGGAGATAACGATGACTATTTTGTCTTACAACATCCAGCTTGTATCTCTTCACCATGAATAGATTTTTTAAATGTTATTGGACAAAAACCTTCCACAAACTATCAATGTCTCCATCATCGAATTCACATGATAACTTCCTGAGGCTGCTTGAAATAGTATTAGATGCTTAGTATGTTTGGTTCCCATCACCACCAGTTTGAAAAGTTCTGTCTTGTTGAGTTTCTCAGTTTAGCATCCATCTCACATCTACAGCACACATTAGCACAATAGCACACATTAATGAATTCATTAATGAAATGAATTACTGAATTATGCAAAAACATGGAAAAAACCCAAAGGGTTTCTTTTTAATAAGTTCTATTATTCTAGAATATACCATTTTTATTTATGTTATTCCCAACATGTGTATAGCTACCCACCCACATTTTTGTAAAGACATTTTTAAAAAATCCTTGACCCACTTTAACAGGCACATTAGACATTTCACTTGAAATATTTGCACAACTATGTCTATAGCAAACAAATGTCAATAAAAATCAGTATACCTTTCTTTATAAAGTATATAAAGAAAATAACTAATTTGAATGACAAGGATTTAATACCGAGTACTTTTGTTTCTTTTTAATTTAAATATGGAAAGTACTTTCAATGCAATTGATTAATCCTTCACAATGCAACTAAAACATTTGAAAAATAATTAAGGTTGTGAACATATTTTACTTATTTTCTGGGATCTGATTATACCGCTCGAATTCAAATAAAAATGTATATTTTTGAATATTTATGAAAGCACAACTTCCCGGATAATTACACAAAGCGAATGTTGTGTTTTGTCTATGGCTACGTCACAAAGCACATCAAAGCATGTTACGTAGTTGCCGTAGAATGTTGTGATTCAATGCTGTTCAATAAAAATCCTTTCAAACTTTAAACAACAAATATTTAATGCTGATCTGTGCTCTTTCACAGCATCTATACCATCTGAATATTCAGAGGACAACAGACATTAACAGACGTTTTTAAGCCACTCCGGACTGATCTGTTGAGCGGTACCTCCATTTCCTTCCATGGCATAATAACCCCCAAGATGTTTTTACTTTAACCATTGCATTGAAACCCTCACGTGTGTAGGTCTGTTTTATCCCCACGTTTTGAAAAATCAATGCAATTCCCTTTTAAAATTGAAAAAAAAACTAAATTTTATTTTATTTTTTTTTCCACTGAGCACTTTTGCGAATAATGACCCTATGTCCTACACACTTAGTTCATTCTTTCATTTGTCTTTATTTGATCTGTTCAGTTGGTTTGTGCTCTTCATGTCATAACCCTTCCGTTTTAAGAACCAGTGATGTCAAACATGTATGTAGTGTTTTTTTGGTTTTTTTTGACATTCCACTGGTATTTTTTTTGCTCACCCCAGCCTGTCTGATGTTTTGGGTTTGGATGATGGACAGAAGGCCCTGTAGAAAGTCATAAAACCAGCACAGACTAACGGCAGCAGTAAACCGGGTTTGGATGAACCGGGACTAAGTGGGAGGCTGTGAAGCCGCCAGCAGGAGTCTCGCTGCCACACGGTGGAGTTTGTGGGGAAAGTGAATTTGGGCGAAAGGAGAAGCCCTAAGGACGGAAGTGGCAGGGCAGGAGGGGAAGGGAAAGTGCGCCGATGGGAGTGTGTGTTAGTTTGGGGTGATGGTGTTCAGGCTGATTTAGCTGCTCGCAGTCTGAGAGCTGAGCTGAAAATGGGACTCCCGACTTTAGAGTTCAGCGACGCTTTTCTGGACAGCCCAGACTTCAGGGACCGGCTGAAGTGCCATGAAATTGAGCTGGAGCGGACCAACAAGTTCATCAAGGAGCTCATCAAAGACGGCAACTCTCTCATAGGAGCGCTGAGAAGTAAGTGGAGGACACTGAGCGACCCCCTCCAACTCGTGGGCTTCAGTCAGAAGTTGTCTCTGCTGGAGCCACTGAAGTGCTGTTGATTTGTTCTGACCTGATTGCATTCTTCTCTCAATTCACTTTTAAAATTCCCTTCATTTAAAAATTACTCTGATATGAGTCAAGGCATTCAGTCATTCTTCATTCTGGTCAACTTCTCACAATGGTGCTGATGGTCCATTAAGGTTTTTTTCTAAATGTTGTTATTGCATTAAATGGCAACAAATGCACTGCTTGCCTACAATAGTTTTGAAACATGGCCGCAGTGTTATTTTAAACTCATTTTTTCATAGTTGAGTAGTACTTTAATTTCCTTCTATGGCATCATGAATGTTTTCACATTGACTAATGCAGAGGAACCCTCAGAAGATCTGTGTTGTTTCATCTGTGGTTGGAGATTGTAAATACGGTGGCTATACAACGGGTTCATTTCTAACCTTCAGGATAGGAACCTTATCTACAGTGAAACTCACACCAACACTTTGGGTTTCAAGGGCTGGATTGTGGCCACCTTTGAAAAATCAGTGCAATTCCCTTTTAAGTAACAACAATTTTGTTCAATTTCAACTTTTCAGTGCCTTTTTCAATTAATTAATTAATTAGCCTATGTCACACAAACTTAATTCTTTCTTACTTCTACTCAATCCCTTTCTCTCTCCTCTTTCTTTCTTTCTTTGATCTGTTTGCTCAGCTCAGCGCATGTGCTCTTCATGCCTTAACCCTTCTGTTTGGGTGTGGGTGATATGGGAAAAGTATATCAAAAAGCTTCAAGAAGTTTTCCTGATACATGATACAGCATGATATTTTTTCTTGCAGAAAATGTGATATGTTTAAATGGAGAAAAAGAACCAGTAGTGCCACAAAAATATGGATACAGTGCTTTTTTTTTTTCTTTCTCTCAAAATACACTGCACTAAATCCAGTTAAACAGGGCTATTCATGTTCCTTGTAGCAGATCCTCAGTGTTCTTTAATTATTTGATACACTCAGATATATTGTAATTTATCACAATAATGACAAATATTGTAAGAATGCCCAGCGCTACTTCAAATTATCCAGAACCTGCCAGCACAGGAACCAACAGAATCATTTACTAGCTGCAATAAGAAATTTCACTGCACCTCCATAGTCCTTGTGCAGTTTTGGACACTGTTATTGCTATCTCCTTTAACCAGTCATTATTATATCAAGGTCACAATACTTTTATTTGAGGTTTCAGGCAGGACTCCCTTCCTCTGTGGACCGTTTCTGAGAGAATGAGTTTCTACAGCCTCATTACAAGTTTATCAAGAACAGGAACTTGACCGTTTTTGATACTTGTGCTATGTGTGGTCCAGTTCCTTATGCAGCCTGATGCACATAGGTGTTGTAATGACTTCTGCTTTTTGCCTGGTTTCAAAATATCCCATCATTTTCATGGACATGATTAGCCCCATCTAGGCTGAAGTAATGGCCACTCATGGGTCTTTGGTGTTTATGCGTATGTTCAAAGGTGTTTCCAGTGAAAGTGCATCAGTACAACTTGATGAAATAAAAATTACTTGAGTCTTTGCTGGAAATTGTTCATAGCATAGTTAGTCCAGCCATTTGGTTGTGAATGAATAAATTAAATGTGGTAGGAAAGTTTGGGTCGGGGCTTTAATAAATTCTCAGTGATTATGGAAGGCTCTCCCCTTCTAGCCCTTGCATTATCGCCAGAATGGGGAAAATGGCAATATTATGTTGTTATTTTAACACAGGGCCACTTTTCTTTAAGATAAAAAAGTGCCTTCCTTCTGAAAGATAAAGCGGCGGGCCTCCAGATGGGGAATAGGAGCCTCGCTTAAGTCTGACAGTTCACTGGGTCATTGTACATAATGACGAATTTTAATGCTGCACATTAAAATGCTTGCGAAAAGGAACCATTAGCTAAAAATGATTTTTCTCGGATGAGCCTAAAGCTTACAGGCACAACAGTGTTGGTTGCTGTAAATGGTGAAATGAAAAGGGATCCTTCCCTTTGTTAAACTGAACCTTATCTGTGATGAAAGCTCAAGTTCTGCAATGCTGTCTGGATCTAGTTTCACATCATGTGGCCTTGTATTTGAGATAAACAATGATTTTTGTTACTAGAGTAGAGTACTTGCACTGTGGCTAGATAAGGCCTATTAATCAACTTACTACTAAAAAGCTAAACATGAGCATTAAATTCTTGCTTGAATTCCTTCTGACATACTGTAACAGGCAAGAGCCAGTCAACATGTTAATAACCACAATCTGTGCAGTAAATATGAATTGCAATGCACTTCATGGCAGTAAGTCAGCAATATGAGTGTCAGCGTCACAGTGAAATATAATGAATATGTATGCGTCAATATGTAAATAAAAAAAGCAGCAGATGACTACAGTACCCATAATTCCAGTTGATTCATTAAAGTGACAGTACAGATAAGATGATGGGATATGGGAGAGACTGACTGTCCAAGGCAACAGTATCAGTAATCAGTTTTAAACCCTCTTATTCTTATTGCTTTGGATTAGAAACCACCGGAAGTCTTGCTATGCGTGATCTTATGTCGTTTACTTGAAAGCATGAAGGATAAGAACAGGGTGGCTGAGGATCTGTGTTATGTAATCTGCTTTTCTGATTCAGCGCATGGTGTAAACGTTCTGGATTGCTGGAAGCTCTGTGTTCTTGTGATATTTTGAACTGTTTTCACCAGCTTACCTTGTCTGTGCCAAACAGATGGCAAAGCCAGAAAGAAAGTTGTTTGTTCTTTTTCCTACTTTTTCTGGACTTAGCTGAACAGTATCAGCGTCCTCTTTTGACCTTTTTAAATTGTCCTGGATCATATTAAGCACAAATCATCATATATCCTTCAAATTTCCTGTCCACCTTGAAGTTTAAGCTTTCTGATTAGTCTGCACCCGGGGCTTATTGCAGGGACATGCCTCATGCCTCGTATGCATCTTTAAGACTCTTCCATAAACTCCTTCTGAGCTTAAATTTCACTAAAGCTAGGGATAGGTTTTATTTTATGCTGAAAGCATCCAAAAAGTCGAAGTCCTTTCTTGAACGTAGCAGAGCAGGTAATGAGTTTTTGCAGCAGGAGAACACTGCAGAGCTGTTCTTCAAAGTCCATGTTTCCTGCACAATGAAATGAGGTGTTGTGTATTTCAAGGGTGAGTTAAACCATTTTTGTGGCATGGTTCTAAAAGGTGAAAACTTGTTCTGTTATGTTGTGCACAGTGGCACAGGTAGGGCTGTGGCCTTACAGTGAAAAGCTCCTGGGTTCAATCCCCAGGTGAGGTGGTCCGGGTCCTTTCTGTGTGGAGTTTGCATGTTCTCCCCGTGTCTGTGTGTGTTTCCTCAGGAGCTCCGGTTTCCTCCAGCTGCATGTCAGGTGGATTGGAGATGCTAAATTGCCAGTAGGTGTGTGTGTTTGAGTGAGCTATTTAACCTGGGTGATAGTTTAAGTGTCTGTGAGGTATTGTTGAGTTTCTTGGATGGTATCTTCGAGTAGTTCACACATACTGATCAAGTGCTGAGTATAGCCCAGAGCGAATGCTGATCTGCCTCTGATCAATGGCATTTGTTGCTGACTTCCAGAAACTGTCCAAGAGTGAGAATTCAGGTCTAAAATCTTGCAGTGTGAGGCTTGGTAACATGTTGCTGGGTTATATAGATTTTTGCATGAACGCCCACCACTAAGACTGGTTTAAGTCTCCAGTTGGCATAAATGTTGTTGATGCAATGGCTGTAAAATCCTAAAAACTATGAAATTAAGATCACCATAGCTGACTAGTTTGTGCAGCTGATTCCTGAGGGCTGGGTAAACCCTCCAAATGCAGGAGATAAGGATGAAACTGAAAAACGCTCAAGCATTCTCATAATAAAGTTACTGTTCTAACTTGGAACAAAGTACTACAAATGTCACCATGTCTAATGACTTGTAAGCCAGTTCAGGAGCTCAGTGTGTCTCCCCTCAATGGAACAATGGGGTACGTGTCATTTTGAAAGGTCAGATGCCCCTGTGGTTAATTTCTCCAGTGACTCCTGTGTCTCAGGAAAAGGGATTACACTCATCTTCAGTGTGGCTGGTGGTTAGGCTTTTAAAAAGGACGTTCGCCTTATTTCAGCCTTCTTTCACTTATTGCCACTGTTTTAAAGTCGATCACCCTGCTGGTGTGTGTTGCTGAGGTGTTTTCTGGCTTTTTTGTTTTTGTGTTTATCTATTTAATAAGGATAATCCCCATGAGTCTTCTTTTTATGGGAGACTTGTTTACAAGGCAAATGGATTTAGCAAAGGAGAAGACATCCAAACAGACACACACATCCATCTGCAGAAGACACACAACATGCATTTAAAAATAAATATATAAAGTAGACTTTTAATATACAGTGTTTTGTGTAAAGCTTTAAATCGGACCGTTCCAAACCAATACAACAGTAAATATAGTGCTTTGGAATTTATGTGCCATATATCCTGCAAAATAGAGCTTTTGATCAATATTTTTAAGATTTTTTATGGTAAAGTATTAGAATATGCTGATCTTAACAAGGAACTAAATGTTATTTTCCACCATTAAAAATTTTTAAGGCCATGTTTCCAAGTCCTGAAAGATTTTAGGAAAGTTGGCTTTTTTCAAAACAGCAGGGCTCCGTGATCTCACTATTACATGAAATAATGAAGTAAATGATGTTTGGAAATACATATGGAAAACAAACAACCAATTCAAATTTACTGAACCCATTGACACCGAGCTTCATTTTTATCACGCGGAGATAGAAAATTCCACAATAATATCTACCCTTTAAAGCCAGTTAAAAAGAATGGGGGGGAATAAATAGAAAACTGATATTTGAAATGGAGGTAGAATAATTTTTTTAACAGACAATGAATATTTCCTATTTTTAAGTTTAACAGAAAACTAAAGGGAAGCTACTTGGCAAAATATATAGTCAAAATGTCTTTTGGGGCAGTGGTGGTCTAGGGAGTTGGCCCCAGGATCATAAGGTTGTAGGTTCGAAGCCCAGACCAGTAGGGTGCCATGGGGTACCCTTGAGCAGGTCTTCATCACTGCTCCTTGGGCAATTTTAAATAGCTGTACCTGCTGCATGTGTGTACGGGTGAAAAGCAGAGACTGCATTTTGTTGTTTCAATATGTGCTGTGCTGTGTTTCACAATGACAAATAGTCACTTTCATTTTAAAAATGGATTTTTCAGCTGGAAAGCTATATTAATTTTTTTTAGGACCAAATTGCTTGGCCTGTCTGACAGAACAGTTTTTTTTAAACTTGCCTAAATTTTCTAATTTTTGTCTTTTTTTAAATCCACATAATTTTACTGGGAGGTTTAAGTGGATTTATATATGTATATAATCTGCAATTTTTATAAATTCTGCAATTTTCCCTTAAGCAAACTTCAGACACTTTGGATACTTAGGTTTTGCACTGCAGCTGAACTCGAACTTAAACAGAAGAAAATAACAGAAACTTATTGTAACTAAATGAAAGTTATCTAACTAAACTAAATATATGTTACTTTTTTGGAATTCCTTTTTTGTGTATATTGTGGCTATTGTCTCATTTTAATTCTACTTATTGAAGAATTTTGACATTTGGGTACACTTGAAGGGAAAGAATGGAAGGGGAGGGGGACAAAACTATTATAAGGATTAAATGATGGCACTTTTGTGAGGAAGCTAAAACGTTTCTAAAAAATCATACAGACAAATAACTAATTATGGGAATCATTTTCCCAATATTTAAAGTGAAGGTGACAACTTGTCCTTATGAATACACAGCACAACACACAGTGAACCGCAACAAAATAAAACACTAATACAAACGTGCAGCAGGGAGTGGCTATTTAAAACGCCCGGGGAGCAGTGATGGGGGCAGTACCTTGCTCAAGGGTACTTCAGGGCAACCTTTTGGTCTGGGATTCGAACCCATAATCTTTCAATCCTGGAGCCTAGTCCCTAAGCACTAGGCCATCTCTGCCCCTTTATTGGGTCAGGTTCAGATTTCACTTGTGGGTTCTCGCAGCCCACTTTCTACATTTTAGGTTTAAGATTTAACCCTGGGTCTGGTGTGCTGTCACAGGCTCATGTTGTTAACAGAATGTAGCACAGAGGTCCATAAAGCCCACTTTGTTGACAAATGAAAGTGCAAAATTACACAACCAAGACTTTTCTATTCCTTTTTCGAAGGCCACGCATATTGTGAAACATTCTATGTAAAGACAGAGTTTTACAATCAAATGGGTAATAGCTTCCCATCAGCACAGCATGAGAACAGCATGATTTAGACAGTTAATCTAGACTAAAATGTTTGAAATGTTGTTTGAAAGCTGTGTGTTCCTGTTAGTTTCACTGAATTGTTCAGTTTCATTGCATTATTATATTGCTGAATAGGGAGGAATGATATTTCAAAAATATAGTATCTTCAAGATGCAAGGAAATGTCTGGTAGTGGAATAGAGAAGATGGTTTTTAATCAACATCTCACATAAACCCAGTTAATCAGGGCTAAATGTGTTCTCTTTGTGATGAAAAATGGTCAGTGTTCTGAAGATATCATGATATGCTCAGAAAATAATATTGGCATGAAATCTATCATGATAATGATTAAAACTGCCATTATCTATTATAATTGTTTAGTAGTGCATATAGATCGTACACGATTGTTTTCAAGTTTTATATCCATCCCTGCTCTTGGGGCAGCGGTGGCCTAGTGCTTAGGGACTAGGCCCAGGGTCAGTAGGTTGTGGGTGTGAATCCCACACCAGTAGGTTGCCGTGAGGTTGCTTTGAGCCAGGTACTGTCCCCATCACTGCTCCTCTGGCACTTTCAATAACTGCCCCCAGCTGCATGTGTGTGAATGGGTTAAACGTAGAGGCTCACTGTGTGTTGTGCTGTGTATTCATAAGGCTAAATAGTCACCTCAACTTTAAAAATGTGTGAAGGCTATATTTTCAGTGGTCTGTGGCCCATTTGTGTGTTTTTTTTTTTTTTTTTTTTTTTTTTTTTTTTTTTTTAAATAAGTCTGAAAGAGTGTACTTGTATAAATTCAATTTCAACATAGAAATGGCACTCAATGTTCCATTTTCAATTGCTTTTTTGCCGAAATTCAAGAAGCTTAATGAAAAGTTTCTCTTGTCCACAAATCTTGACAAAATCCAGCTGGACGGCGTGTGAAAGAAGGGATTCTATTCAACTTTGCTTCATCAGAAATCTGATGCGTCAGTCTTTTCTCACACGATCTTTTATCTCATTTGTTCGTCTGAATTTTAAATTATCTCTCCTGTTCCTGGAGTCATGATTAGTTCCAGGCCATTTCAAAGCACTTCTGTCCAGTTAATCATAGAGAGGTCCAGCTATTTAAGGCTACGTTCACATCTACTGGGTCAGAGGTCCCATCCGATCAAAGCAGCTTACCCTTTATGAAAGTGATTAAGGCGGTTCAGATCTGCATTAGAGCAGTTCTCTCATCTACAGACACTGATGTGTGCTGAACTGAGACAGCTGGCTTTCCTTAATTGTCTAAAATGGTCACTGATGAGGACAAGCAGGGTTTTGGAAGGCCATTCTGGAGTATTTTACAGAAAACATTGGTGATATTCTGACAACCTGATCTAAATCTCAACACATGGTCTACGCTCTCTGACTTTGAGCCCACAGTTTTGTGACAGGCAGTGGTATGCTCAGACTTGTCTGATCTGTCTGACTATAGAGCTGCAATCCATAAAAATTTGCCATTGAGTATGAGCCTCTTCCATGGTAGTAAGGCCACCAAATTCTGCTGAGTTGCACACGAGTTGTGTTGCTATGAAAGACTTTCTGTGTTTGCAATATTTTTGTGATTGTTTGGATCGAATACTGTTTCTGTTCTATTTTATTCATCCAGAAAGTCTACGCTCTCCTTGCAGCCTATGTTGAATGGCAGCCCCGTGGTCTTTCTCAATAAGCATATGTTAAGTAGCTTATCTGCAAGTCTGAGGAAGACTTTGAACTTGCCATTAAAGCATAATTGATGTTTTTGATTTGTTAGAAAGGCACTCCCTCTCCCTCCATCACCCAGGTGTTTATCTGTTATAACAATACTGCTCATGGCTTCTTCCAAAAGGTGTGCAAACCCTTCCACTAAGTAGTGTATTAAGTAAATATCTAATTGCATGTGTTTTAACACGTATTTTGATTGAAATAGTTTTTATTTATTTATTTATTTTGCCAAAAATGGCTGAACAGTTTTGGATTTGAGGCTTGAATATTAAATACAGTGTGCCTCCCCTACTAAAAGCATGTTCATACTGCATGCTATAGGTAAGAATTAAAATGGCAACACTTGTGATATGAAAATTGCACTCTTTCCATTTGTGATTTTGATAACGCTTCAGCTCTTCTATGCAGTGGCATTTCTTCAGTAGCGATTCAAAAACATATGGATGCTTGTCAATTCTCTCTGAAGAAGAACTTCCCTTCACCATCCCAGTGATAGTAGCATTAGAGCCTCTGATAGTTTAAATATCTAATCAAATCTTAAATATCAGCCTTATGTTCATTAGAAGCTTTCTGTAGGTGTTTATCAATGGGTATTGCATAATTTATCATTCTGTTTTTATTCTGTATGATGCTCGTCTACAAGGAAAATGAGGTCGTTCTTCAGAGTAACCCTGAGTTTAAATGAAGAATGATGAGTAGGTTATAATGATGAAGAAAAAACCCCACTGGAGCTGATTTACATGGGACAAAATGCACCTTTCAGCCTGGCTTTTAATCAGATGTGTCATTTAATCAGATGTTCCATTTCCATTCATTAGGCCTTACACAACAGTAAGGCCAAAAGTTACTTCTTCTGCTCCTTGCCCCTTCAGCCCGTCCAGCTCGTCACTGTGTTGTCTCTTCAGATCTCTCGGCCCTTCTCGGAGCTTGATGTGTTTATGAATAAGAGCAATGCACTTGAGGCTTGGCCACAGGAAATGCACAGTAAACAAGGTTGTGTAACCATGTCCTTTCCTTCCCCCTGATAATATTTGTCAGTAAATCAGTGTTTGTGTTCATCTGTGTCTCTCTCTCCCTTCCCCTCACTGTGCCTGTGGGTCATGCTATACCCATCTTAATAACAGATCCTTCATTTAGCGCTGTAAAAGGCCTGTTCATCTTATACTACCTCAAAGAAAACATCTATTCATCTGCTGATGTGTGTGTGAGAGCTTTCCCCACTTCATGTGTTGAGAGTGAGAGGAAGTGAACTTTGAGTGTGTCAGTGGCCCCTACCAAAACACTCCCACGAGCCAAATTCAGGCCCATATCTTCGCTTCTCTGGAATAAACTCATCTCAGTCCTTACAGAGTGGCATCAAAAAGCTGAGCGAAAGCGATAACGGCCGTGCTTAAACACCCTGTAATGCCTTGACAAGAATCCTCCTACTTTTAATGTCTTTTCGTCTACAGTATAAGTGAGAATGGATGACGGCAGTAAGGGCACATCATTACTGCTAGACTGAGAGCATTCAGAAGCAAAAATGTTCAATACTGAGATTACCTTCCTCCTCTGCCAAAGTTTCTTTTTGCACATAAAGGCAATGCTTCAGTGTGACTACCTTTTGATCACAGCTGTTTTGAAGTTTTGCTTGTGTTTGTCTTGCTGTTGATTTCCCCATGCTTCACAAAACCTTCACACCATTGTGTTGCTGTTTTGAGAAACGGCTCCTAGGTTAATGTGAAATTAAACCCATATAATGGTGAAGTGAGCCGTGTCTGTTACAGGGGCCTGCTTAAAAAATTGTGGGCGAGGCCTTGGTTTTGTAGATTCCAAAAAAAAAAAAAAAAACCCCTTCTGACTGCCACCACTTAATGTAGCAACGCTATTCCCCCATGCTTCCCCTTAAGGTTTTGGCATGGCCAGTGGCTTTGGGAATGTGTGTTTTAAGATATTGTTCATGATGGTGAGGAGTAATGAGGTATTAGATGTAGAAGTTTTGGGGGAAAAAAACAGAAAATCATGATGATGATGATACCTGTTTTCTAAAATATTGTAGGCATTGGGAATCCATTTTTAACTGATGTGGACAGCATTTATGCCTACACGCGTTTAAGTCTGGCATTAAATGGCAAAAGAAGGTGGAAAGATTGTGAATGTTGATGTTCTCACTATTTCAAATGTAAACGTGCAGTTACGTTTTACAACTGCAAGGATTTTCTGGGATTTATTTTTTTTTTCTGATGAGTCAAGGCAGAGCTGTTACAGCAGTTTTGCTTGCCTTCATCTTTTGCATTTTCTTTTTCCTGGTCTGTAGTTAACTTTAGTTTCGTTTGGTTCACTCGCCATGCTATCACTGCTGGCTTGCAAAGTAAATTAATGACTTCCATGTAACCAAACTGTAAACCATGTAATCCAACTTCCAACTTAGCAAAGCGCCTCAAAGATGAGAAAATGAGTTTTAGTTCATGTTAACATTAAATTAGCAATGTAAGCAACATACAGTATAATGGTGTGTGTGTGTGTGTGTGTGTGTGTGTGTGTGTGTGTGTGTGTGTGTGTGTGTGTGTGTGTGTGTGTGGCCTCTGCTCCAATACATGTCACATTTTTAATTTACTGGCAGGCCCCAGGCCACCATTTTTTTTGCTAATGTTCAAATGTTTAAATGAGTGTGATATGATAAGCACTGGGTTTAAAGTTTTCATTTGTGTTATTACTGTGACATTGGTGATGAGTAATGGGAATGTAGGAAAGCTGAAAGAAAGTGAACGAAAAGCACCTAATAGTGCAATTTCAAAGTCTAAAAAGTTGCACTGAACAATACGAAAGGGAAGTTGGTTGGAACACTGTTTTTCAAAAAAAAAAAACAAGCCAAGACTTATTTGCACCTATTCATCACTTATTAAAGCCAACTTCCATAAATAATTGGGTAGAAGGCACGCATTTAAATGTGATTCTTTGCACTCCTTTTTGATGATAAAATCATATTAGGGGCAGCCTAAACCTTAATTCACAATGCATGCATTCTAGTGGATAGTGGAAAAAGTACTGCACAGCATAAGAAACGTATTTGATAGTCTTAGAAATATTTTCTTTGAATTTTTCCTGATGCCTTGAATGCTGCTGTAATACAACCGGTTCTTAAGGATTCATGAAATGAACCCACAACCTGCTTATCTAGTGTCATTAGAGGGGTGAATGGTCATTTTCTAAATTTAAATTAGTTTTAAGTCACACATTAGTAAACAAACAATCAGCTTTCTTCCACCTGGGGAATATTTCAAGCATTAAATGTTTCCTGAAAGAGCAAGATGTTGAAAAGCTGACCCATATATTCTTTTTCTTTAAACTTCACTGCTATAACACCCAGAAAACATCGACAGACTCAGAAAAACAGAAAAAGAGAACATAAAGCGTTTGTTTTAGCTTCGTTACACTGGTTACCTGTCTCATTTAGAATGCATTTTAAAAACATCTTACTGATTCATTCATTTATTTATTTATTAATTTATTTTTTTAAGCTCTTAATTTAATGGATCGGCACCTATATACCTGCATACAGAGTGCCTGATAGATTACATTCCTAATTGAGACTTAAGATCAGCAAACGCTGCTTTCCTGAACGAGATAAAATGCAAAAAGACGAGAAGTTCACAGTCAGGTAATTCCAATTTCTGTTGAATTTAATTTGTTATTGTTTATTCCAAAATTTTTAAATGAATTTTCATTATTTAAATATTTTAGCATATCAAATGTAATATTTAGTAATTTTCCAAGTGTAGTTATTTAAAAATCAGTTTACATTTTTTTTGCTGTATGTAAATGTATGAAATGCATCTATGAAAAATGCTGAAAAATAAATTATTAATAATAATAATAATAATAATAATAATAATAATAATAATATTGTCATTGCATAATTCAATAATAATAATAATAATATTGTCATTGCATAATGTGACATGCAATAATATTAGTTACTAAATTTCTGGTATTGTGACCTGCCCAGGAGGACGATTACTCATAATGGCCCTCTTCTTGTAAATATTGACTACTTATTGCAAAGTCTTGCGCACGCAACAGGTTTGTTTTTAGACGAGCTGATTTACATATTGCTCAGTTGTATTTCAATATAGCTGACTGATATCACAAGACCATGACCATTATAAATGTGGACTAAAATTACTCTTTCAGGCTCAAACTTAAAACTGAAGATGTAATACACATCTTAAACACATGAATGTGTGGTCATTTAGGCTTGTTACTGGATAGGACTTCATTTTTTACCCTCCTAAATCCAATCCAGCCTCTTCTGTTGAAATTGGCCGAGTATGAATGGATTGATGCCATCTCTGTTTATTTCTGATGAAATGCGACACTGTTGGCCAGAGCTGACCGTATGTTTCTCCATGTGTGTTCTCCCACACAACATGTTCCAGGGATGGCTGTCTTGTAAAGTCTGTAACTAGCAAGTGTGATTCAGGAGCATCCTCGAATTGGGGACACAGAGAACGCCTGCTTTGTCATCCCATCCTTCCCCTGCGTGCAGAGTGATAACTGGCAGAGACACCGTTTGTCATGCTTCGCCCACCACCACCACATCCTCATTTGCACAAATCAGTTTGCCACTGTTTAGGATGAATATGTTGCAGACTGTAGAGGCTGTGTGAACAAACTCTGCTGTATCATAGTGGCCTTTTATTTTGTAAGAGAATTTCCATTTGAATGAAGCTGATTATGAAGGTCTTAAAGGCTGCTGTGGGCACTTTAATTGGCCTGGATGCTCCTTTTGGCTCTCTAACTGCTTACTTCATTTTGCTCTTTCTGGCTGAAGAATTTGAAGTTCTCAGGTGGTGTGGAAGAGGTAGAGGAACTACAAAAGTTTCCTCCTTTTTTAAGCCTTAAATGGAGGACTTCTATTGCACATATTGTCTGGTTCAAGCACACTTATACTAGCTTGATGTACCAAAGATTATTAGTTAATTCTAACATGAGCATTTTCATTTATCTCTCTTTATTGCGAGAGAATTTGTACTGTCAGTGCATGACTGTGGCATTTGTACTTGCCCTATTTTCTGATTGGCTGCCCTGTACCATTTCTCCTTCAGAAACTTAATTTATGGAGCAAATGTTCTGACTAAAACCCTCAGAGATCACAACCACTCTTTATGATGTCGTCTGCATTTTTTGGATCCGGTTATTTCCAGTCATTTTTGCCATTTCCTCAAGACCCTCAGAGCCAATGACTTTGCTATGTCTATGAATAGGCAAGACGGAGATACAGACTGAATGGAAGCTCTCATGGTGTTGTGTTTATGGATGTAACGTCACAATCTTTTCAACTTGAATTATATCAATTATAATACTTAAAAAAGAAAACTCGAATGATTTAGTAACAACGTGGGCTATACCTGCGTCTGGTGTTGATCATTAATCCATCCATGTGCTTGCTTGATTTAGGTTGTAATTTTCTGGCAGAATAATGTGATGTACTTCATTAATGCTGGTTACTTGGGGTGTTGGTGGTTGTGGTAGCAGCGAATGCTGTTATGACCGACAGATGTCATGCATGGATGGAAAACCACAATCGGTTTTCACGCATTAGACACAATGTTTATTCTCTGGAAAAAACATGGCAGGTCTTGGATGACCATGTATTACATATTCTTTGTGTTCTTTTAATTTTAACCAAGATGGTCTTGGTGGAACCAAGGGGTCTTTTTGCCATAATCAAGCAACCCTAATTAATGTTAGTCATACTACTAGTTGTAACAGTAGTAACAGGAGCAAAAATAGCAGCACCAGTAGTAGTAGTAGTAGTAGTAGTAGTAGTAGGGCAGCGGTGGCCTAGTGGTCAGTGACTAGGCCCCAGGATCGAAAGGTCATGGGTTTGAATCCCAGACCAGTAAGTTGCCCTGAGGTTCCCTTGAGCAACGTGGTTCACGGTGTTGTGCTCTGTTTCACAATGACAAGTTGTCACTTTCATTTCAGTAGTAGTATCAGTTGTATTTGTAGTAAAAGTGGCAGTAGGAGGACCAGGTTTAGTAAAAGTAGTAGCAGTAATAGTAGTTGCAGTTGTCATAGTAATCAAATCAGTAGTATAAATGGCAACAATAGCGATAGTAACAGCGGCAGCAAAATTAGTAGTAGAAGTAGCAGTAGTAGAAAATGTATTAAATGAGTAATTATACATCTGATTCTTCAGGCCAGTCATCAGCATGCATCATACATTACTGGACACATTATAAGTTACTAGAAAACCCAACACAACTTTTTTAAAAACGTCTCTTTTACGTTTTACGTTTTGGAGCCAGTGTTTGGTTAGAATAAATATCTTCATGCTTGTGTGTTTGGAAACCTTAGAGCAGGGGTGTGGAACTCCAGTCCTGGAAGGCCAGAGTCCAGCACATTTTGGTGATTTCCCTCCTTAAACATACCTGGTTCACACTTAGTGGTGGGTGCAGTGAGTGTGTTTGAGGAGGGAAATCACCAAAAATAAAAACCACCCTCCAGGACAGGAGTTCAACATCCCTGCTTTAGAGACCTTCTAGGTTCTGACTGATTGATGGCAAACCACTCCATTATTAAGTTAATCATAAACTTCATTTTGATGCCTTTGTCACCTAAACGCACCACTCCTCAATCCAGCTACTATAGAAAATGACCTCCTGGTGGATGGATGCCTCTAAACACTCCTAGCATGAACTCAGAGTAATGCTCAACTGCCTGTAGCATTAAATGGGACTATGGTTGAGAGAGCATCAGTGATCCTGCATGTTATTCAGAGTGAAGGTTTGACTAAAGGGGAGCGATTCCTTCTATGTTCACACTGGGTTTGTTTAACTCTGTTCATGTTTTGATCCTGCCATGCAGCATCTACCACCGTCATAAATAATATATGGTTGAATTTCAGCCTTGCCTGCTTGGTGTGCGGTGTTTATGCTGCATCAGGGTTTAATTTGACTGGTTCCATACAGTGTTCCTTATTGCCCTGAACAACAAAAGCTTCACCCTAATCTGATTTTATACGGTGCAGATATGGAACCAGCAACAGTGTCCTTTGGGTAATGCCAGTGTATCAGTCAAGCGACAAAAGGGCTACGTATTTATAGTTCATATTTAAGGTAAATGAGGCCATATGAGACCACTGACATGTGATCAGGACTGGAGACCCTAAAAGTTTGACGTTTCCTTAAAGTCCTACAATCAGGCTGTGCCAGCACAGGGTGTAACAGCCACTAATAACTATTCCAGTAATGGTCCCCTCTGTGTTTAGGCAGTCCACAGAACTGAGTTTCCCAAGCTTGCCCATGTAGAGCCGTTTAGTCCAGGGAAAAACTTTTGACATCACCAGCCTTTCATCACACGTGCATTAACCGCCGTTAAGCTGTCTCTGAGTCAGAGGTGGAGCTTTTTACGATTGAAGAAGGGGCAGTCTGCTCGGAAGGTCGTCTCCGCTGAGCCGGTGGGGGAGTCTGCCCTGATCTCTTCAGGCAGACGCTCCCACTCTCCTGCTGAGAAGCTGACGGGCGAGCGTCATCATTACCGCCGTGCTGGAAGAGGCACCTGGAGGAAACCTTTTCCTCTCCACGATCCCCTACGAGTGGAATCAAAGGCGGGGTGGGGGGACTCCTACAGTTCGATCGGAGCAGGTTTTCTCTTTGATGCCTTTCTCCCTTGGCAAATCGCCGTTGTCTCACTGTCAGAGCATCTGACAAGATATCTGCTTCTCAGAGAGGATCAGTAATGCACTTTTTACCATGCTGTCTGTCTAGAGCTAAGCAAAACAATGATGTCATATAGCACGTCCTAAACAGAAATATGAAGGACAACATGGATACAGAGCTTCTTTATAGAGCTCCTCCAAGCAGACGTGGGCAACAACACTTCACTTAAGCTGAGTTAAAAGTATTTGTACTTTGTGTTTAATGGGGTCAGTGGTGGCCTAGTGGTTAAGGTCTCTGCCTCTTAACTGGAAGGTTGTGGGTTCAAGTCCCAGTTCAGAAGGTTAGCAAGTTATCATCCCCATCACTGCTCCCCAAGCACTGGATATGGCCATTCACTGCTGCATGGTATGAGTGGGTTAAATGCAGAAACGCATTTTATTGTTCTTCACTGTGTGCTGTGCTGTGTTTTCACAAAGGCCAATATTCGCTTTTCGCGTTTCCATTTTCAAAACAGATGCCATATTTTAGTTGGAATGCATTTGTAGGGCAATCTTTGATTTTATTTTACATCATTTTCTTTCCAAGAACAATTTCAAGAACCATTTCAGCCTAAATGAACAAAGACATGCAGATGTTCCCTTAGTGTCCATCAGAGCAGAACACGCAGGGCAGACATAATAAGACAAACTCGAAGGTCTGACTCTGTTCATCTGTGAATTAAAATGTGATTTGGAAAAAAATAAACAACATGAACATAATAAACAACAATTTAAAATAAGGTCCCTGTGTCTGTTTTATTACAGCCTTTATAGGAGTTTACTGCCTGAGTTGGTCTGATTCTGTGGGTTAGAAGGCTGAGAAACATGAGCTGTGATGCTTTGTGTTGCTGAAGGTAAATGTCTGGCAGAGAGAAGGTTTTAGAGTGTGGTCTTGGTGGTCTCCCTGGAGATAGCCCTCAAATCACCCCAGCTCATATACACACACAAAAACCTCTCTTGCTCCCTCTCTCACTCTTTCTCACTCCCGCTTACATGCGCTCGCGCTCTCTCTCTCTCTCTCTCTCTCTCTCTCTCTCTCTCTCCCCCCATCATTCTTGTGTGCTCTCTTTCTCCCTTTCTTTCTTCCTCTCTTGTTTTTCTTTCTTTTCCTTAATCCCTTCTTTCTCCTTTTACCTTCCACATCTTCTTTCTTCCTGCCCTCCCTCCCTCCCTCTCTGACTCACTCACTCACTCACTTACATGCATCATCTCCCTTGGCTCTTTTGTACTGAGGCCAGAGTGTGTATGTTCAGATAAATTGTGTAGTTCTGTGGCGTGAGGTAAGCGCTGTAGGCCAACTGGAGGCGTGACACCAGACCAAACCTGTGATTAGAGAGAACCTTTCAGCAGCTCCACAGAATTAAACATGCTGTTGCGGAAAGCACCCGCCGCGTAAATACTCTCCTCAACCGAGTGAATGCATAACCTGCACCATAATAGCAACACAGGGGGGAAAACATAGCCTTACACTTGCTGTGAGTGCATCATATGCAATCCTGTCTACAGTCTGCTGGGTGAGATGGCTTTTACCAGGAGTGCATCAAAGAAAAAAGAATATTTCAGCCTTTTTTTTTCTTTTGATGAAATAAGCATGTATTGTCTGACCACTCCATATGGACACCAAGCTGCAAAACGACTCAAATCCATGCTTGTGATGTCCTGTGTTTTCAGTTTATTCTGACTGCATTTTGATCCTATAGCAGTTTAGCCCATCCATTCAGATTTAACTTCCGGGCAGTTTTGTTATTGCAGTATCGTGGACAGTGTGATTGGAATAGAAGATGTGCCTTTCCGGGCTTTTTTTTGTTAATCAGTAAAAGCTATTTCAGTTAAAACCTCCAAAGACCAGGGTCTGTCTACTATATCAACTAATTTAATCCAGCTTCTTGTGATAAAGTATTTCTTTTTGTCTGATAATTTACAATATTCTTACATGTGACTTGAGGCTTTTTTGCTATTTAAGCTTTAGTAGCCATGTGAAAAGTGATGCAGCTTTATGTGATTCAGGTGAGGTGACCTGAATGCCTAAATTACAAATCTCATTATCTTAAATCCTGAGCAGGGTTGAGGATAGTGCTGTAGCCTAGTGGACAGAGGGCAATCAGTCAAGAAATACCCTGGACATGTCTTCTGTCCATCACTCGGGCAGACACTCAGACAGCACACACACATACCTAGGGGGCAATTTTGCATCTAAAGTTTAATTTTCTTTGGAAGGAAACCAGAGCACCCACAATAAACCTATGCAGTCACAGGGAGAACACTCAACCTCCAGACAGATCAGATCAAATCAAATCAAACCCAGAACCGGAAATCTAGTTTAGGGTCCAAATTTTAATACAGGATCACATAATATTGTGAGGAAAGAATATTTCAGTATTACAGTTATTTCCTTTTGGCCATTGGGCCTCTGTTTATTATTTATTAACCAATTATTATGGAATAATTCTGGAAATACTCAATAACCTAGTTTTACATTGATTATTGTATAGTATAGTTGAGTAATATAGTATTATCAGTATTATAGGGTGGCATAGTGGTACAGTGTTTTCACCACAGAAGTTAGTTTCTCAAACAGGGCATCTGGGTTCCTTCTGTGTGGATTTTCTCTGGGAAAGCAATGGTTTTCCAATGCCAAAAACATGCATGTCAGGTGGATTGAAGATGCTAAATTGCCCCCTAGGTGTGATTGTGTGTGTCTGTTTGGCCTCCAATGGACTGGTGACCTGTTCAGGGCGTTTCTCTCCCTTTTGACCTGTGATTGCTGGGATAGAGTTTCAGCAATCACTGCAATCATGATTATAATAAGCAGTTAATGTACTGGATGGATGCCCAGGCAGTCTTGTAGAAAAACGAACGCAGTTGTTTTCATGATGAGTGCTTCCCAAACTTTTGATGGAAAGTAGTGCGTGTCCTTTAACTGAGGAGAGAGAGAAACGCCAAAGAAAAGAGGAAGAGAAATCAAGAAATGACTGCTGTAAGCATGTCTGTGACCTTTTAAAACGTGTCCTTGGAACATGTCGACACAATCGTTCTCCAACGCATACTGAGCTCCTGTGGCGGCCTCAGAATGGCCTTTTCTTGTAAGGTGGTGTGTTTTTCTGTTGTACTTTCCAAGGCCGGTAAAGTCAGAAGACAAATGACAGGCTACGGGGGTGGAAGTGGACTAGAGCTTGTATAACAATGTTTAAGAAATAAGAAGTGTGCTTCCTGCACTGCCGAGTCAGTGCGACCAGTATGTAGTTGTGAAAGAGTCTTTGCTGAAATATGTGAGACTCCAAATATGTGGCAGATAAATCACTCTCAAGCTTCTACTGACATTCCTTTAAAAGGCAAAAGAGAAGTTTTGGCCTCCGCTTAGTTCTCAGTGATGCGTTGGTGCGTTTGAAAGACAGTAGCGAGCAGGTCTGCCGAATTGGTCATGCTAAAGCTGCTAAACTCAAACAGTCTAGGTCTTTTTTTTTTCAGTTCAGATGTGATTACACAGATGCAAAATGCATCTGCACACTTTATGCAGATTTGAAAGTGGACAGGTTTAACTGGAGTAACACTGTGGTTTTTTTGTTTGTTTGTTTATTTTTGTTTTGTTTTTGCAATGGTAAATTAATTTTCTACTAATATAAATCTTACTGCAACACCCCTTAAATCCTTTGTGTAATTCAATCCTGACTCAATTTTTGAGGGAGGCAGAATATGTGGCAGCCATATAGAATACAAATTATTTATATGTGCCATTTACATACAGAACTATGTAAAAGCTCTCCAGGCTTCCTGAAGTTTTTGTTTGTCATTTTCAGACCAGTCCTTTTTTTTCTTTTCTTTTCACTGAAGCAGAACTAACTTAAGTCTAACTTAATACATGAAGCAGTGAAGAAACGGGTGTAGGTGATGAGTTTACTGCAGATGCTGAACGTTTTTGGTAGTTGGAACCCCTTGATCTAGAACCTTGAAACATGTTGCACAGAAACCTTTATTCTCATTTGTTTTATTGAATCTACTCTGCCAAAGATTGCCAAAGATAAAGTTTGACAGCCATAAAACAGTACATTTACACCAAAAAGGCCCTAGCTGAATATAAAGAGATAAGGGTTTCTAGACTTTTGCAAGGTATTGAATATGCATGCATATGAAAACGCTAAGTGGTAATGCAAAAAAATTATAATTGGTTTTAGGACATGAACACCATTAGAGGCCCTCAGAAAAGAAATTAAATTAAAGAACAACATAGGATACGTAATGATTTATGACAGCTTGCTGCGACGTGTCTCCAAATCTCCTGTAGCTCAGTTTCTGAACAGAGACCAGAGGTGCTACAGGCACTTCTCAACACACAGTTAGCGAGTTTACCTGAAGCTGGTATGTGGTCTCTAAGCTGCAGCAGTCCACAGAAGCTCCTGGAGGCAGGATAATGTGCTGCTGGATCCAGCACGGTCAGCCTGCATGGAGGGAGTTAAAGATGTGTGGCACAGTGGCTGGCATGGGTGTGTGGGGGCTGGGGTGTAGTTTGTAGCAGGGATGCCCTGTAGGGACAGATACAAGCAAAGCTCTGAGAGAGTAGCAACAGGACTTATGATAAAGGAAAAGTTAAAAAAATCCAATTACTACATTGAGATATCTGTGGTAAGGATCTTGCATTGTTTTCTTTGTTAAGCCTCTTCAGTTCCCCAAGGTTATGAGATTCCCTTGTTGGGACTTGACATTTCACATTCTTACATAAATGTATGACAGAAGATAAGTTAGGCCAAGCACCTTCATCTTTTCAGGTTCTAATCTTGTTATTCGACTGAATACTCATGGTTGTCAGGGTTGTTAGTGAAGCTTGCATTCCCCACTGCAAACCCCCCTCCAAATCAAATCTTCTGGTCCTTCACTCCATTCAACCACTTATATAGACAAGGATGCTAAGGCCAATTTTAAGGGCTCTGTCATGGTCAGAAAATAAAGGTTTATATATATTTTTTTTTTTATCAAGGTAAACAGTGTAAATTTACCCTCAAAAGTTCAACATGAATGAAGTGAAAGTGACTATCAGTGTGAAGAACACAGCACAGCGAAGCACAACTAAAAAGAATGCATCTCTGCATTTCACCCATACACACCATGCAACAGGGGGCAGCCATATCCAGCACCCGGGGAGCGGTGATGGGGACAGTACCTTGCTCAAGGGTATCTCAGGGCAACCTACTGGTCTGGGAATTGAGCCCACTGCCTTCTGATTAAGGAGCCTATTCCCTAAACACTAGACCACCTCTGCCTCACTGGTCCATTTGGTTAAATCTGGGATAGAGTTTATGGAGTCATTTAAAAAATGAAGGCACCGAAAAAACTGAAAGCACGAAGGCATATATTGCCAGGAAAAGTTTAGTACTTTTTTCTGAGGTTAACTTGTTCCATATGGCTGTTTCTTTAAGAAATGAAGGAGGTTCTTTTACTTTCATCCTGATTGCCAACCAATATGCCCAACCAGATGCAATTGGCACAATTTTCTATTTTTATTTGTTAAGGTTGGTAGTTCTTTTTTTTTTTTTTTTTTTTTTTTTTACCTCTACATGTGTTTAGATATTTATACAAATCTACATTGAGTGTAGATATGTACTGGAATATGCGCTAGAAGTATATTAAACAAGCAAAACAAGTTCCCCCACTGTTCATGACCCACCACTGAAAAGGAGGAAAAGACAGGAGGATATGATGAGGGGAGTAGAGTAACTTAAAAGTGGAAGACTGAGAATAAGAGAGTGGACACATTTGGAAGGTGTGGAAGTGGGAGATATTGAGAGAAGAAGTGAGAGGGTGAAGGGAGAAAAGTAAGGGAAAAGTGGAAAGTGGAGAGGGAGAGAGGGAGATGCTTGACGACGAAACAGAGAGAATCAAAGAGATGGAGGGGGAGAGTACATGAGTGGAGGGAGGAGATCGAGAGGAAAGTGGAAAGGAAAGGAGAGTGAGCCAGAGATAAGCTTGATGTCTTGTGATCAAGGGAAGGAGAGAAGGTGGGAGAAGAAAAGAGTGAAAGTGAGAGATGGTGAGGGGGAGAAACGCAAGGAAAGGAGGGGGAGCGGTGGAATGGAATGTGAGTGTGTGTCGAACGTTGTAAAAGTGAAATAAGATGAGCGGGGGAAGGTAGTAAACCCTCTCAGCCTTTCAGAGGCAGCAGGGCAGAGGATATACGGCTGTACTGATGAGAAACAGTCAAGCTCTGTCCCCTGCTTGCTTAGTTAGAGGGGCTAAAGGACTGGAAAAAAGTGGGCTTCTTATCAGCACTGCAAATTGCAGGGGTGGCCTGTGGGCAGGGAATTAACAGCTGTTCTGCACGGTGGTGCAAGGTTCGATTCCCAACTGTGGTAGCCTGGGTCCATTTTAGGAGTTTGCAATCTCTACCCATGTCTTCCTCCACATCCTGCCCTGGTCTGAAAGACATGCATGTCAGGATTGGATTAGAGATGCTAAATTGGCCCAGTAGTTTTTTGTGAGTGTAGGTCTGCCCTGCAATGGACTGGCAAGCTTTCCAGGTTGTTTCTCTGCTTTTCACCGTATTAGCACTGGGATCAGTTCCAACATCCTGAAACCCTGATGAGGATAAGCAGTTAAGAAAATGCATTGATAGATGTTCTATCAGGCTTTAGAACATCCAAAGGCTGGAACTAATTCTTTTCTGCGACCTTTTTTGAGCCAAATGTGTTATGGGATGTTATTTGTGGCATTTGCTGGCATTTGCTCTTACTTTTAAGGCATTTTTCTGCCAGAACGCCAGATCTGGAATCAGGTTCATTTGGCAGCTGAGAATGTGCTCACAGAAGGTTTAAGGAAAGTGGAAAGTAGGCATGGTTAAGCGTTCTCTGACCATGCTCTCCATAGAGTTGCTGTTAAGAGGGCTGCATTATTGATAGAGCCTTCGTACTTGCCTTGAATGATCAAACTAGCAGCCCAAGTGGATTATTGACCAGTAGCCCACTGTGCAAAAGCCACATTTCAGGGTTTCCAACCATCTTTTCCGGACTCTCGGAAAGTGCAATTAGAGTCAAGGCAGAGTTGAGGCTCGCAACGGGAGGGAAGGTGGATATTGATTCATTTGATCTGTGCCTGTGTGCAGGATTGAAGGATTTTATAAAGTAAGCTTAAAGTAAAAAGGGAGGTACTTCCTCCTGTTCTACATTTTTCTACATTTACTTAAAAAGACTGTAGAATAATTTTTAGTCAGTTCACAACTTTTGTAAAGACTCACTCTCCCTTTTTATTAAAAAAATTATTTATTTATTTATTTGTTAGCCATTTGTCCTGATTAGGGTTACGGGTTCTAGAGTCTTTTCAGGTGTGGAAGGCGGGGAAATTCAGCATCTCCAATCAACCTAATGAGAATGTTTGTGGACAGTGGGGGGGAAACCCGAGAATACAGGGGACTATGCAACTCCACACAGAAAGGACCTGGACCACCCTGACTGGGAATCTAACCCAGGACCTTCTAGATGTGAGGCGAAAGAAAGAGCTTCTGTTGTGCCACTGCCATCACTTACGTAAAGTAAGTGACTTGACTTGACTTGAATTAGAAGAAATATTTAAAAGTAAATGTATATTTTTACAAATATTTGGTAGTCACCTCATTTTTGAGGAAAAAATTATATATAATTACACTCTGACTTGGTATTTAACAAACTGGAAAAAAAAAAAACAACTTTTTTTTTTTTTTTTTTTTTTGAAGCTCGATTTCTCATTTACCTTTAGCCATAGTTTCACAACATGTTCTGTCATCATAATCAAGCTCCATGGGCTCAGTGCCTGTTGGTGTCGGTTTCATGGTTGACTCACTGTCTCCAGTTCGTCCGGTCTCTTGCTACCCTGTTCAATGTGGCTTTGTCTGCCTTTCCCCAGTCTGTGATGTCATCCAACCATTCTCTTCTCTTCGTCCTTGCCTGTTAATTCCCTTCATGCTGCCCAGCATTACCAGCTTCACCATTCTGTCATCCTTCGTTCTGACAATGTGTCTGAAAAAATGTTCATTTTTTGATAATCAGTTGTAGGATGGTCATGGTAGCATTTAGTCTTGATCTCCGTGTTGATGATTTTCTGTTGCCATCAGACGTTTAAGATTCTTCTGTAACGTTTCATCTTGAAGGCGATCAGTCATTCTTTTTCAATGTCCACATTTCTGCAGCATATGCAGAATGTTGAAGACGCAGGTTCCCAACACTTCCAATTTTTTGTGGTGCTGCACTTTGATGCTTTGCCAAATTCTATTGGACACGACCATTGCCCCCATTTTCTTTGCAATCCAAAGTAAACAAGCTCCTCAACTTGTACTGATGTTCTGAACATTATTGAATAAATGAACCCTTGGTATCAGATCAGTGCCATCATATTTGTGCCAAAATTGCACAGAATAGTACATATTTACATTTAAACTGAATGTCTACATTTCTCCTATAAAGATAAAAAGATTTAAAAAGTAAGGAAGTATCGCAACGTTGTTAGTTTTATACCTCCAAGAAAACAACTAGCAACTGACCAGTACAACTTGTTTTCTTTCTACATAAGTCCAACAGCAGGAGTGAAGGATCTTTGTGCATTGCAATGAGAGAGCTTTTCTATGCTGTAACCAGAAAAACTTTATCTAGAGATAAATAGTTGAAATCTGTATCTGGATTAGGTTGATATTGGCCGAAAAAGTTATCAAAGGGAAAAAAAAAAAAAAAGTAACATATCTGGCCTAATCCTGTAAAATGAAATCTAGCATAGAATAGTACATTTGCACTTCTTGAATTACTCAAGGGAACAATTTTATCTGTTATTTTATTCTTAAAGTAAATGATTTGGAGACAGAGAGGCAAGATTGTGCCAATTTGGACATGTACACAGAAGGGACAAGGATTATATTAGGAGAAGGATGTTGAAGATGGAGCTGCAAGGCAAGAGGAGAAGAGGAAGACCAAAGAGAAGGTTTATGGATGCGGTGAGTGAGGATATGCAAGCAGTTGCTTTGAAGGGGGAAGATGCAGAGGACTTTGATAAATGTAAATGGATGACACCTAAACAAAAGCAAGTGATTATCCATTTTTATTTTATTCTTATTTTTACACAATTTGTCATTTACGTCAGTAAACACTGGCTAGCATCACACTGAGTATTAGCGGGACAGGGAGGCCCATCCAGCCCACAACAAACAACAGCCCACAACCAAAGAACTATGCTAAGTTGTGCTATCATGGACTCCTGCCCATGCTGTGACATCAATGTTGTGATAAGTTGCAATTTTCCCCTTTATTAGTAGTTTGAGTGTGAAAGCCTACTTCAGGCTTTAATAAAATAAAGAAGAAAAAAAATTTAGGATGTAAAGGATAAAAATTCAGATTAATATTGGCCAACACACAAGGTTTTCAGAATTGCCAATTATGTAGGGAAAGAAAAATTGATATCAAGTCATTGATATACACAATGCACTGTTTTCTGGTCTTTATATTTAGAAAAATACATTCTAACTTCTAGTATTTTAAAATGGTGTATACAATGTAGGGAAATACATTTGCATTTGTATCACTGGGCAGAGACTTATCAAGATCAGCAGAATCAGTTCATTTATTCATTCACACTTGATGCACATTCTTTTGACTGTGGGATGAATTCAATTTGAGGTTAAAATATTGTAAGAATATCAAATCAAATTCATGAATCTCGTAACTCATGGGCTGGGTGCACTTCTTCACCTCCTGAGTTTATGTATTTACATTTTTTTATTTTAATGAAATAGCTGGCTGCTATTTTGTGGGGTGATGCACAGGTTTCACAGTTAAGCCCAAAAGCAGAATATCTCTGTCAGAATAAAACCCTTACTCTCTCATATCATAAAATATTCATAGCGTCGTTCCGTGGATAGAAATAAGGACATTGACTCTGAGGGCTCCTGTAAGGTCACAGTACCCGCAAGACTCCCTTTGTCTTGCTGTCAGAGGGCCTTTTTTGAAATGAGCGAGACACCTTGGCAGATAAATCACACACGCCACCTCTGACATTCCTTTAAAGGCTGAAAATGGAGTTTAGGTATTTGCATCATTCTCAGCACTGTGCTTTTGCTTTTGAAAGACTGTAGCTGTCCCCAGAATACACTCAATTCAGCATGGAACTGACTACATAAAGTGTCCTGAAAGGAAGCAATCGTCCTCCATTGTCTCTCTTTTAGAGGAAATGTACCCTGCCGTTTTCCACTTTGTTCCCTCCAAAGTTTAACAACATAAACAATGGAAAAAATCCAATAAAAACATGATGTAGTACTTCATTTTCTGTTCTTTTGACTGATGACGTGCTTTTCACCAGCTTTCCAGGAAAAAATAAAAATATTTGTGGCAAACTTAAGAGACACAACTAACATTTGAACCAACACTACAGGTGTCGGAAATATGTGTGCTTGGCTCTTCCAGTGCTCTTGATGATAATCTTAACCAGTTTAAAGACTGGAAAATCCTTTTCATAATGCACCTCGAAGGGAGGTGAATCTTTACAATAGCGGGATATCCTTCTATATGTCTTTTTTGTCTTCAGGGGATCTTCAGTAAGAGCAATGGTTATATAGAAGCATGATAGCTCCGTTTTATATTGCACCCAAAAGGGTTCTTCTGTTGCTACAAGTCAAGGGACCTTTTTTTTTTCTGTAAAGAGGCCTTTTTGCCCAGTGTACCTCATTCGTTTTCTTTATCACTGATGTGGTGAGAGATTCCTCTTTAGGTTAGCTTTGGGTTTGATTTCCAGCCGGGATTGCCTTGGTCTTTTCTTTGTGGAGTATTATGTCCCAAAGTCCAAATAGTTGCACGTCACATGGACTGGCGATGTTAAATGAAATCCTCGTTGTGGCTGTGTGTGTGTGGGTGAGTGTCTACCTGTGATGGACTGTTCAGGATATTTCTCTGCCTTTCACCCTATGAGTGCTTGGATAAGCACTGGTCCTCTTGGACTCTCATCAGGATAAGGAGCTATGATAATGGAGAGATGATGGGTATTGTAGTGAAAGGACATTGATGGACATAAACACAAGAATCAGCTAATTCACATTTGACTTTAGCTGGCCAGTCATGTTAGATAGCTTGGCGGACTTCAGTGCTAATGTAGATTTTTTGCTTTAAACACTTAAATGGAGGCTTGTTTCTGTATAAATGCAAGTAATTTTTACCACATAAATCGATAATGGGATCAAACACCTTAAATATCACCAACATCACCCGTTTCCTCAAATTGAAATATTTAAACAAGGCAGAATATCCCTTTGAGGTCTAAAGTGAAAAGCTCCTTTTTCCTCCTTTTATACACAGAGAAACTGTCCATTTTAAACCATAAAGCCTTCACAAAGGGCAGGATGACCACAGTGGAAGACGCTTTAACAATGTATCTATCTATATAGGCAAAAGCAGAGGATGTGGCGCTGTTAAATACATTCAGTGTTTATTTCTGAAGTCAGAAATGTACAGCATTTTCACATTTATGACATTTTGCAGATGCTCTTACCCAGTCCGACTTCTATTTCTTAATGACAGGGACAGTCCCTGGAGCAGGTTGGGGTTCAGGGTTTCGTGCAGGAACCCGGTGGTGGTGCCAAAGGTGAGATCTGAACTTGCGATCTTTTGGTCCATAGGCGAGTATCCTACCACTAGATCGCCATCACCTTACTATTAAAATGTAATTCCATGTGCCTCGTTTGAACTCCGCTACGCTGCCAGTAGATCACCGTCAGTGCTGTGTTTTTCCTGTGCCTACAAGCTTTCAGAAGCAATATTAAAAAAATGAATAGTGTAGATTAAAGGCTTTGTCTGTTTTTGTCTGTATTTACCCCTGAGCCTACTTTTGGCTCCCTTATATTTGAATCTTTATCAATTTACAGTCAAAGCTTTCAGCAGAAAGTAGAATATTGCAGGAGAAGTCTTTTTCTTAGTGCCTACACAACGATGCACCTATTTTATCTGTTATACAACAACCTAAAACTAGATATGGATGATTCTGTAGTCTTCCATCTGTTGCCTAGCATTACTATTGCTGTATACAGAAGAGGGAAAAGCTACCATTTAGTGGAATGAAAGTGCTCTGGTGCTGAAAAATTAAGCTCAAAGTGCCTCTTCAGATGTTCAGGAGCATCTATTCTGTCATCTGCCTCTATGCTGGAGTGTATGAGTGCAGCTTCACGGTCTGAAAGGAGTTTGTTCATTGCTCTCTTTTCGTTGTCTTTCATACCTCTTGCCTCTTTAAGGAGCTGCAGCAGACCCCAAACTGTGCTGTCATCAAACTGAATGTAAAACCACTCAAGCTCCTTAGAGTTTGTTCTGCTTGGGATTGTTGTGGTGAATCTGGAATTACAGCTTCGGAAACAGACTGTACAAGCTGTCCTGAACAGCAGACCTGCTGCTTGGACTGATGAGTTTTCAAAGCTCTGTCATGGCCCCGCTCTGTTTATGACAATGTAGAGCTTAGCCTATGATCAGACACAGGCTTCTATACTCTCGCTAGGAAAGCCAGTGGGATCTGATCAGCTGCACATTCACTAAGGTATGTCTACAGTAACAGATTATAAGATAATGATGAAAGCCAGGTGTCCTTCTGTCATGCATAAGAGTCTGCATAAATTATTGCACAGTCATAATTACATGATTTTGTCTGTAGTGAGTGCTCGCTTCTTTGGTGGAGCTAATGTAATGTACGTTATTGTAGCTACCTGTGATGGATGCTTATGTCACCAATAAGAGTCATGCAAATTCCATGCCTAAATCACAACACCCTCCTCACACCACGTTCACACAATTTGGTTTATCTAGGTAAATATAGTGCAACCCATACCTTTGGGCAAAGAGGTACAGTACTGTGCAAAAGTTTTAGGTAGGTGTGAAAAAATGCTGTAAACAAAGAATGCTTTCAGAAATATAAATAATTGTCTATTTTTATCAATTTACAAAATGCAAAAATCTAAATAAAATCAGCATTTGGTGTTACTACCTTTTGCCTTCAAACCAGCATCAATTCTTCTAGGTACACTTGCACAAAGTCAGGGATTTTGTAGGATTATAGTCGGTGTGTGATCAACCAGTTATACCTATCAGGCGCTGCTGATCATCAGTGTCACATGTAGGTTGAAACACAGTCATGTTTGGAACAACCTCCCAGCCGAGTTCCTTCAACAACTGTGTGCAAGTGTACCTAGAAGAACTGATGCGGTTCTGAAGGCAAAGGGTGGTCACACCAAATATTGATTTGATTTAGATTTCTCTTTAGTTCATTCACTGGATTTTGTTGATTGATGGAAATAAATGATTAACACTTCCATTTCTGAAAGCATTCTTTGTTTACAGGATTTTTTTCACACCTGCCTAAAACTTTTGCACAGTACTGTAGATTTCTAACTTTTAATCTAAAAAAAAAAATTAAAAAAAAAATAATAATAAAAAAAATAATTAAAAAAGGGGCAGTGGTGGCCTAGTGGGTAGGGTGTTGGCCACATGATCGGGGGTTCGAACCCCTTCCCAATGGGTTGCCCTGAGGTACCCTTGAGCAAGGTGCTGTCCCCGTCCCGCTCCTCCCTGCGATGGGCTGGCGACCTGTCCAAGGAGCGTCCCCCGTCCTCGCCCTGTGTGCACTGGGTTGGACGCCAGCACTCCCCCGCGACCCCGTTTGGGATAAGCGGCAGATAATGGATGGATGGATGGGTAATAATAAAAATATATATCATATATATTTTTTTTATATATATATATATATATATATATATATATATATATATATATATATATATATATATATATATATATATATAATAACCCCTTAAAGGTAAAGTTACTATTTTCATTGTGAAACAGTACACAATGAACCATGCAACTTCTTTCGACCCATACGCCATGTGCAGCAGGGGGCAGCTATGTCCAGCACCTGGGGAGCAGTGATATGGACAATATCTTACTCAGGGGTACCTTCGGGCAACATCCTACTGGTCCGGATTTGAACCCACAAGTTCATGTTTCTGTCCATTATCGGAGCCACTTGTCCTAAACAAGGTTATAGGGATTTCTGGATGCTACACGGTACCCATTGAGATTAAATGTGTTTGAGCTATAGGTTCCAATCACTTTTAAATGTGCTCGAGTCATTAGATTATAGTTGCTATTAAATGTTCTTTACCCACAGGATTACAGTCACTATTAACTGTGCTTAAGCCGGCCTGATTCTGGCTGAGATTGAATTTGCTCAACCCCTGGGATACTATGACCTTGGTAAGAAACTCATTTAGACCACATCTGAGTACAAACTTGAAAGAGTTGTTAAATGGAAGGCATAAGAATTTTTCCCTCATATAAGCAACAATTAAAAAAGAAAATGCACATTATAGTAATTTATTGAATGTTTCTGGTTTGTGCTTTGCACAGTTGGGGAAACACTTACAGTGCTGGATGGTTTTCACAGCAATCTTCAAGTCTGACCACAGATTCTCAATTGGCTTGAGGTCTGGACTTTGACTAGGCCATTCCAACACATTTAAATGTTTCCCCTTAAACCATTTGAGTGTTGTTTTAGCAGTATGCTTTGGGTCATTGTCCTGCTGGAAGGTGAACAGTCCCAGTCGCAAATCACAGGCAGACTGACAAAGGTTTTGCTTAAGAATATCCCTGTATTTAGCACCATCCATCTTTCCCTTGACTCTGACCAGTTTTCCAGTCCCTGCTACTGAAAAACATCTCCACAGCATGATGCTGCTACCACCATGTTTCACTGTGGCGATGGTGTTCTTGGGTGATGGGATGTGTTGAGTTTGTGAAAGATATAGCATTTTCATTTGTTTTTCATTTGTTGTGGTACCATGTTCTTTCCATTTGAAGAAGGATTTGATGGTGCTCCAGGGGATCATCCAAGATTAGGCTATTTTTTTTTATAACCCAACCCTGACTTGTACTTCTCAACAACTTTGTCTCTGACTTGTTTATACTGACAGATCATGTGACCCTTAGACTACACACAAGTGGACTTCATTTCACTAATTATGTGACTTTTTGAAGGTTGCACCAGGACTTTTTAGGGGCTTCATGGCATATATTTATATATACATACAGTACTGGGCAAAGGTTTTAGGCAGGTGTGGAAAAAATGCTGTAAACAAAGAATGCTTTCAGAAATATAAATAATGATTGTTTATTTTTATCAATTTACAAAATGCAAATGAGCGAACAAAAGAAAAATCTAAATAAAATCAATATTTTGTGTTACTGCCTTTTGCCTTCAAACTAGCATCAATTCTTCTAGGTACACTTGCACAAAGTCAAGGATTTTGTAGGATTATAGTCAACCATGATCAACCAATTTTACCAAACAGGTGCTGATGATCATCAATGTCACACGCAGGTTGAAACACAGTCATTAACTGAAACAGAAACAGCTGTGTAGGAGGCTTAAAACTGGGTGAGGGACAGCCAAACTCTGCTACCAAGGTGAGGTTGTGGAAGATTGAGCACAGCAACAAGACACAAGATAGTTATACTGCATCAGCAAGGTCTCTCCCAGACAAACATTTCAAAGCAGACTGTGGGGTTCAAGATGTGCTGTTCAAGCTCTTTTGAAGAAGCCCAAAGAAACAAGCAGCGTTGAGGATCGTAGACACAGTGGTCGACCAAGGAAACTTAGTGCAGCAGATGAAAGACACATCAAACTTATTACCCTTCGAAATCAGATGATGTCCAGCAGTGCCATCAGCTCAGAACTGGCAGAAACCAGTGGGACCCAGGTACACCCATCTACTGTCTGGAGAAGTCTGGCCAGAAGTGGTCCTCATGGAAGAGTTGCAGCCAAAAAGCCATACAAAGGCCAAGCGACTCAAGTATGCATGCAAACATAGGAACTGGGGTGCAGAAAAATGGCAGCAGGTGCTCTGGACTGATGAGTCAAAATTTGAAATATTTGGCTGTAGCAGAAGGCAGTTTGTTCATCGAAGGGCTGGAGAGCAGTACAATAATGAGTGTCTGCAGACAACAGTGAAGCATGGTGGAGGTTCCTTGAACGTTTGGCTGCATTTCTGCAAATGGAGTTGGAGATTTGGAGTTCGCAATGCTAAGAAATACAGGCAGATACTTATCCATCATGCAATACTATCAGGGAGGTGTATGATTGGCCCCAAATTTATTCTGCAGCAGAACAATGACCCCAAACATACAGCCACAGTCATTAAGAACTCTCTTCAGTGTAAAGAAGAACAAGAAGTCCTGGAAGTGCTGGTATGGCCCCCACAAAGCCCTGATCTCAACATCATCGAGTGTGTCTGGGGTTACATGAAGAGACAGAAGGTTGTGAGGAAGCCTACATCCACAGAAGATCTGTGGTTAGTTCTCCAAGATGTTTGGAACAACCTACCAGCCGAGTTCCTTCAAAAACTGTGTGCAAGTGTGCCTAGAAGAATTGATGTTGTTTTGAAGGCAAAGGGTGGTCACACCAAATATTGATTTGATTTAGCATTTTTTCACACCTGCCTAAAACTTTTGCACAGTACTGTATATTTCTCTCATTTAACTTGACCAACTTAGACTATTTTGTGCAGATCCATCACATGAAATAAGATTAAGAAACATTTAAATTACAGGTTGTAATGTAACAAAATAGGGCGGTGAATACTTTTGCAAGGCACTGTGCATCCATACATCCTAGCTATGGTCTGATGATATGATATATTCTGAAAACATGATTTCATTTTATCTGTATTGGATTGGTCGCCCCAATTATTATACACCTATTAGCCATAACATTAAAAATCAATGAACGAAGAAGGGAATAACATTTATTGTTTCATTACAGTAGCCCATGTGGAGGGATGGGCAGCCAGAGCAATTATTAAAGTTGATGTGTTGAAAGAGGGGGGAAAAAAGACAAATTTAAGGGTCAGAACATATTGTCCACTGCTAAAGGTCCTTACTATGGAAAGTGTTCTGCTGGAAAACCTTGGGTCCTGGCATTCATTTGAATGCCACCTACCTAAATATGATTGCAACCAAGTGCACCCCTTTTTGGCCTCTCTCAGCAGGATAATGCACACTACAACAAATGTTAAGGAATGATTTGAGGAATCTCACCAAGAGTTCAAGGCAGTGTGACATCTTTGGGATGCTGGACAAACTGGTCTGTTACTTGGAAGTCCCATTTAGCATCTCACAGAGCTTAAAGGATCTGCTGGTTGTCTTGATGCCAGAAACCACAGCATACCTCCAGATGTCTTGTGGAGTCTCAATGGGTCAAGGCTTTTTTTGCTGACCTACATTATATTAGGCAAGTTATTTTTAGGTTATATCTGATCATCTTATAGAAAAATTAACAAAAGCGCAATCAGTTTGAAGCCTGATGGGTTTTTCCTTTACTGTAGGTTCTAACAGTTATTTCAGGACCTGTAGCTTTTGTTTGAATTGATTAGGAGTTGGATGAAAACAGGTGGAGAGGAAACCGTCTAATAGTAGGATTAGTTGTGCCTATGTACCAAGAGGTTGCAGGTTTGAATCCCACCTCTAGGACTACCATTATTGGGTTCCTGAGAAAGACCCTTACCCCCAAGTTAGATCTAGGGGGATTGTCCCTGTAATTAGGAAATGGAAGTAACTCTGGAATGGAATGTCAAATGGAAATCATAAGAGTCATAAATGTCGTAAAGGTAAGGGCTCTTAACTTCACATTATTTGAAGAAGGATGACATGTACATGCTAAAGGCTGATCTTGATTTCACTTCTGTGAGTGATCACTGAATGGTGAAATCCTCACCACTATGTTCGTGTGGAGTCAAGTGTGTTTGATAGCATATGTTACGAAAAGTGGGAAGGAATTGATGTAATGATGGTCATTGTAATGGTTATGATGAACCATCACCGAAGATTATCCCTGGCGATTTCTCACCCACTAAGATAATGTGCCTGTCAGACAGAATATTCTGGCTTTGTTTCATTTTGGAGCAGAGCCAAGATAGATATTTCATCAGGCTGGTAATGGGAAGGTACTCATTGAGCCACTGCTCCTCAGGCCAGCAGGAGGCATCTGATGAGCCAGCCAGATTTTGTCTACCTCAGTGCTGCAGATTGTTGGACATCTTATTCCAGCACTTGCAGTTGAGTCTTTATGAACTAATCTTCTATGTTTCCATTCATGTCTCTAAGGAGAAATAATCTCTCTCTCTCTTTCTTTCTAGACCTCTCTGTGGCTGTTCAGAAGTTTTCCCAGTCTCTGCAGGAGTTCCAGTTTGAGTGTATTGGCGATGCAGAGACTGATGATGAAGTGAACATTGGTAAGTCTGACTGCTGAAATATGTACAGACACGTTGGTACAACGTTTTGCCCTGCTTCCATCAGTCTCCATCAGGCCTGTGCTGGTAACATAGCTTTATCATTCAAATAACCATGTAGAATAGCTAGGAAAAACAACCTGACCAGACTCTTTTTATTCCCAAAGCATCTACAATCTTTTTCTTCTTTGGGATCAGTCCCAACACTGAAGCAGACCCAGAAATAAATATGATAAAAAGAATAGGCTCGTGTAGCGAATCTTGATCTCGTAAAAAGAATCAGAAAGAAAGTTTTTAGAAATGCTGCTCCATTTTGCTTTGTCAAAGGGTATGAAATGAAGAAGACATGCCACATACAATCATTGGTAACCCAAGTTCTATTATTAACTATGACGTGTTGTTATGGCTCTACAAGTGTTTGTGGGAACTTGCCTACGGACCTCTGGATCAAGAGGTCCCCGGTTCGAATCCCACCTCTAGCACTACCACCACTGGGTCCCTGAGCAAGACCCTTAACCCTGAGTTGCTCCAGGGGGACTGTCCCTGTAATTAGGACATGGAAGTCACTCTGGATAAGAGCGTCAGCTAAATGCCGTAAATGTAAATGTAATTAAAGACATTGGATTGGTTTAGTGATGTCACCCATAGCTTTTTCCCCCACACTAAGTCTACACATATACTCATCTTGAGCCCACATTTATAATGATTGTCACCAAATGTTCTGAGCCTCAATGCAAGTGAAAATTTTGTCAAAACGCCATAGACATTTTATGGTTAAATTAGAAGATGGCCATCCACAGCTGTACATTGTGTGCACAATTCTTAGGCTAGTGAGTATTTTAACCATGTCATAATTTTTCTGCATATATTCCAACTCCAAGCTGTATAAACATTAATGCTAATTGGATTTAAGCAGATCAGGTGATGCGTATTTGTGTAATGCGGAAGGGTGTGGTCTAAGGACATCAACACCCCATGTCAGGTGTGCATAATTATTAGACAGCTTATTTTCCTCCTCGGGCAAAATGGATCAAAAAGGATGATTTCAGAAGGATGCAGCACTCTTATGCATATAGTCAACAGGGTCAGAAAAGTGAAAGTGTTGGAAAAAAAGACAATTTAAAACTGCCAAAGATTTGAGAAGAAACAAACGTGAAGCTACCAGGCAGCAGCTATTTTCCAGTGTGGTCATATTCCAGAACTGAACTTACCTGGAATGTCCAGAAATACAAGGTTTTCAGGGCTCAGGGACATGGCCATAGTAAGGAAGATTGAAATCCCACCACCAAGACACAAGTTATAAGAAATATCTCAAGACAGAATTTTTGTAATGGTCTGATGAGATGAGAGTAACTTTCGACGGACCAGGTGGATGGGCCCCTGGCTGGATCAGTAAATGGGAAAGAGCTTCACTTCCACTCAGATACCAGCAAAGTGTGGGGTGGGAGGGGGGGATTAGCTAGCTTTTCTGTTGAAAGATGGACTCACAATCAACTCCCAAACCTACTGCAACTTTTTAGAAGACTCTTTCATCAAGCAGTGGTTCAGGAAAAAGTCTGCATCTTCAAGAAGACCATGATTTTTATGCAGGACAATGCTCCATCGCTAGTAAAGACCTAAAAGATGAAAGAATAATGACATGTCTTTCCTGAACTAAACCCCACTGAGAACTTGTGGACCTTCTTAAATGGGAGATTTACAGGGAAGGAAAACAGTCCACCTCTCTGAACAGTGTCTGGGCGGCTGTGGTTGCTGTTGCACAAAAAGTTGATCAACAGATCAAGACACTGACAGACTCCATAACTGGATGGATTATGACTGTTATTGAAAAGAAGGGTGGCTATACAGGTCTAAATTTTATTTATTTATTTTGAAGTGTCAAATGTTTATTCGTAAATGTTTGTTTACTATTCTCAATTTAACAGATGGAAACTAGCACTTGAGATGGGGAAATGTTTCTTTTTTCATTTGGTTGCATAATAATTGTGCACGCATGTATTTGCCTGAGAAAGTTCACACTCACAATTCCTTTCTAAAACATTTCGGTTTCGGGGTTAATATTTCGGATTGACTGATAGCACTGGATTTATTCCAGATTCAAAGGAGTCCTCAAAATACTCACTTGCCTAATAACTGTGCCTATGGTGTAATTTAAAGTGAAAGTGACTGTCATTGTGAAACACAGCACACAGTGAAACACAATGAAATGCAACCTTGAAATTCTTACACATGTAAGCAGCAGGGGGCAGCTATATCCAGTGCCTGGGGAGCAGTGATGTGAACAGTACCTTGCTCAAGGGAACTTCACGGCAACCTACTGATTTGGGATTCAAACCCACACCTATCTGATGCTGGAGCCCAGTCCCTAAACACTAGACCACCACTGCTCTTTCTTGTAAGAAAAAAATAATTGACAGACATGGCCCTTAGCCTGATAAACTGCACAAAAATCTGTACAGGTGGAATAAAGCACTGTCGACTCTCCTGCTTTTAATTGAATGTGTCGAACAAGCAAAGGCCATGTTTGTAGAACAACCTCATCTATTCTAGATATAATAAATGCAGTGGTATTGTAGGATATCCTACTTTATGATAAAACCCAGTTACATGTCTCTGGGGAAGTGCTAGTGTTTAGCTATAGATAGAATAGGGTTTTTTTTTTTTGGTTTTTTTTTTAAACCAGTGATAAACCATTTTTAATAAAACACCCACACACTTCATTCCCTTACTTCTGCAACTTGACTAAAAAAAAAACATATGCCAGATTTAGAAATCCAAATGGAAGCTATCCATAGGTGCATCATTCAAGCAAATGCATCTACAGACATGCACATGCATGTATTTGCATAGTAACCCCAAGAGGAGCTTTATGGGTCATCCAATATCGACAGTCATGTGAAAAAATTAGGACGCCCTATGAAAGCCTGTGTGTTTTTGTAATATTCTAGGAGATATGGATATTTAATCTCAATTTTAACAATGCTGGGAGATTCAAGTAATGTAATTAAACATGCAATGTCATGTAACTAAACAATTAAAACGGAACTTTTCAAAATCTGTAAAATGTAATTCTTAAGTGCAATTTCGGTTGAGGAATAAATTAGGACACGCCCACCTTTATTTCCAATTAAAATGGCTCAAATCACACACAGGTGTAGCACATCAGGTGCACATGATTAGAACATAGTTACTCAGCATTTCGAAGGAGGTTTACCCTATTTAAACCACCTTTAGTCTGGTGTGCTCCTAACTGTTGAGGTGAGCATGAACACCATGGTGAGATCAAATGAGCTATTTGAGGTCTTCAGAAAGAAGACCGTAGCAGTTTATAATCTGGTAAGGGATTTAAAAAGATTTCAAAAGAATTTGCAATCAGCCATTGCACTGTCCGGAAAATAGTCTACAAATGAAGGACTTTCAAAACAACTGCCAGCATGCCCAGGTCTGTTCGTCTGAGCAAGATCAGCCCGAGAGCAGACCGCAAAATGCTAAAAGAAGTCTCCAAAAACTCTAAAATCAGTCAACACAGGACCTACAGCAGGCTCTTGCTACTGTTAATGTGAATTTGTATGCCTCTACAATCAGAAGGAGACTGCAGAACTTTAACTTGCATAGGAGGCGTGCAAGGAGAAAACATTTGCTCTCGACTTCTGGAATATTTGGACACCTGAGCATGGAGTACAGCATTCCAGGAAAGCAACCTCAAACCAACTGTGAAGCATGGCGGTGGAAGTGTCATGGTTTGAGAATGCTTTGCTGCAGCAGGACCTGGCCAGCCAGCTCACCATCACAGAATCCACTATGAATTCAAAGTGCAAATCTATAAGAAAATTTAAAGCTGAAGTAGAACTGGATCCTGCAACATGACAATGAACCAAAATGTACTAGTAAATCCACCAAGGACCATCTGAAAACTAAGGAATGAAGAGTCCTGGAGTGGCTGAGTCAAAGCCCAGATCTTAATCCCATTGAGATGCTGTGGGGTGACTCGAAACAGGTTGTACATGCAAGAAACCCCTCAAACATCTCACAACTTAAAGAATTCTGCATTGAGGAATGGATCAAACTTTCCTCAGACTGATGTCCCAAGACTGGTAGATGCTACTAGAAATATCTCACTGCAGTTATTTCTGCAAGTTGCTTTTGTATGCAAGTATAAGTTTCAAGGTGACCAGGACTAAAGGTTTCCTAGCAAAACATTGTGCAGAACATCACACTGCCTCTGTTGGCTTGCCTTCTCCTCATAGTGGAACCAAGTTCCAGCTCTTCCCCAAGCCATCCACATGTAAAAGCACAAATAATTCATCAGACCAGACCACCTTCTTTCTAGTTCTGATACTTATATGTTGTCAGAGTTGCTGAGATCTTTACATGTCATTTTTACTGCTTCCAACACATCAACTTCAGGAACTCACTGTCTTGCTGCTTGTATATCCCACTCCCTTTGGAGATGCCATTTTGACAATATAATCATTGTTTTTCACTTCATCTATCGTGGGTTTTAAAATAGTGGCTGATCGGTGTATCTAGTTATGGTAGAACAAGGCTTAAAACCACCAAAAGGATACATGCAGGCTAATTTCAGTCAAATTAAGCAGTTGAGGTCATTTTATCGAGGTAGGCCTTAACAACAGAATCAGGTTTCATAAATGCAACACTGCCTCCTGGGGTACATATTAATGCTACTTTGTTTTTGGAGGCACATGTGAATGTCTCCATATGATTATATGTCCAGTGTCTTTTGCATCTTCCATTCAATGATGCAAAAGTATAAATCAGTGCCCAACCCAAAGCCACCCCCACTCTCACCCCATGCAAAGCTTGTCCCGGATGGATTGGATTGACATTCTGATAATGTGTTTTTTTTGTTTGTTTGTTTTGTTTTGCTTTTCTCTTGGCATTTCCTTAAAAATTCCCCAAGGACAAGTTTAAGAATTTTGCGTCACTTCCTTATTCCAGAAGCGGAGTCAGATTTGGCCACTCTCAACCCTTCCACCCTCTTTCTCTCTCTCTCTCCCTCTCGTTAGTTCTCTCCCCCTCTCTCTCTCGCTCGTTCTCTCTGGTATGCATGCATGTTAACTGCTTTTCTCAGTGCTGGCATAAAGCCCCAGGTTTTGTGACCGGTAAATGCAGCAAAGTTTCACAGGCAGCACCGCACCTCCCACTCAATGCTTTGTCTTTCTGCTTATCTGGCCCACATGCATAATGGATCGTATCGATTTGCTTACATTACGGGCATCCGCATCTTCTCATCCTTTTAAGAGATCAGAGTGACTAATTGTGATCTGTGTCGGAGATTAATGGAAGCACAGCCTCACAGCCTCACCCTCGACAGGGATGGCAGAACAGATGCGCTGAGACTTTCAACGCCCTGATGGGCTGATCACTAATTCAGTTCAACTTCCTTCCTTCTTTTGCACTCTTATTCCCACTCACTCTTCCACTTGCTCTCACGTTCTCCCTTTGTATCATATTGTTCTCTCTTTATTTTCACCTCCCTGAATCTCTTCATCTCTCTCTGCTCTGAGCATATTTTTACATTTGCGCTACGTCTCAAACCTGGATAAATATTCTATCTCTCTGTAATAATAATCTATATCGATAGTTTATCAGAATCTTAATTGGGTCACTTAAATACTTTCAGATCTTCACAGGCACCAGGTTCTGCAGGTCATAGGTTCAAATCCAGAGATTCCTGAGGTTCGTAGTTGCCCTGAGAATGTATAGTCCCCCTCACTGTTCCTGGAGTACTGGACATACAGTAGCTGCCTCCTGCTGCACATTTGTGTGGGTTACATACAGAAGATGCATTGTGTTTTGGTTCACTGTGTACTGTGATTGGGAAAAATAGTCACTTTCACTTCATTCTAGAAATGTTTTATATTGCAGCCTAGTTTGCCTCTTGTTGAGACTTTTAATCCTACCTCACATTGGCGTAGAGTTTCCGTTTAAGTGATGTTTACATTCGACATGGATGGCAGTAATCAAATCTGGGTGTGTCTAGAAAATACGATCCTGGAAATCGACTCGGTTTTGTTAATGTGAGTGTGAAGCTGTTACTTGCTTGGAGAAACTTTGCATCAAACATAGCCAGCTGGTGTTAAATGAAACAATCGTTTAAACAAACCAAGTTTTTCATGACCCTCTAAATCTTAAATATTGGCACGTGCAGATATGAATCTGTTGGATCAGATTCAGCCCACAGTTCTCATACAAGTGCATCTGTAGTTTTCTTGCTTGGAATAAAAAATAATGGATAATAAAGACAAGGCTACAATAACAAAGTGCAGCACAATACTATAAAGAAATAACTCCCTCTCATAATACTCTCTTCTTATCCTATTTGTCACCACCTCTTCTTCTTTAGCTCATTATCCCACATTCCTCTTTTCCTTTGCGACTCGTGCAGTCCATCTGTACATGGACCAGTGCTTTGGCTCCCTCTGTTCTGGCCTCTCTACAAAGCAGCTTGCAGTGTCCCCCAAACAACGAGGCGTGAGCCTTTTTAATGGCTGTTTTAGGAGATGGCTAATTATGGGTGTTGACTAAGTGCAAGCTTCTTCACAGTGAGCCAGGTCCAATCTGGCAAACTCCAGTCCCCTTTGGTTAACACAAAGAGACATTCTGGCAAGAAGGCTGGATGCAAAAGCTTAGTCTGTTTCTGTTTATTACTGAAAAGCAAACCGGAATCACAGTCTGAGGCAGGGGTCAAGGCACTGGCAAATAGACCAAGTGTAGGCATATTTGCACTAGAAAGTACAAAGGCAGGCCAAGGTCAAAACCAGAACAGATGAAGAGAATGCTGTGGAATAAGGGCCCTGTTTGCACTTGGTATTTAATGTATCCTGTAATTGGATGTAGCTTGTATGCACATTAATGCCTCAGGGAACTGAAATCCGTGTTTTCTTTTTAAGTAGGTTAATTTTGCTCTTGTGGACAGAAACAATGCATGTACAAAGTAAGCCCTGTTAACTTTTTTTTTTTTTTTGGTCCCCTAAATGTAAATGTATTCTGTCAAAATGATGTTCATCCATTTTTACACCCTCTCCCGTCAGAAGACTTATGTGAGTTGTCCCGCCAGTTTAACATAACTGTGTCCCATGCAATCTTCATCTGTTCAGTCCTGCCAAATGTAATTTAATTAAATTTATTTTTTAATTGTGACTATTCTTGTCATTGTGAGAACACACAGTGAATCACAACGAAATTGGACCTCTGCATTTAACCCATGCACACACCGTGCATCAGGGGGCAGCTATGAAAGCACCCGGGGAGCAGTGACGGGGACGGTACCCCATTCAGGGCACTGGTAAGGGGTTTGAACCCACAATCTTCCAATCCTGTGGCCAACTCCCTAACCACTAGGCCACCACTGCCCAAATGTAGGTTTCACTCAAATATGCATTCACACCATCAGCTCAGTGAAATTAATTAAATAAAACTTATCTTCTTTGAAATGTTCCCATTAAAAAGCTGTTTTGTTTTTTTGTTTTGTTTTTTGTTTTTCATGACCCTTCCCTGCTACTTGCTCTGAGGTTAACCCAGCATGCTTCACACGTCTCCCCCAGTCACACGTTTACTTTAGCAGTGTTGCCGCTTGAAGTTTAATTTCAACGTTTTACACTGGATTCCCTGAGGCAACTACGTTTTGTGGTCAAAATGTGTTTAGATCTAGTTGTCTTGATAAAGATGTCTGTGATCAGGATTATCTGAGCATATACACAATACAGCCTGTGTTGCTGCATTAATAATAACTGTGGTGGCCTAGTGGTTAGGGAGTTGGGTCAAGGATTGGCAGGTTGTGGGTTTGAATTCCCTATATATATATATATATATATATATATATATTATATATATATATATATATATATATATATATATATATATATATATAAAATGCTGTTGTTATTTTTATTTAATTGGATTAATTTGATGATTGTACAGTCGCAAATTGAGTCTAGGGTACATTAATTCAATTGCAATATTCTCCAGGATTATTTCTAGTACATTTTCTGCTGTAAAAAATTCAGCTAATGGCCCATTCAGTGTCTCGTTGGGTCAGTGGAGTTGGGTGTTCCTTGCCCTCCTTCCTCAAGATGGTCCTCTAGAGGTGTTTGTGGAAATAAATCTGGATCCATGCAGTTGGGCATTGTGCGTGGTAGTCTTAATCTGACATTAATATCAGCTTCTCCGAATCACCCATACTATGTCTCTTTCAGTCTTAAAGATCTCAGTGCCAATAACACATGACCCATGTCTGTCTAAACTCAGAAGAAATTCTCCTCCATCATCTTTCACTGCTAAGTTTTCAAAGTGTATGATACTGCTGATCCCATCCAGTACCCATCAGGGTAAGATTGCTTTCGCTGAAGAAAAATGTAATTGTCTGCTGGAATCCGTCTGGTCATCAATGAAACGAGGCCTTTTTGAGTGACTTGACCGGACCCCTGTATGCCATCCTGATGCATCTCGGCTGCAATCTACTTTGAAGCTCTCATCCAGCTCTGGGAAGCGTCAGCAGCATGTCGGCCAGCAAAGACAGGGGCAGCTGACCTTCTATCGATTTCATTCCATGGCTTCCTGCAGTGACATTCACACTCCACCACAGTTATCCTGAAATCAATCGCACTGCCAGGCTCATGTGGCAGTAGAAATATTAATTGTTCTGAAAGTTGGACTCAGAGCTCCCCTTTCCTCCGCTACACTTCTTTTTTGTCTCCCACTCTATCTCTATCTTTTTGTGTCCTCCCAAGAAAGGTCAGTGGTTGTCAGAGCTCAGAGATTTAAGCGGATCGGAAGTTGGTTTCAGGCTGCAGAAGTGGGGCTGAGTTTCAGAAGAAGGCAAACATTATTAATAGTGTCACATAATTGCACCCTTTAAGATAATACTTAGTTGAGCCGTAGATGTTCCAAGAATGGTCTGGATTTATGGGGAACACAGTGAGAAATTGCAAAGTGAGATTCTGTGTCTGCCTCACTCATCAGACTCTTGCAACTGTGTGCTGGTTTTTGCATTCTCAGCCTTTTTCCTGGCTATGACAAAAGGCCATTTCAGAGCATGACTCACCAGGCATATTGCTTTTTTTTCCCATTAACCTGTGAATGATACGCAAGCTATAACCCATCTCAGTCCCATTTACTGTCCTAAGCAGCTAACCATCATCCGACCTTCCATGAGCTCTTTGACTTTCTCAAGCGCTGTCTTTTTTTTTTTCCTCTCTCTCTCTCTCTCTCTCTTTTGCTTCCTCACAGCACCCGTTTGTCTTTCTGTTTCACTATTATTTGCTTTACCCTCCTTTCTTATTTTGCTTTACCATCAGCTGTTTGTTTTCTTTCTTAAGTGATCTCTCTAAATGCCCTTCAGTGCAGGTCATGGAGTAATCAGACCCACTTGCAGTACCAAAAATCGACGTGTTTAAACATCTTAATATTATAGATAAGCTCATTCAAAATACCCCCCACCCACCTTCTTGTGGCTTTGCTCACTCTCAAGCACTTGACTTTTTTTTTCTTTTTCTTCTTCTTCCAAAGCAAATCTTGCCTTTTGCTTATGTTCTCCATCCATGTAGATAATACATATATAGTTGCCATAGCAACTTTTGAATTCATTTTAAAATTTTAACCCTTTAGACCCAGAGTTGGGGACAGTACTTTGCTTGAGGGTACCTCTGAGCAGCCTACTAGCCCAGGATTTGAACCCCCAACCTTCAGAAACTGGGGCCTATTCCTTAACCCCTAGGCCATTGCTGCCCCACTTGTTGTCTCTCTTATCCATTGAAACCCAGTTTCTGAGCGCAAACATAACATACAAGCTTTTAAAATTTCAAGCCACCAAAATGGTTTTATATATTTGTATTCAGTGATTCCAAACTTTGAATGAACATAAACACACAGCCATATAGAGAGCTGTGTTTTTCCTGCGCTGTATTAAGATAAGTGGAGTTGAGCTGCCACGGACTCATCACTGCAGTTCTTAAAGGAGGCACATAAATGTGGACAGTGAGGAGAGGAGTGGGAGATGCATGGCCTGCCTACCCGCTCAGACATCCTGATAATGATGTTGGCTAGCTTGGCAAGCATCACATTGCTAAGTGGCAAAAACCACCAGCTGGGAAAAAAAGGACAGAGGGAGACTGGCTATTTCCCTCCCTCACCCCTTTACCTAATGAAGTGATAAAGGCATCATGGTCTGGCGCGTAGGCCATTGCACTGGGCATGCATCAGCTGCAACTGTATTACAGGACAGAGTGAAGTAGGTTAAAACCAGCCCTAATGAAAGACCTAATGGCCTCTTCCTGTTTTCCTCTTGCTTAGTGCTTGATTATATATTTTAGGTTTAAATATACTTGTATTGGTGTATCACCAGTTGGTAATAGGGATATAAAAAAAATTAACTTTGCTGGAAAATCAAATGAACACACTTTCTCCTGATGTAGTTAATCAACCAAGACATGTTAACTTTGCTTTTTTAGTTTTGGGTAGAGGCTGATGCTGCTTATAAATACTAGAATTCAATAGTCACCTAGATCTTTTGTGCAATTCACTCGCTCAAACTACATCTAGCTCTGTATTAAGGGAGCAGATCTGACAGTTTGGTTTTCTATGTAGTATAACTTGTTGTGAGCTATAAACCTAACAAAGCAACAGTATGTAGGCAAACTCTGCAGGCATCATTTTTAGACCAAAATATCTGTTTTTACATATTCAGGAGTAGGTTTTTGATGGCGGAGGCCAAATTAAATTAAAAGATGTAATGTAGAACAGACCTCTGCAGGCCAAGCATTTACTTATTTAAAAAATACACATTAAGTCATTCAACGTCCTAATCCACACTTAGGTTCTGCACCACATAAAAGAGGACTTAACTTTTGTTGTTTGGAGGCTTCATAGCTCCATTTCTGAAACTGGAGCTAAGCAGAGCTTGAGCTCCAAACATGTATCGTCTGATCGATTATACTGGTAAACTATACATTTTATTTCTAATCTATTGCTATTGTTGAAAATATGGTTATTGATTTTATAAAAAAAAAAATTAAGTGTTGTGAAAGATTCACTGTGCTGTAGTTTTAGGAGATGCAGGACAGTCAACTCAAAACAAGTTACACTATTTAAATCTAAAAGTATTGAGGCGCATAGTGATGAGGGTGAGCCCATTGCAGACACAGCCATTCAGCTGCACACTCACAGTTTGTATAATTGACAAAAATTACAGATGATGGGATGCTCTGAGGCAGCTGCACGTTAGCCTAGGGTCACCATCCCAAATGCCAAGCATCAGCTGAATACTACATTGTGCCTGTGTGGGAGAATGGGGAGTCTAAGACCTTTCAGACAAATGGGTTTCATAAAAGGGAAAAGAGTTTCATTCTTTTTCAATACAGGTTTAATTCTGAACACTGTTTTGATCACTAATATATCCGTATGGGCCATAACGTAGTTGCCTGTTTTGAATTGTCATCAGAACCATCATATATCTGTTTATTCAGTCTATGGCAGTTTGGCTTTGCCAAGTAAATTATATGGAATGCTTCAGCTGAAGCGTTAGAGAGGCCATTATTAAAGGCACGGTACCTTTTAATATAAAGCAGCCTTTTTAATTCTATGAGATAATTCTATGAGATAGTAAGGGGCAGCGGTGGCCTAGTGGTTAGGGCGTTGGCCACATGATCGGAGGATCGGGGTTCGATCCTTCCCAACAGATTGCCCTCTGAGGTGGCCCTGAGCAGGTGCCACCCACGCCCTCTCCTCGACAGCTGGAGACTCATCCAGGTAAAAATCCCCGCCCTGCCCTGTGTAAAAGTGATGGACTGGCAATCCCCTGCGACCCCACCTGGGACAAGCGGCAGAAAATGACTGACTGACTGACTGACTGACTGAGATAATAAGTAGTTAGGAAATGGTGGTATAAAAAATGAACACCAAGCAATATTTTTTCTTTAATACCATGCCCATCCCATAATTGAAAATGTAGGCTAAGGATCTAATATCAGGAAACTGGCACAAATCTTTATTAAAAACCCACCTTGACTAAAAGTGAAGTGAAAACCCTGGTCATTGTGAAACGCAGCACAACACAATGACTGTGCACACACGTGCACCCATACACACACGGCAGCAGGGGCAACCATTGAAAGCGCCGAGCAGTGACGGGACGGTAATTCAGGGGCAACGCATGTTGAGGGGAATTGAACCTGCCAATTTTCCGGACCGCAACCCTAAACACTAGGCCACCGCTGCCCTTGTGAATACCCCTAAAAATACCTGTGTTTTCACTTTTGCTAGTAGTAATTCATTCATTCATTCATTTTCTGACGCTTGTCCCAAGCGGGTCGTGGGGAGTGCTGGAGTCCATCCCAGCCCAGACAGGCGAAGGACGGGGACACACCCTGGACAGTGGGTCGCCAGCCCATCGCAGGGAGTAGTACTAATTTAAAAGTAAATTATCTTTGTAAAGCAACGTTTGCGATTAAGCTTTATAAATTAAACCTACTATTACGTATTTGGGAAATATTGCAGATATTTCTGCTGACTTTTGCAGTTCAATGCGACAAAATGAGGCACCTTGAACTGTGTATTTATCTGTTTAGCTTTTTAAAATGTTTCCCAAATGCAGAAGGCATAAAACCCCTCCAGATCTCTATTCGTGGCGAAATGCAGGGTAATTATTCTGCTCGTGATTATTTTCTAGTATGCACTATACGTAAGTCTGAAGGGGAAATCAATTGCGTAAAGACTTCTTAAGCTGCTAGTATTGATTAATCTGATTCATTTCATTACTTGCCATGTCTGAATCTTAAATGCCATATCATTAAGGTAAGAAGCATAAGCGATAAATCAGTGTGAATTGTGTTTGCTTAATGCTATATGTATTGATATGCATGGATCATGTTGTCATGGATTTGATCTTTGTCCAGGTGATGCAAATAGATGAATAACAACATATTCTCCCATTCCAGCGCAGTCTTTCAAGGAGTTCTCCCAGCTGCTGAACACTGTGGAGGAGGAGAGGAGGCGCCTGGTTAGCTTTTTTGCTCCTTACTCTTTCGTCCTCCATGCATTGTGTTGCCCAAGCATCGCTTGCAGCTTTTAAGAATGTGTAAGAATAAAAGGTGTTCTTACCTGTTTGTGAACCACCATTCATTCAGAGGCTCTTTAATTTGAAATACTGGGACAGGGAAAGTTAATAAGCCTCAGGTTTTGCCCCGGCGTTTGGTTAAAGACTACATTGATTTGTTTTTGTACTGATAAGGAGGAGACAAATGAAGGTAGAAAGCACTAAGGTACATCAACCAAGGTAGCTGTTAAGGAAGAACCCTTAAATAGTCTGCATAATTCTGTCATTGAGGAAAAAGTCATTTAAGAATAATTTAAGCTGATTTAGGTAGCTAACCAGGCAACCCAATATCTATATAGCAAACTGATTCTTTTATTTACTATCTATAAATGACCACTTAATATTTTATATGTAATGCTGATAATTAAACTGTAAAACTGACATGAATGGCTTTAAAACAATAATAATTTAAGGCCCTGACTTTAAATGATCTAAAGCATAAGACAATGTACTTGTAACAGCTTTCTGTGAAGCACCACTTTGGCTGTCTGATTCCCAGAGATGGGAAGCAACAAAACATTTTCAATGACTTTACATACGTTTATAAGTTATTTATTTATTTATTTATTTAGGCTTACTCTTTACATTTTAACACACATCTGCACTTTATTCTCTGGAGTGTTGTCTACAGAGAGTAAAGTGTATGTGTTAAAAGCAGAGGTTGTGTTTCACTGTGTGCTATGTTTCACAGTGACAAAATAGTCACTTTCACTTTCACCGATGTGGAAAAATCAGTGGAATTCCCCAGAGTGTGCGTTATTTTTGGAAGGTTGTTGACTGATTCATAACAAAGCAACATCCCAGAGGATGTGCTCTCTGTGGGTGGGTAGGACTTCTCCCACCCCCATCACTTAGCACAATAATGGCCAGTTCAGGCATGTCTCGTCTGCATAGCATATGTAGGAGGGGACTGCTTGAATCAGCTTGTCCATTCTTCTACCACTCCAGTAATCTCTTGATGGATCACTGAGATAGATATATATATTGATTAGCTGTACTGGACATACTTATCATCATACTTGACCATTGGAGCGAGGCTTTGGTCAGGGTATTAGGCTAAAAAATCTAGTTACGGTTGAATTAGAAATTTGGAGTTATCATGTAAAATCCTTTTTTTACTGCTAAGAAAACTAGTTCAAAAGCAGATTGAGGTGATTTTATGAATCCTATTAATAAAGGTCAGCCACAAGTTCTGTCTGTTTTCAGTACAATGATTCCTGACCATGATGGAGATACTATATCGTATATGGGAACCTTTTAAAAAATGGTCCTGTGTTCCCAAAATGGTTCCACTATGTCATGGGGTTTTTTTGGCCCTCTATAGATCTTGTTTAACAAGAGTGAACACTCACAGTAAACGATATGTGCAGCAGCTTGAACCAAGCAGCTTACAATTAACAGTAAGAGACAGGGCAGCGTTACAGCTACTGTATCGTCACAATAAAGCTACAGGTATCCCAGAGGGTGTGCTTCCTGTGGGTGGGTAGGAAAGGCCTCTTTCACCCCCATCACTTAGCACAACGTTTACCAGTGCAGGCATGTCTAGTCTATCTAACATATGTAGTTGAATTTGGATTAATGTTCCTTCTAAGAGTGCTGTGCTGTCCAGTGTTGCAGCATCAGCAGCAAAATGAAAAAAAGATGCACTTGCTGGAATACACTTTTTCTGAACAATTCATTTAAAAAGTATAGAAGTAAGCAAGGACATGAGCTGCTGTGTCTGCCTGCAAATGAAAACCGTGAGAGTGATGGGTGGGATTGGAAGCTCCCCGCAGAGGAGCTGTGCCATGAAAACAGGCTGGCAGTATTAGTCGTTTAGCATGCCACACCCTACAGCTGTGTTGCCTAGTAATGGGCATAGTGCTTTTTCTCCTTTATCTCCATTTTAATCCTTTTTTTAGAATAAGTATAACTCTCTCAGAGCTTAAGAATGTTTTCTTCTTCTTCTGCAAAGATGCTACTAAAAGTTACTGTTGGAAATACAGCGTTTTGTTGTAAGAGTCAATGGACAGAGCAGAATTCTCATGGTAGAGACGTTCATCAGGACTATGGATGATCCACATTATTGGAGAAAGTACAAAAAATGTGCATTAAGTGGGAGAGGGAATGGAACTTATTGTCCACAAAGGTGGTTTTAGGCTAAAGGACTTTAAGAAAAGCTTGGGTGAATAATTTAGTGTGGTTTCTTTAGGGGTGCCCTATGCTATTAGAATCAAAATCATATCAGAATCATATCAGCAGATATTTGCTTGAAAAAATAACATTGCTATGGGACTTGCAATATCAGATGTGACTGATATTCCAAACCGGCCCTTAGTAAACTACTTTGAAAGAGTTGAATGTTTAAGCGATGCAGGAAAACTGAAGCAAAATTCTTCCACTTTTCAGATGTTATCTTATTAATATTATAGAAATGTATTGAACTTAGTTATAGAATAATAAGAAATAGGATGATGGACCAAAAGGTGGCAGGTTCGAATCCTACCTCCAGCACTGCCACCATTGGGTTCCTGAGCAAGACCGATATATCCTGATATGTACAGATAAGAACCTTTTAAAAATTATTCTATATGCTCCCAGAAGGGTTTCACTATGTCATGTGTTCTTTCTGGCACTATATAGATCTTGTTTACCAAGAGTAAACACCCACAGTTACAATTACAGAAAGCAGACATGACAGTGTCTGTATCGTCACTGTGTCTGTCTCTTTCTTGAGCATAGAATCTCTTGTTCATTGAAAAGCCTCCATCACCGCTTCAGTATTCCTCCACATCGCTTTTTCCTCACTGTTATTGCCTTGGTTGTCATCTGTTCATCTGAAATGGCGAAGGGTTTCATCAAGCAGCAGCAGCAGTAGCAAATATTCCCATAACTCGTAGAGATGCACGCAGAATGTCCCGGAGATGGGAGAATATTCACAAACACTCTTTGACATTGCAAACTGCCCCCTTTTCTGAAAGACGAGGTCTTTCAACGCACTCACCTACCCCACTCTTAACAGCTCACGTGATTGGGTCTGGAAAGTCTCTTATGGACTGTTACCAGTCGGCCATAGTAATTCTCAGAATAGCCTGTCTAAATCTTGTTTATGGCCAAGACAACGACACATCAGGGGAACACACGCTCTGAACACCAATCAGCCAGTGAGATAAATAAATACAGCACAAACAGATCATGCCCCCAATCGCCTGTTTGGAAAGAGCTCTCTCTCTTTTAAGTGTGGGTTTCTTTATGGGGCATTTTTAGTTATAAAAAAAAAAGAAAGAAACAGTTGAAACAGCCGCAGGAAATTCCATAAAAGGCATAAACTGCTTTGCGGCCTCATCTGTTTTCTCTCTGCAGCAACATGCTTTTATCTCTCTAACCCCTGTACTCTGTTCAGAGACAGCAGGTTATAACCATGCTCTGGCTTCTGTAGTTGCAAGATGCACAAGGTTAAACAATGTCTAGTTCTTTCTAACTGCTTTAGTGGAAATAATGGCCTTTCTTTCACCCTTAGGCAGAGCTTCATTTAAGAAGCCACCTAATGAACCCTTTCTTCATGCAGCAGTTTTTTAACATGCATATCAATGTACTGTCTTTCTATAAAGGTTCTATTTCCAAATATGATCCAAAAATGTTCAGCATAGATAAAATGACTAAAAATATTTGCTTTATTTAAAATGTTCGGGAGAATTTTATGCAACACCTAGCAATCGTGGTGAGATCAGATTAACGATAGGGAAGGTAAAGGAAAACAAAACGACCTGTGATTAGTTCTTTACTAATCTGTTAAAATGCTTTAAGCATGATCATTTTTCTTACTCCCAGGGTGAGTGTTGTGCAGGAGTAATAGCCACAATGATCCTGCATTACCATAAGCAGTGTATATATAATATGTATACACAGTACTGTGCAAAAGTTTTAGGCAGGTGTAAAAAATGCTGTAAACAAAGAACGCTTTCAGAAATAATGATTGTTTATTTTTATCAATTTACAAAATGCAAAGTGAGTGAACAAAAGACAAATCTAAACCAAATCATTTGGTGTTACTACTCTTTGCCTTCAAACCAGCATCATCAGTTCTTCTTGGCTCCCACAGAGCCCTTCTGGATTCAACATCATCCAGTGTGTCTGGATTACATGAAGAGACAGAAGGGGATGAGAAGCCTATCCACAGAAGCATCTGTATTAATTTCAAGATGTTTGGAACAACCTACCTGCAGAGTTCCTTCAAAAACTGTGTGCAAGTGTGCCTAGAAGAATTGATGCTGTTTTGAAGGCAAAGGGTATCACACCAAATATTGATTTGATTTAGATTTCTTTTGTCTAGTTCACTGTACTTTGTTGATTGATGAAAATAAATGATTAACACTTCCATTGTTTACAGCATTTTTTCCACACCTGCCTAACACTTTTGCACAGTACTGTGTATGTGTTTGTGTGTGTGTGTGTGTGTGTGTGTGTGTGTGTGTGTGTGTGTGTGTATATATATATATATATATATATATATATATATATGTGTGTGTGTATATATATATATATATATATATATATATATATATATATATAAAAATAACTTTATTGGGCCTATACATAAACAACAGTTCAGAGAATGTTAACTTGTTACACACCCAGTCTGGAACACATTATTTCAATTATAATTTATCACTTCCAATATTATCACCACTGGGGTGGCGGTGACCCGGTGGTGAGGGACTAGGCCCCAGAATCGGAATGTTGCCCTGAGGTACCCTTGAGCAAGGTACTGTCCCCTTCACTGCTCCCTGGGGGCTTTAAATAGCTGTCCCCTGCTGCACGGTGTGTGTGGGTGAAAAGCAGAAGTTGCATTTTGTTTCACGAAGTCACTTTTACTTTACATCCCACAGTTTGAGCAATCATTGAACTTTGTCTATATCATGTGTTCCTATTTTGTGCTTTTTCACTAATGCTGTTACAGTCATCATCGCTGTTACTAAAACATAAGCTTTCTATAAAAATCCCTTTCTCCTAGCTAGCTTTATTATGTGATCAAGCCTTTTTTTGAAGAAGCTATAGCTATGTATGTAGTTAGGTAGGGGGTCCAGAAGAGAAGTAAGCCATCTTGGCCAACTTCAAAATTAATATGGTTCTAAATCACAAATGGATATGTGAATATGGGCTTTAACAAGAACTACATTATTACAATTTAGTATTAAAATGTTCTTGACTTTCATCCATGTAGTGAGATGTGCATGCAGCATCTTCAGGGCTATCTCAGACTGTTATCCTGAGTGTTGACAGCAGCTAGTGGAAATGATCTTCAAATCAGGTTCATTTACAAAAGGTATTTATTTCTCAGGCATGACCTTCTGTTCCATTAATCAGAACACTCTAATCCAGGGCCACACAGAGTTAATGTGAAACCAGGTGGAATGTTGGACAACTGGTATCCAGATAAACCTGTGAGGGAAGTCTGTGTTCCTTAAATCAGTCTCATTGACTTTGGCATATGTTCAATGCACTGAAACTCTTCTAACTGGTCGACAGACTTTTTTTTTTTTTTTTTGGTATGGAATATCACCAACAGACCACAACCTGGAGAGTTAAAGGACCATTTTAAGTTTAAAGATTCCAGATCTAAAAAAATCCCCCTGTCGTAAATTCTTAAAGGGAATATGAGAAGATTAAGGGGAGAGGACAGGATTTGCAAATACTTTCCATATTCTCCTGAGCTCTGTCAGGCTGGAGTTGGTCATAGAAGGTCATGGAATAGATCTTCTACATGGGGATTTTCAAAGCACTGGTATTCTAATAGTAGACGCTCCAATTAGAGTCCAGCCCAGGAGATACTGTTAGTTATACATTATATTACACCCAAAGTTGAAGTGTCTATGTTTAACTTGAGTTAAAGGATAACTCTGGACAAAGTGAAACATTTAATCTCGATATATCTTTTGTAAACATACTTACTCACATCCTGCAGTGCTAACACAGTAGACTCTAGATTAACATTGTCTGTCTTAAATACAATAGAAGGCCACCTTCTAATGATCTCACAGGAGGAAGGAGCTTAAAAGCAATAAAGAGAGGCTTTGTGGGGGTGGGCTGTTTTGAAATGCCGAAGGAAGCCAGATCTTGTATCTTGATAGCCCAGTTTGTTTGTTTTTTCTCTCTGGCTGAAAGGATGAGACTTCAGCTACAGCTTCCAGTATGGCTGTCTTTGTGTGTCAGAGTTCCAAAGCTCCTATCCTCCAAACAGTAGTCACTGCTGCTTTCCATGCTAAAACCAGCAAACAAGCCAAATAAATACAAAAGAGCCTAAAACAATTAAAGGGAATAAATGAGGATTATAAAGTACATGATCAAAATTGAAAGGCTACAATTGTTGCTTCTATAGCAGCATAACACCATGTGAATTTTTTTATTGTTGTGTGAAAGTGACTATTTTGTCATTGTGAAACAAAGCACACAGTGAAACATACACATACATGCAGCAGTGGGAAGCTATTTAAAGCACCCAGGAAGCAGTGATGGGGATGGTATCTTGCTTAAGGGTACCTCAGGGCAACCTACTGGGATTTGAATCAACAACCTCCCAGTCTTGGGCCTTTTCCCTAACCACTGATTAATTACATGAAGTTCTGAATATAATTTGTAATACAGTAACAAAAATACTTCAGTTGGTCATAAAACATTGTTTTTAATGGCCGTTTTCTTTTTTTTTTAGACTGATTATTTCTAGTATTCATTATGAAAAATACCAGAGAATGTTCTATGCTTGTTAAATGACATTTAAGACAGGACTTCCAAGTGGTTATATGGTGTATTTACTAAATGCCATGAACAACAAATAACATATTAAACTTTATTTAAAATTTTAGGCCAGATGCCCTTTAAATATTCCACTAAAGGGTCACATTCTATTCTCAGCTGTGTGACTATTCTTGAACAGTGCAGAGGCTGAAATGACCCCCCCCCCCCCCCCAAATTCCCTTCCCCCTACCCACATCTGGACTTAATCTCCAGCCCAGAATAGACTAGAAGAGACACTGAGTGATAAGAAGTTTTTTAAGCTCTACTCTAGCTCACAAACCCCTTCCTGATTCTCCCAAATCTATGCATCTCAAAATGTTGATGTGTTACTTTATTAATTGACATTTTTAAGGTGTCACTGCTGATTGAGAGGTTTAGCTGGTGTTAATGGCTCCTTGGCTGCTAGGCAGACATAAAGAGCTTTATTGTTGGCTGTGTTGGCTTTGAGCCATGTCTGGAATCGGTGTCCATGTGTTTGCTAGCCACCCAAGTGTGTTATTGTTGGGCACAAACTTATCGAATTGCACCGTTTTAAAGAGCAGCCTGGTTAAATTCCTCAGCCCTCCGAAGAGGAGAGAAAAAAAGAAAGAAAGAGCAGGGAGAAAAAGGTAGGAATCTCTCCTTATGGATGTGTATTGCTCTTGCTTCTTGCGTGCATGAGAGAAAGGAGAAAAAAAGCGTCTAGGGTTCTGCATGGTTGAAGATTGTTCAGGGCTGCTGAGCTCTGATGGCATTCCAGCCTGCAAGGCCAGTGGCCTGATGTTGCACTAATCATACCCTTTAGGGGAAGCTTTTTCAAGCTGCAGCATAAAACGTATCTCTCCCTTCCCTCTGTTTAACTGTTGATAATGTTCTGAACTCAGTTACATTTAGTGTTCTTGTTTTTTTTTTGTTTTTTTTAATTGACAAGGTGTTATCTTTCTCCAACACCTTGAAATAGCAACCCTTCCACCGTCTTTTTATTGTTTCCTGTTCCTCACGCTCAGCATTCACCACCTCCCCGTTTCAAGGAGACACGGCCTCGGCTGGATAAACAGCAGCGGCGTAATCGCGAGTTACAGCATCCATAGTTACATGGCCCTTCAACCTGGCATGACTTAATTACCCACTTAAAGAAGTATTAACTCTCAATTTGGCCGGCTTTGCATTTGAAGCGGTGCTTTGCTGCTTCTGCGTAGCGTCATGCAGCTTTATTCCAGACTGACGAAACCTTGTACAGGTTGCCCTGGTGAGCCCAGTTCAGCTAGTTGAATATCCTGCTGCTCTGTTTGTGTTCTAATGCTTTTTTGGGAGCGGCTGCACCAACAGCTTTAAAGCCACTCCTAGCTAGGACTGTAAAACCCTTTCCATCTTCCAAAATTATGCAACTAAGAATGGCCTTAGTGGTGCTTCATATTTCCATAACGGATGATCAGTCCTACACGTTGCCTTGGAGAAAGTTTAGCATTAAAGCTTAAACACCATCATGTTTCATAGTTTGGATTTAGTTGAATGCATGAATGCAATGCTTTCCTTTCTGAAAACACTTTTGCTTTCTTCTGGGGCAGTGGTGGTCTAGTGGTTAGGGAGTTGAGCCTAGGATCAGAAAATTGTGGGTTCGAATCCCTTACCAATGAGTTGCCCTGAGCTACCCTGCGCCAGGTACCATCCCCATCACTGCTCCCCGGGCACTTTCAATAGCTGCATGTCTCTGAGTGAATAGGTTAAATGCAGAGGTGTAATTTTGTTGTTTTTCACTGTGTGCTGTGTCGTGTCTCACTCTGACAAGAATGGTCACTCTCACTTTCACTCCTGACAACTAAACATTTTCCCACTAACCTTCTGACGTGTCCACAGGGTCTTTTAGCACTGAATGTATTTCATTGGTGCAAAATCTGTCTGAGTGTGTTGTTTTCAAAAAAATTTCACAGAACCATTTTTCCTGCATTTGATGAGCATCACCTGCTTTTTTTTTTTTTTTTTTTAAACACCCATCAGAAAGCTGCTTTCTTCATGCTCATGTTGTAAAGATGAACATCTGATAGATCTGTTTTCTTTAAATAGAAGACACCTTCTCATACCTGCTTGTTAGTCTGTTGATTTGAAGCCAGAATATTTCAGGTTCACATGCTTTTGCCACTCTCAGATATACAATATTGTATATTACATTTACGGCATTTAGCAGACGCCCTTATCCAGAGTGACTTCCATGTCCTAATTACAGGGACAGTCCCTCTGGAGCAACTCAGTAAAGGGTCTTGCTCAGGGACCCAGTGGTGGTAGTACCAGAGGTGGGATTCAAACCTGGCACCTCTTGAGCCATAGGTCCATAGGCAAGCATCCTACCACTAGACCACCACCACCCTATTAATTGGTTAAATTAACTCATTTATAGAGTCAGCTTAAAGCCACGGTAGTCACCACTCTCTTTCACTCATTTTCATAGCCGCTTGTTCTAATTAGGGTTGCTGTAGCCTATCCCAGCTCTCACGGGGCAAAAGGTGGGGACCCACCCTAGAAAGGTCACCAGTCCTTCACAGGGCATACACACAAATGAATCCACACACACACTTAGGGGGCAATTTAGCTTCTCCAGTCCGCCTAATGTGCATTGCTTTGAACGGTGGGAGGAAACCTGACCATGCAGACATGGGGTGAACATGCAAATTCCACACAGAAAGGACTGCCCCATCTGGGACTCAATCTTTAGACCTTCTTGCTGTGAGGTGACAGTGCTACCCACGATGCTTCCCTAAACATAACCAATTTAGTTGAATAAAAAATACACAACCGTAGAGTAAACATGTTTACAGCAAAAATAGCTTTATTTTTTTTTTTTTCTCAACATTTTGAGCCTCAACCGTGAATGGATTTGGGCTTTCTGACCTTTCCTTAACTCTTAAAATGCACTGCAGCTCTGCATGTTTCTCCAAAACGGAGTCATTTGATGTGGAAGACTGTGGAGGAACATCTCCAGTCTTTCAAGCTCTGCTTCTACTGGTATCATAAAGAATGAGGAAAAGGGGTTTCTTGGCAAATAAACTCAACTGCATTGATTTTAACAGTAGTTTAAACATGCATGTAAATATGTAGTGAGTCCTTATAGATGTGATGTGGATATGGACAGCTCTATTTTAGCTTAAGGCATGCTTTGTGGGTTGTGGGTTTATCACACACTGTTAGACATGAATTAGACGTAAGTGAAGTTGAAGGTGAAGCTGCTCAAACTTTGCATCTGTACTTCTGCACTTTAAAAAAGGCGATGGCGTAGTTTGTTTTAAGACTATTTACATGGCTTAGAAAGGGTCCAGAATTTGAGTTCATCCGTAGGTTTACAATTCACCAGTTGATTCTTTGGTCTCTGAGTTGCTTATCACCTGGCATAAACCCAATTGATGCAGCTGGCCAATGGGTACCACTTTCTACCATGTGGAATATAAAATTTGTGCAAATATTTTCTAGCCTCTATGTAAGCCAGCAAAACATATATAATGTTTAACTAGTTATTTAGTGGTTTATTGTGATTACATCTTTTTGTTTCATTGTTCTGATCAGTATTTTAATAAGAGCTCCATACGTACACCTAACTAGACAGATGGCTTTGTTTCAAAAGCCGGTCTCCAGTCCAAGTGTATATACTGCATATCTAGATTATATTATCAAAAGGACACATGGCTGAAGAAGTGGTATAGTAAGATAGACTGGGTCTGTTCCAAATCATGCTCCTTTTCTCAAAGAAATGGACCAAATTTCAAAGAATTTAAATGAATAACTAGATTATTATCAAAAACATCCATTTGTGTTCTCACTTTCAGTGTCTAGGACGGGTCACAAGCAAAAGACAAGCAGAAGACAAATTCACTTCTCACATATCGGAGTGTCTGCAAGCATAGGAATTTTGTTTATTCTCTCGCAGCGGTGGCCTAGTGGTTAGGGAGTTGGCCAGAGGATCGGAATATTGTGGGTTCAAACCCCTTACCAGTAGGTTACGTTGAGGTGCCCTTGAGCAAGGTACCGTTCCCATCACTGCTCCCCGGGCGGTTTCATAGCTGCCCCCTGCTGCACGGTGTTTGCATGGGTTAAATGCAAAGGTCCAATTTCGTTGTGGTTCACTGTGTGCTGTGCTGTGACCTCACAATGACGAGAATAGTCACTTTCACTTATGTCAGAGAGGGGATGTGATTGAAACACAGGACAATTAGGGTTAGACTAGGTAACTTCACCCACATCAAACCTGGAGAATCATGTGATTTCCCAAGTATAGTTTAGTGGTTTAGGCAAGTTATTGCCCTAAAATATTCATTCATAACCTTTAGACAGTATTTTGCACATTCCAGCTTCAGAAGCCCATGAAGGGACTAACATTTGAGCCTTAATTGGAACTTTATTAATAGATCTGTGAAAATGCACAACGACATTTGCATAAAGACAAAGAAGAAACACTTTTATGGGTAATCAAAGCTGGCAGAGACATGCAGAGAAGCTGGACACGCCTCCGAAACCATAGATTAGTTTGAGGTGCTTTGTCAAGCAATACCTTACTGACCCCTAGTGCACAGGTTAACAATACTCACTAATTTGTTGATGCAGGATATTTTTGCCATTTTTGGATATTCGCTGACATTGAAACATAAATTTACATTCAGACACTTTTCCAGAGTAAATGGCCTTTCATTGCGAGACCCACATGCTGTACAAAAACGACTCCCTTGCTCCTTCAATCCATTGGGTGATTGGGTTGCTGCTCTCTTCAAGAGAACTCGCTGCGAGGAAGACGAATGGCTCCATTAAGCAGAGGACAACTCACGCCTTTGCTGGGGGATAAATAAAAGGAGCAAGGGGGCTCGCGCTGGGCCGGGTATTAGAAGGTACTGAGTGGTAGCAGTTAGCCCACCCTCCGGGTGAGTTTGCACTCACAAGGTTTATGCGTCTCTGAAGAGCTGGAGGAGATTACGCCACCCTTCCAGAGTGAGAACTGGCAACAGCATTGCTCAGATTTAACACCCCGTGTATCAAAAAAGAGCTTCTGTTGGACTCCAACCAGGCCTCTTCTCACCTCACACCCTTATTAGCTATCTCCAAGAGATAGCACAAGAAAAGTCTGTGTGTGCATGTTTGCCACTTCTGCCAAGTAGACCAAGTAATCATGAGATTAATATGAGACAGGTTTTCTCTTCCAGTGCAGTGAAAGCCTGAAGAAAGGCAAAGGACATCTCGATCAAGAACCTTAACCCTTGTTCAGTATGCTTGGCCTGACTATAGTTGAGAAGTTAAAGTAGGGCTTGATATACAGTAGTCTTGGGTTGTTTTGTGAGATGTTTCATGCTGTGGGTGTGGCTCACATGTTCAGGCAAAATAGCTGCCTTGAAGTTTGAACTGTTTTTATGGTGTTCAGCTGGTGTTTATGCAGAATGAACTCCCTTGTCATCCTTACTGGAAGAAAACTGCTCACAGTGGTGCTACATTTGACATTAATCAACTGAAGGATGTGCCAAGAGATGCATTAAATGATTATTTACCCCGGTGATCAAAGGCGCACACCTTTCCTATAACCATAACATTGCAGTTGACCTAGAATTCAAGCTCACCTGGCTCAGATTTACTCGGCAGTCCCCTCTCTTAACCCCAGTGTAATTGATTGGCTAATTGATTAATCAAACCCTGAAGCATTGTGCTAAAGTGTTGAGGCACCCTTCATTGCTTCATGTTTTACTTTCAGAGTCCAGACTTTCATGTATTTTAAAAGTATTTCTGAGGAATAGTTTTCCTGGTTTCCTGAAGGGCAAAGTTTTTGGCTCTCGCTTTAAGTTCAGACCCTGTACCTGAGCAGAGGATTATTTTGTTTGATAAGACACGCACACAGTGACCTATGTTTGAATCCAGGCCAAAGCCTGAGCTTTAAGCATGAAGCAGTGAGGAAACAGGTGTGGATGATTCCAGATGATGAATCATAGGATTATACTCTTTGTCTTATGCATATATGTTTACACAAGTTGCAGTTAAGCACTGTACCTGTTGTTTCATTTTCTTAGCAAAATATAAAGAATGAAGCATTTGCTCAGTACTGTGCTTGATAAAAAAAAAAAAAAAAAAATATATATATATATATATATATATATATATATATATCCTCAATGAAGTGCTGCTGATTAGTTGGAGGTTTAGAAAATTGTCTGCAAGTTCTTCAATAGGTCTGCCTCCCCTTGAACGGCTCAGTTCATCTCTGATCTAAAGAAGTTGTTGGCCTTGCTTGCTTAACCCTGTCTGACTTGAGAAAATGACAGTACTGGTCAGATCACTTTTTTAAGATTTGTTTTTCAGCTCAAGCCAAATACTCACTTCTCTCACTGACTGCAGTAACGTGTGCTGTATCTGCTGTGTAACACCAGGGAGACCAGGCTTCAAAATGGCCTTTCTGTCAAGGTCGGTGTTGTGCTTTTCTGCTTTCCTCCAGTCATCAATTAGTCATTCACTCTGATTTTCTTTTGCCATTAGTTGCAGGATCCTCAAGATCATTTGGAATGTCTCATCAGCATTGGTTGCAAATGAATAGGAGATGAGGAAAAATGTTAGAACTGTCTACTGGCCAGGTTTGCAAGCTCTCCATTCAGTATTCTAACAATAGAAGCATTGAATGGAAAATGCAATATTCCAGTATTCTCAGTAGTATCATTTTCAACCATTGTAATGGCATCTGACCACATATGCCTACTATTGCATTTTCTTTCATATTGCATGGTCTTTAGAGTGTTTTCTTCACTGGTGTATTTACATTTCAGCATATGTTTGGCATTACTGTATGCTCTTTTCACTGTTACAGAATCGGCCATAATTGGTCAAAGGCTGCTTTGATGGGCAAAGACCAACTTTTCTCAGTGCAAGATGAGATTATTCCCTAATCTAAAATTGCATTGTTCATTGGACATTACAATTAGAATGTACCCCCAAACCATGATCCAAACCTCATTTATAGCCAGTGCTTGGAATTGGAATGGCTGTGGATCATTCTGAAAGTAAAAAGGAAGGCAAAGAGGGGGCCGATACTCCCAAGGAAGGAAAGGGCACTGCGGAGCCACATTTGATAAAGTACAGAATACCCACTGGGATTTCTATTTGTGGCAGGGTTTAAAGCGGTATATGGTGAATTTTTAATAGAGTCTTTTACAGTAAGCATGATGAATGGGGAAGTAATTGGAACACGCAGTGCTGACTTTGTCCTATGCCTTGTGCCCGGCTTGCTGGATAATTCTGTCTTCTTACAGGAAAGGCTAGAAATTCTGTCTAAACAGATACTGCCACCGAGCTGCAATTACTGTACGTTGGTAACATTTTGGCCACTTGTTTAGATTCATAGTGGATTTCTACCATCCATCTGTTATGTGGTGGTGTTTTCAGTCATATACACATTACATCTCGCAATTCCAATTTACATAATTTACACTTTTAAGGTTATGTTTTTTTTAACATATGAATATACATACAGAAATCACACAGAAATATAAAAAATAACTGCACAATGTCCCACTTTACTTATTTGCATGGTTCTGCATATTTCAGTACATTTTAGCATATATATATATATATATATATATATATATATATATATATATATGTATATATATATATATATATATGCGCTGTGTGTGTGTATGCATGTATGTATATGTGTGTGTGTGTGTGTGTGTGTATGCATGTGTGTGTGTGTGTGTGTGTGTATATATATATATATATATATATATATATATATATATATATATATAAAATACACGCGCACGCCTGCGTATGTATAATTTATTTATTTATTTTTAGTCTGTTTTCATCTCTAGAACTAGTTTAAAATTTAGTTTAAAGTTAATTGCAGTCTTAGAAGGAAGAAATATAAATTCAAATACATTCAAATACATTCAGAAATACACATTCCACTGGGCCAGCTAGACTGTGACAAACTGCTTAAGCAGGACAGGCTGGCAGCCCGGTTGCACCTATAAACCCACCTACTCTCAGAGCTAGAGGGCAGTTTAGCATCTCAGCCACCTGACACCTGACTTTTTGAGCTGTGTTATGGAGAAACCATTGCAGACTTGTCCACATGACAAAGTCAAATATGAAGAACTGAGTAGTCTAAAATAAAAAAAAAAAAAACTTAACATGGTTTTATGCAACTGCACCTATTAGCTATTTTTATAGTTGGAGTGGTGCCAATATCTCAAATGAGCTTGGAGGAGAAGGGCCTCCAGTATAGGGCAGAATAGTAATAATATTAAAAATAGACATGCATTTCTTCAGGAGAAAATATAAATTGTAATTACACAACTTCCTAGAAGTTACTGGTATCTCTCTAAGACATGAAAGCTATTTGTCATTGTGAACACACCTAACACTCTAGTAAATTTCCCTGCATTTAACCCACACACACAGTATAGGAGCAGGCTGCACTCCAGTGTCGGGGACGGTACCTTGCTCAAGGGTACCTCTGGCCTAGTGGTTAGGGAGTTGGCCTCAGGATCAGAAGGTCTTGGGTTCGAACCCCAGACCAGGAGGTTGCCCTGAGGTACCCTTGAACAAGGTACCGTCACTGCACTCTGCAGTTGCCCCCTGCTGCACGTGTGAGGCGTAATGAGTAAAATGCAAAGGTGTAATTTCTTTGTGGTTCACTGTGGGCTGTTGGCTGAATATGATGAACTGCAAATCTTTTTAAGTTTAGGCCCTGCTTTATTTACATCCCCCCCAAAAGCTGTGCTTCCCCATAGCGATGTCCCTTCTCCCTTCCTATGCCAAACCTTTCCAGGTCAGCGTCCTGAAATTGATGTCACTTTGGAAAGTTAGAGGAGGAATGGAAGCACAAATCTTTCTGGCAGATCTCAAACGTGAGCTTAAATCAAATCGCAGTGAATGAGAGGCTGCAAGGCTGATGTTGGAGTCTCGGCAAAGGGAGTTGCAGCATGTGAAATCAGCCACCCTGACATTCCTGTCAGACTAGTAATGAAATACCTCCCCGCATTGCTGCCTCTCATCATTTGCTGTGGCTCTGTTTCATAGCTGTCCCAGTCTTTCTGAGTAGTCTAGAGACACACAATACTCTGCCCTAACTAATCCTCACCATCTTCAAGGATTTTTAGCAGGAATCGATTATAGATGATTGAACTAAAACTGGAACATTCATTGACCCATTCTCCTTACAGCAGTTTGGCAAAAAAAATCTAACGCACACCCTTCTCAGCTCAAATGTGGTCAATTAGTCAAGAAATGTTTGGTGTCTAAAGTTTGTCTCGTGCACAGAGACTTGCTATTTTGAAGCCTTGTGTTGCCTTCACAGGAGGGTCCTTCCCACAGTCAGCATTAAATTTATATTAGATGCTTTTTATATCTCAGTCGGTGGAAAATTGTTGGAAGAAAGGTATGTTCTTGCATGCTGGGAAATTCCCTTTTGCTGAAAATGTCCTTTGAAATGTTTAAAGCTGGCAGATCACCCCAACCCAGGAACTCAGACATCCACAATTATCTGCAGATTTTTCTCCAGGTTCCAGATTATCTTCAAAGTTGTCTCAAGATTTCCTTCTCAAATTATGACTGGCTTTCATGTGCAACTTGTCAGCAACTCATATTTACTGTGATCATGGCAGTACATAAAGGAAGCTAAAAATAAGACTGTCTGAAATTTTTTTTTTTTTTTTTCCAACATGATGTGGTTTTGATGCTGGTTTGTGGTGGTTTAGGCATACAGTTTTCACTCTTCATTAGTTGGTAGCTACAGCAGCCTCATTGCTCCTCTATTGCACACCTAAAGGAGCTTACTTTAGACTCCAAACATGTCTTAACCTATTAGCTATTTTGGGGAAATCAGCTGATTGAGGATGCAGTAGCATCCCTGCTCTTCAATACACCCACACCACTACTTCACTACTGCAAACCTTTCACTGGCTTCTTGTGGCACCTGCAGAACTTTAATGCTTGCCTACAAATTGCACCATAAATAGATCAGAGTGTTCTGAAATCTCAATGATCAAATCATTGGTCAGAGCTCACCCTCTAACAACCTCAACTCCAGATGACTTGACCTCCCACTTCTCAAAAGCCAAGATTTACATCAAGAGCAGTGAGACTTATGGTTAGACACTTGCTCTCATGATCAGAGGATTGTGGGTTTGCCCTGAGATAGCCTTGAGCAAGGTACCGTCCCCATCACTACTTACCTCACTCGGTGTTATATAGGTTATATAGGCACTCACTGCTGCAATTAGTGAAACATATGGACATTTTTGTCCCACTCTGGCACAGTTCCCCTCCACCTGTTCTACTAGTGAGCGCAGCTTATACATACCCTATGATAGCCAATTTGGCTAAGACCAAGGGACCATTTTAAGGGAAAATCATACTGTGTTATATGTTCTACAAAAAAGGTGTGAGTATATGATATAGCAAAATTAATTCTGTTTTTAGCATGGAACTGTTTTGTTTTATTATTGAGCAATGTACACTTGACACACATGTAGAATTTATGGCACTTTGTAGAGTCGCCAGGAATGATGCGAAGTCCAGTGTGTTTTTATTTTTTATTAAATAAAAAGATTAACCGTGCTTTTCACGACACTTTAGAAAAACCCTGCAAGAAAGGAAAGTTGACTTAGGGAGGGAAAAAGCTGCTCATCGATGGGGACAGACATGATGGACTGGGTTGTAACTCATAATGCTGTTCTGAATAAAACGTTGCCAGATGTCTAAGATTGCTGGAAGTCCATCCGTCTTCACGGGTGTTCTTGTCATCAAAGTGCAGATGCGCATATTTTTTTGTCACTTGATCACAAGACATGGTGTTTGATCCAGAAAAATTCCGACCAGGCCTCGACCGCTGTACCCTTCTTGGCTTGTTTTGTGAAATCAATGAAATAAATGCTGCAGAGAAAGCATTTCATCCAAAGGTACACTGCTGTGACATGTTCATAAGTGTAGTCCTTTTCGTCATAAGACTCTTCTGTCTCAACTTCTAGGAGGTGGAACGAACTTCTACTGACCTTCAGAACTGCTGAGACCCTCACTGTTTTGTCACAGTGCAAAGAAGGCCCATCTATTCACCAGCACTTTGCATAGTAAACTACCTTCAGGCCTTGAATTAAAGCACACAAATTACCTAAATCACACACACAAATTATTGAACATTTCTTGCGCTTATCTCTGAGTAATCTATTCAAACTTCATGTGTTGAATAATTGCAGAGGCTGGCAGATTTTAACTGAATTCTAGGTTTTCTCATGTAAATTCACTTTGGAACCTGTGTTTTGGGGCTGGTCAGGCATCTGCCAATTGTTTCCATTTCTTCCAGTCTCTGCATCTTCTTTGTTCACACCAATAAATGAATTTCCTTATAATACCGAATGAAATGTATAGTTCATTATTGTAATAAAATTATATTTTAATATAATGATATTGACACTCCTGTATGACTATTTGCTCCTTAAAGTCAAAATTTTATTGAAAAAACCTGTAAATAGATTTTTCAACATAGCTGGCACTGGAAGGTATTTGTTAGTGATGTATTTGTGCTTCTAACGCGGGGATGTTACTCCAGCCATTAATTTTTTAGATTAGTTTTAGATGTTTTGTTTTTTCCTCATGGAGTGGTAACTTGAAGTGCAAATGTAAAAACGTTTCCTGACTTGAAATTGAAGGTAAAGTAAAAGGGTGGAACAGAAATGTTGCTCTCAAGCCAGATATTTTGCCTTTTTGCAATATGTTTCAGGTGGAAATTATCCTTTTATCCAAAAAAGCATGGAAAAACACATTTCCTCTTTCATACAGATGATGCGTATGAAAGGTTTGGACACCTGGTCAAATGAAATGTGTTTGTGGCTTTTCTGACTGAAAAATAAAAATACAAACATGACAGAGGACACAAAGCTTCATGCACAATTACCATCTTTTTGTTGAATTAAACAGAAACCTATACAAACGTTAACATTTTATTTTTTAGTGTTTTTTTTTCTGTTCACTAATAGAAATTCTGCACAAAAATTGAAAACAATTTCATGATCAAGACAGAATTTTTCCAGCAAATGAATATAGATTTGATTTGATTCAGGCATGCTCAGAATTTTCTCTGCCTCTTGCCAGAAGGGTCTCAAAATTGCTTCGTTGGAAGATTAGTTGAACAAAAACAGCTGAAAGGTTGAGGAGCAGGTTTTCTCACCAAGATTTCTTACCAGCAGAATAGAATTTTACCCAAACTCCTGGAACACCTACTAGATCTTTTGTACCCAGCTGGCCCCCGTTTTTTACAGAATTACATCCATATAGAGTGTTTGATTACAGAAGAACTTCCTGAACACTACCTGTCTCTGCATTTCTCGTTTGTCAAGCTGTTTCACAACTTCCTCTGCTTCGTGTATCTTTTAATTCCTGCATCCTGCAAGTGTAGTGCTATTAATTATACACATAGTTACAGCCTTGCTAAACTCATGGATCATGAGCTGGGAGGCTGATATAGATAGATTAGATATGTCATGTATATAAATGTAAACCATTATGTTAATTTATATAATAACCGAATAAAAATTCTATTCTAACAATATGAATGAAAAAGTGACTATTCTTCTCATTGTAAAGCACAGCACACACGCATGCAGCAGGGAGAAACTATTGAAAGCACCCGGGGAGAAGTGATGGTACAGTACCTTGCTCAAGGGTACTTCAGGGCAACCTGCTGGTCTGGGTTCAAACCCATGACCTTCTGGTCCTGGGTCCAGCTCCCTAACCCTTGTACACGCTGCCCCTACGTCTAAGCCATGTTTTTTTTTTGTTTTTTTTTTTATTTTTATTCAGTGAGATGTCCACAAAGAATGCTTTGATGTGAAATCCTTCTCACTAAAACATTTCCCACACAAATTACGCATCGGAAAAGGAGTGTGTGTGTGTGTGTGTCAATGTGTGTGTGTGTGTGTATATATATATATATATATATATATATATATATATATATATATATATATATATATAAATTTTTTTTTTTTTATGTGCATATGCTAGTTAGACACTTCATGATAAAGTAAAAATAATTCTTTTTTGGGTAGACAGCCTTTAGAATGAGTTCAGCATAAATCAGCCAATTGGAGCAGAGCTATTTGCATGTGTTAATATCATAAGAGGTCAAGACATTCAGTAACAAAAACATCCTGTTTAATTTTTACGGATAAAGACAGTTTGGGAAAATGCTCATGGGAAAACAGATGATTTTTTTTTTTTTGCATGTATGAATAGAACCACACAAACTTCATAAGTGGACCTCAGGGACAAAACTGAAATGTAAAGGATAAGAAATTAAATACATTTAAGCCTTCATCTGTACCATAAACACCAGTGTGAATAATTGTCCAGAGAAAGTGCAGAGCAGCTCATATCCAGCCACCAAAAATGACTTAATCACAATGATTGTCTCTGCCATTTATTAATGTAAGATTTCAGAAAAATGATTGCAAATTCTGATCATTTTCATCAGTTCTGAAACAGTGGTCGCAATCCTCACATTGCCTACGCTAGCCATGGTTGCATATTCAGACACCAGATACTTTCTTGTGCTTTGCATCTAGTTCTGACCTTTTTGCCTGGATGCTGCTTGTGTGTATTATACTGAGACTTTTTTAGCACAATGATTTGTAGGTAGGGGAGAAGCTTCTCTCTATGTCAGTAGGATGAAATTGGCTGAAGGACCACAGCTATCACCTGCAATAATTATGGATTATAAAGGCTGCATCTTTACTACCACCTCAGTCTATGGAATAACACTTTAAATCAAACCAAGTGTCATGTCACACATTGTGGTGAAGACACACACACACACACACACACACAAGCCTTCTGTAAAAGAAGATACCTAAAAGGGTGTGTATATGTATATCACAATGCCACGGTGTGTATTTCTTTAATATAATGACAAAACTGCCAAGCACATCCTTCAAAACCCACACACTCTCACACTAGGTGGCATGATATTGAAACTGAACCCAATGATAACCACACCACTTCATGTATTGTTTAAACAACAACCTTTAAGAAGTCACTGTAGTCTATTGGTATAGTCTGTCAATCTTTGCCCCACTGCAGAAAATGATGGGTTTTGGGTTGGTTGTTTGAAACATGACAGATTCAAGGATCTTCTTTATGTATTTATTTTATTTTCTTTAATAATTATTTTTCTTCTTCTTCTTTGAATTGCTCCTGTTGGGTTTAACCATCTCCATTTCTTCTTGTCCTGTGCCTCTTCCTCATTGAAACCAACTGCCTGCTATGTCCTCTCTCACCACATTCATAAACCTCCTCTTTGGTCTTCCTCTTTTCCTCTTTCCTGGCAACTTCATCCTCAACATCCTCCTTTCAATATAATCCTCATCTCTTCTCTGAACATGTCCAAACAAATGTAATCTTGCTTCTCAAACTCTGTCATTAAAATGCCCAACCTGATCTGACCCTCTAATATACTCATTTCTAATCTTATCCATTCTCGTCACACCCAATAAAATCCTCAGCATCTTTAATTCCGCCAACTCCAGCTCTGCTACCTGTCTTTTTGTCAGTGCCGCTGTTTCCAACCTGTGTAGCTTAGCTTGTCTCACTACCATCCTGTAGCCTTCCTTTTACTCTTACTGGTATCCATCCATCCCTTGCGATCTCTCCAGCCCTCTTCTCCACCCATTCCAACCTGCCTGCACTCTCTTCTTCACCTCTCTTCCACACTCGCCGTTACACTGAACTGTTGATCCCAAATATTTAAATTCCTCCACTTTTGTACTCCCTGCATCCTAACCACTTCACTTTCCTCCTTTTAGTTCACACTTATGTATTCTGTCTTTGTCCTACTCACTTTCATTTCTTTCCTCTCTAGATCATACTTCCACACTCTCAGGTTCTGCGTCCAGCCTGCTCTTACTCTCATTACAGATCCACAATATATCATAGACAAACATCATCACCCATGTGGACTCTTGTCTAACTTCATCCGTCAACTTGTTCATTACCATTACAAACAAGAACGGGCTCAGTGCTGATCCTTGATGTAATTCTACCTTTACTTTGAATGCATCCATCACTCCTCCTGCAGACCTCAGCTTTGTCACACTGCCCTCATACATATTCTGTACTAGTCTTTCATACGTATTGTGTATAATGGCACAATGCAACTCCTTCTCTGTACTTTTCCATCAACACCCTCAGAGCAAACATTGCATCTGTAGTGCCCTTTCTTGGCATGAAACCATGCTGCTGCTCACTAATCATCATCTCCTTTCTTAACCTTACACTACTTTTTCACATAACTTAATGCTTTGGCTGATTAATTTTATCCCTCTATAATTACTACAGGTTTGCACATTACTCTTATTCTTAAAAATATCTGTATCAACAAAAAGGTAAAAAATCTGCATCCTTTCACTTTGTTTATTAAACCTCTGGTTGAAGCTCTGCCAACTCTTCTGTGTCTCCTTTCACTTTTGTAGTAAATGCCCAGCAATCTGGTTACTCCTCACTACCTACTAGTGCACTTGTTAACTCCTGCCTGAATTCCACCTTGCAGTCTTCCTTCTTCAGCTTTCACCATTTGATCCTGGACTCTGAACTCCCTTTCCTCCTCTTCTTGACCTCCAAAGCGAAATTATACATAGATAAGAGCCTAACAAATGAGCCGCGCTCTGTTCTGACTCATCGGGGCTTAAATAGTCAGCCCCAATGAAACACACCTGTGCCTTCATTAGCTCAGGTGTGTTCCGTCAGAACAGAGCGCCCTCTATCGTGCACAAAACACCTGATCCGTGACATCTGCATATCTCCATGCCGCTGGTGAAAAGCTCTTATGGCATTTTTAAAATCTGACCTATAGGTTAAATTATTAATGTGATTTAGTTGCAAATTCTGTGACTGAGCCATCCTAAATCCGCCCAGCACCCCCAAAAAAGTAAATGCAATCCAGCATTTTGATGAAAAATGCAATGCAGCACTACTATGTTAGTGACAAGAAGTAGTTTACGCTCACAGACACTGTAAATAAATGGACAAAATAAATGGGGTTTAGAGCAAGCATGCTGGAGTACAACATGAGCTGCAAGCAATGATGATCTGGACTTGATGATCTACAGGCTCTTTCCCCCACAGTCTCAGACACACGCACTCAAATGTCTGATTTAAACCAGGCAGCACTCTGATGCTCCATCTCCACTTTGTGTGCCATTTCTCTAGCCACTCCTGACAACACCAGTTCCTTTTAGAGCCTGTATAAAACAGGAAAGCATTTTCTCATTTCTCTTTATTGTCCAATTTCACATCTTCTGCATTACTGCTCATTTTCTTGCCCGCTTTAATAGTAGGTAGCCTGAACTGCCGCAGCACTCTGCCCCAGAGTTCTCATTGAGAGAATATTGATGAAGCAGACTTGGTCGTTACTGTACTTCAGTGGTGTTGGAGGGAGCGCACCCATGATGAAATATTAACTAAGGCTACAAATATGCCCATTAAAACCCTGGGCTTGTTAAAGTACTTCTCTCCGCTTCAGCGTTAATGCTTCGTCTTGGCGGCCCTCGCCCATGTAAATTTGATTTGGGGTCACAGTCTGACAGTGGCGGAGTCTGTTTGGTATAATTAAGTGAATTTTCTCGCAGAATGTCTCAAGTTTTATGCTCTGTTGCAGATCCAGAATGCAGACGATGTGCTCATAACTCCCTTGGAGAAGTTTCGCAAGGAGCAGATTGGAGCTGCTAAAGTAAGTGTTAATTCCCTCTTAATAAAAATTGCATTGAGTTCTGTTTCAGCTGAACTTGGGCATGTCCAGAAGTGGATGAGTCTAGCATTGCTGCTTCAGAGGAAATTGAAATGAGAAGCAAAAAAAAAAAAAAAAAACTCTTCAAAGAAACCGAATGAATCAAAGCGCTAAAAGTCTTTGGTGTTCCGATTTGGTGGGCAAAATGAGAAGTTTTTTAGCATAGGTCTGAGATCACTACATGGTGGGGAGCTAATGAAATGTAACCCTGAATGGAAAGTTAAAACAGTGAGGACTAAAAGCATAATGTCCATCCAGGGTTGCTTTACCAAGAAGGGATTAAGCCAAGGACTATGTTATATCATCCATTTAGAGAAGTATTTTAAATCAGAAGGCTGTGTGGTCCAGTCACTTATGCTCTAATGGCAGCAGTCAATCCATCACATTAACATTTACATTTATTACATTTAGCAGACACCCTTATCTGGAATGATTTCCAATTCCTAATTACAGGGACAGTCCCCCTGGAGCAACTTAGGGTTAAGGGGGTTTTGCTCAGTAACCTAGTGGTGATAGGGCTGGAGGTGGGATTCGAATCTGTGATCTCTTGGTCCATAGGCCAGTCTCCAACCGTTAGATCACCACCCACCCATCACAGCAATGTTCCAACTTTGTGTAGCCTGCCTACACGAAGAGACAGACTGCCTTTCAACAGGCTTGATTTTAGGAAAAAAACAAAAAATTGAATGAGCAGATCCGCAAACATTTGGACATTACATAAGTGCCGGTTTTGCATAAGAACTAGGAGTTAAATTAGTTACATTTTTGTGTGTACCCAGTAAATAGAGTCATTGCACTTTCTTTTTCAAAAACTGCTTTGCATTCATCCTTTTTTCATTCTCATCCTCTCGCAGCAGAGCAGTTGTCAGCAAACTTCTAGAGGTCAATAAACTTGCTATAAAAGCTTGGTCAGTTTTGTTTACTGTAGTGAAGGGTTATTTTGTTTGGTTTATTTATTTATTTTTTTATGTAATATGAATAAATAAAAAAATGATGCATCTTCCAGGGCAGAAATCTGTTCACACACCTAGAAATGAGAACATGGATCATCAAGCAGAGATTGAATCTGAACAACAAAAATGATTCAGACTGGAGTGCTAAGGCTTGTAAAGTGTAATCATCCTTTTCTTTCCACCACTGTGCATAAGAGAACTATAACTTGGCTTGTTCCCAGCTTTACAGCTGCTTAATATTACCTAATGAATGCAGAAAGATGTTGAAAATTCAGTTGATATGGTAAGAAGTCATCGGTATAATTGTTTTTCAAGTGATTTTCAAGAGGCTAAGTGTTCAATAGTGGTTTGAAAAGGGTGTTATTAGAATGGAGTGAAGATGGAACAGTTATTAGTATTGAAATATGGATTGCCTTGTAGAAAGGAGCTTTTTGGAGGATCACAGCAGCATACACGTGCTGTGACATTTATAAAAGCATGGTGAAGGGAAATTCTACTAATTTCTTGTGAAGTTTCTGCATCATAAATGAAGCTGCCATTCAGAGGATTTGATTTGAAAAGCTCCATTCTAAAGAGTTTTTACAATGTTATAGATAGGAACCAGATGTTCAGGCAGCTTGAGACATGCTGTGGGTGAAATGGGAATAAAAGAAAAGATATAATTAATCAAATTCTGAATACATTTATTTAACACTCCAAACACTGCACTGTATTAAATTCAGTCAAACAGGACTAATTATGCAGGGCAAAAAGAATTTAAACGTGTAAAGAGGGTTCTTAAATGAAGAGCATCACATTGACCTAGGGCTGAACAATTTTTTAACAATATCCAAATGATAATTTTTTTTCTGATTTAAATTTAGTAATAATTTTTACTCAATGGGATTATTTTCCTTTTTCACTTTATTCCTAGATTTATTTTCCTTCTTAAGGTCCTTTTTTTTTAAACCAAGAAGTCCATTTGTTTGGCTCATATACTATATTTAATTTGCCAAATAAGCTTTGCATTATAAGATTTTATTAAACTCCCATAATTAGAACTTTCGTTTTGGATATCAGTACATTTACAGCCCACAATTTAAAGACAGCACTATTTCAGATTGTTTAAAAATGTAATACAATAAAAAAACAATAATTTTACCATTCTACATTGAAAATGCTCAGTTCATATGGTCTAGGATTTGTATAGGTAAAATGTCTCCATAGGTTCATTTTCAGGTGTCATGCATGAAGATGTCGTCCATGGAAAGCACTTTGCAAGCAAGCTTTCTTTTCTCCTCTTCAGTTTTCTTTTCTTGCACAAGAAATATTCTCACTTCCTACCTAAAGTCTCCAGGCCCCTCACGCCCTCTGCTATAAAGTGAGGTGTGTATTGCTTTTCCATTTCAATACACCCCACAACCACCACTACTATCGCCACCATACACACACACACACACACACACACACACACACACACACACACACACCTGCCCAAATACCACCTAATTTTCCGTGCTATTTTCTCCCTGCCCCTTATTACACAGCCATCCAGCTGACAGCTGTCCAGCTTGTTTTTAGTCTGGCTATGTCTCAGGCCAGTTCTGATGGCCGAGAAACGCAACCTTGCACACCACGTTTTCTTTCCCTGATTTTCTCTGTAAAATAGGCTGGCTGCGTCTCTTGCCTCACAAATCAAGACCAGAACAAAGTGCAGTTTCTAGCATCGCTTAAGAACCCAGAAATGGCCTGAGCAATTTCTTTTTTTTTTTTTTTTTTATGCCATGCAAAAGTGTTTGTCCTCTTGCATCATTATTGCGAATGTACTCTTGGTATGGAAAATTGACTAATTAAGCAGGGGTAAGGTTTTGAGATTTTTTTTTTTTGGGATTGTTTGCTTTTTTTCTGCATCTCTTTGCACCATGCATAGAAATGAGGGAAGAGTTCCTTTATGTAAAGGGTAAGCTATTGTTTAAACAGGGGTTTGCTGAAATGTGTTTATTGTTTTTGTAAAATATCTGTATTCAAGGTCAAGCTAATAGGTTCACAAGCACCTTTGCATTGGTTATAGAGAAGCAGACACAAACTAAGCCTAACTAATGCTGAACAGTAAATTGAATGTTAACCATTATCACAATAATTGTCTCTGCAATCTGTAGCCATTTTGATCATGCAGTGTTTTTTAGATTGTGGCCAGTCAAACACCTAGTAGATCACTGGGAACTTTAAGTCCAATAAAAGTAGAATTATTCTGAACAATCCTTAACCATGAAGCAACCTGATCTGCCAAGGCAAAAAGGCCCATATTGTACACATTTCATGTCCCTCACTACTTTATATTTTTCCAAGGAATTATCTTGATGGTGCAAAATGCTGTTTTATGTCTTGTCTTGGGCATACTGAGCAGATTAAATTAAGAAGATAGGAAAGTATATTTTAACGTGCCTAAAGATACAAGGTTCTAGAGAAAGGTGTTCCAACCACTCAGGACACTAATCACCGGCCCGATCATCTGGAATTATCCGAACGAAAAATGATTAAATGGTGTATATAGTTTGTGTGAGATTGATGCTGCAGAATTATTTATGGTTATTTTCTCTCTATGATTAGAATCAGAACAACTTCATTGATCGGAAAAGAAATTCTTTAATTTGATGTTCAGCTCGTCCTGTCCGAACTGTACATATGCTAGTGCTACACCCATTGCACCACACAGAGTGACCATGTGTTTAACTGTGGTCCAGCTGCTGGGAGGTACAGTCTCGTTACACATTAAATCCAGGAACATGAAAAGCCTGAGTGTGTGTTTGTGGTCAACCATTCGGTTAGATCATCACTCAGGCAGGCACACACACTCATGCTTGTGGTGGTTGCTTGTGCCTCTCATCAGGCTGCTGTATCTGAGGCCTTGTTTCTCTGCTGAAGACAGCATGTGGTGTTCTCCGATCTGGACACAACCCAAAGCCTGTCATTTGGGGGCCGTTCCCACCACAAAGTCACTTCTGATTTGTATTACATGAAAAGTGCCTACGTTTGTGGCTTTTCTCCGAGAGACTGATCTCCAAGAAAAGAGGTGATATCACTACTATGGGTGATAAAAGTTAATGTAAAAATGATCATGCTTTCATCAACACTTCAATGAAGGAAAACATCTTTAATTCCTACCTTAAACCTTCTTCTGACAAACCTCAGACAAATTTATGAAAGCTTAGTCCAACAAACCTCCATTGACAAAAACTTATAGGCAGTTCTGGTATCATGTCACCTATTAATGTTGTTATGCTTAGCTTTTATAATAGGGATTATGTGGAGATGTGTGCAAACGTATTGAAAGTATTGTGTGCAAACGTATTTTAGAGTGTAGTATTGTTTATTGTATATGTATTATGCATACATTCATGTAAATCCAGTTTAAAACAGTGTCTGTAGATTTCTAACTAGCTTTCAAGTCTATTTGATGTGGCCGCCATTATTCTTCAACACAACATGAATTCTCTTAGACAAGCTGTAGCTTCTAAAAGTGATGTTCAGGAATGCCTCTCCAGAGTCCTTGAAAGACATTCCAACACTCTTGTGTGGGAATGGGCTGCATTTTGCGCCATCCTTTGTCAAGATGACCCAACTCTCTGAAACTGGTCAGATACAGGGACTGGACTGAAAGTGAAATTGACTATTTGTCATTGTGAAAGAAAGCACAGCGCACAGTGAAACTCAATGAAATGCAACCTCTAATTTTAACCCATACACACCGTGCAGCTGGGGGCAGCTACATCCAGTGCAGTGGTGGGAACAATACCATGCTGAAGTGTACCCTGCTGAAGTCAGTTTTGCATGATAAAGGCCAATTAACTTGTACAGTGAATGTAATTTAGACAGCCACTTAGCAGTTTAGATTTTACAAGCATGTTTACTTATTCCCTGACACTATAAATTAGAAAAATCTGAAGGTGAATGATTTGGAAAGTGTCACAATGTAAGCATCTGGTTTATATGTGTTAGCAGTATAGTCCCGGTGTACCCAAATATATTAAACTCAAGATCCATCCAGGCATTTTTTCAGCATTTAAATACTTTACCATCTCGAGAGTTAATATTAGGTGATGGTATTAATTGCTGTTATATTCCTGTCTGTGCTTGAGCCAGAACCAATTACCTTCCCTGTATTTGTTCATGTTGCAGACGGCCTCCTCCGTAATGTTCATCTGAGCTATTTCACCTCTTTTCAACATGGTGACAGACCAATAAAGACGTCTCCTCTCCATTATCGGCACTACCTCTCTATTTGTAAAATGGCCACTTGTAAAAGCTATTGCCCCCATCACTCGGCCTCATTTTTATTTCCTCTTTAACCACATCCTCCCTAATGGAGCACTTCACAACACTTTTTCCATAAATGCACACTGGAAGCTGAGAGGGAGGTGAACTACTTGGCGGAGGTGGATCGAGTAGCCCAAACCCACACTCAAGTAAAAGTGTTGCTCTGATAAAATAATGACTGAGGGAGAAGTCAAAGCAGCTTAACTTTAAACATCTCCCCATAGAGCTTCACTAAACTTTCTTTGTGCAGCATCTATTACCATTGGAAAAGGTGCTTTTCTGCTCTTTTTTTGTCTAAAGAGAGGAGCAGGAAGGAGCCCTCAGGCCCTCCTAGAGCTTGTGGGAAGGCCTAATAATTAAAATGTTTGGTTTGTTTCTATTTCTGGCTCATTATGATGTATTAACGCAATAATTAATTGCACTGAAGAGCAGTATTGAAGGTAAGCATAACATCTCAAACTTTTCATGACATACACCTACATATTATAGAGTTGTAACTGAGACTGTTTTGCTCTATTATAATGTCACTTCACATTAGACTATATAACAATTAATGTTGGATGGAATAAACATTTATAAATATTTATGAAGGTATATGTGAGCTATCATAACAGGTGTATGTGTGTGTAATCTATCCTTGTGAATGCTGACCCTTAAAAAGTATTTAAAATAATTGCGTATGCTTTATTGTACCAAATTGGCCAAAAGTTTGGCAAAAATTACTCAGATATGAATTTTCACAAAGTTTGTTGCCTCGGTTTTTTTGATGACAGTTTGCATAAACTCCAGAATGTTATGAAGAGCAATCAGTGGAATTGCAGTTTTGTGCAAAGTCCTTCTTTGCTATGAAAATGAACTTGATCCCAATGATGCTGACATCATTTCAGTGATCCTCTAATTAACACAGGTGAGAGGGTTGAGGAGGACAAGGCTGGAGATCACTCTGACTGTCATGCTGCCCAAGTTAGAATAGCAGAGTGGATGCTTTAAAAGGAGGGTGATGCTTATTCATTGTTCTCTATTAACCTTGGTAATCTGCAAGGCAACACGTGCAGTCATCATTGCTTTGCACAAAAAGGGCTTCACAGGCAAGGATATTGCTGCTAGTAAGATTGTACTTCAAGGAGTGAGGTTCAGCTGCAGGATTGGGGCACCACCAGTGCAGAGCTTGTTCGGGAATGTCAGCAGGCAGGTGTGAGTGCATCGCATGCACAGTGTGGTGAAGACTTTTGGAGGATGACTTGGTGTCAAGAAGGGCAGCAAAGACACTTCTGTCTTTCTGCCAAGAAAAATATTAGGGACGGACTGATATTCTGCAAGAGATATTTGACTGATGAGGACTGGGGTAAAGTCTCTGATTAATCCCTTTTCCAATTGTTTGGGGCATCCGGAAAAGGATTATCTGGAGAAGAAAAGGTGAGAGTTAACACTCTGAGATCAACCATGTGTGGGGTTGCTTCTCAGTCAAGGGACTGACTCACACTTTTGCCCAACAACACAGCCATAAATAAAGAATGGTAACAAAAGTTATAAGTGGCTAAGGGAACAGAACATCAAAATTTTGGGTCCATGGCCAGAAAAATCCCCAGACATATTGAGAACTTGTGATTAATCCTAAAGATGCAGGTGGAAAAACAGAAATGCACTAATTCTGACAAAATCCAAGCACTGATTATTGAAGATTGGACTGCCATCAATCAGGATTTTGCTCAGAAGTTAATTGACAGCATGCCATTGCAAATTGCAGAAATTTGGAAAAAGAAGGGCCAACATTTCAAATATTGACTCTTTGCGTAAACTTTGTAATTCTCAGTAATGCTTTAGTTACTATAGAAACGTCTAATAATATAATCTAAAACACTAAAGCAGCAAACCTTGTGAAACCCAATACTTGTCATTATCAAACATTTAGCCACAGCTGTAGGTTAAGTTTATAAGACTGCTCTACTTAAGTCTTTTATTACAATTGATATAAACTTATATAAACTTTTATTAAGGTGTACTCTCAGAAGTATCACTCTTCTAAAAGGCATTTTTCACTTTCACCCAAACATTTCATAAATGTTTATTAAGGTTAATGCTAAATTACATAAAAGACCTACAGTACTGCGCAAAGGTTTTAGGCAGGTGTGGAAAAAATGCTGTAAACAAAGAATGCTTTCAGAAATAGAAATAATGATTGTTTATTTTTTATCAATTTACAAAATGCAAAGTGAGCGAACAAAAGAAAAATCTAAATCAAATCAATATTTGGTGTTACTGCCTTTTGCCTTCAAACCAGCATCAGTTCTTCTGGCCCCCTCAGAGCCCTGATCTCAACATCATCCAGTGTGTCTGGGATTACATGAAGAGACAGAAGGATGTGAGGAAGCCTACATCCACAGAAGATCTGTGGTTAGTTCTCCAAGATATTTGTAACAACCTACCAGCCAATAGTTTGTTAATGTGTAGGGCAAATCTGCAGAGATGAGTTCCTCTAGGACCAAGGTTAGGAACCACTGCCTTAGTGGGTTATAGTAGTAAAAACCCCAAGCTTTGCATTCTCAGCCAGTTGAATTTATTTAAGATGATTAAAGTTGATTCTTATTCTTCTCCAAAATGAATCCTAATACTGACTGACTGTCAGGAGACTCTCAGCTGCCCAGTGAGAGTTGGTATGGAGGCTCAGGTTGAGTATCAAAGCATACAGAGCAGATACAGATTGGGCCAAAATGGAAGATATGACCGTGTTAGGGACATTTGTGGCAAATGTAGCAGGCCAAAGCTTCTGTGGGCTGACCAGCCATGGTTCAGCACTGACCCTCAGCCTTTACAGCTAGAGTGTTGCATGTAGGAGTATTCCAGGATGTGAGAACAGAACAAGGCCAATATCAGTTGGGTTTCATGCTGTGCTATGCTATTCAAAAATGTCAAATTGTCACTTTGACTTTATCAGTATTAGATCTGTAATGTGTGTGCTTTTGTCTTAATTGATCGATCTGCCAGCTGTTTTTTTGAATAACAGTCAGAGGTTCATAGCAAGTTCCTCCTTATAGTGCTTCAAAACATATTCCGTATCACCCCCTCTACTTGCTGTAGTACAGAAGCTGCATTTAAATTCACAAGGTCCTTAAGCAGTGGCTTTATAGTCCAATCACACTGAGCAAAGGATAAGGACTCAACAGATCTGCAGCTCGTAAATACCACAACCTGCAGCGTCATAATCCAACATGAAGTAACATGCACTCTTCAAGACAAACTGCAACTGGATGATAAACCAGTGACCACTATCTTTCCAAAAGAAAATTTTTTTCCCTTCCTGTGATTTGGAATCTCCTTTAAAATAACCTGAAAACCCTGTGGAGCGCACGTTGCATAGAACTTCTTTGGAAACGTATTTCATCTCAAGTTTATATGTCCATAAGAACCATTTGTGCCATGCCTTTGTTTTTTGAAGTCAAACAACACATCTGTATAGTGACTTTTTCCCATAATCACCATCATCAGTGGCTAAATCAGCCTGGTTGACTAATCCTTGTAGCCTTTTCTCAGTATAAGTGCTTTCCATTTCGGGTACTGAAATGGTTGCTCTTGGTATTTATCATACTTCAACTGTCTGCCTGGTCCGTTTGATGTTGCTGTTTCTTTTTTTTAGTAATGAATGTGGGTAATTTGCAGGTAATTCATCGTCTTGGTTTCCATGAAATTCACTGTCATTCAATCACATTCACAAGCTCCTGAATGCCCCTCAGGATTTCATTCACCTTCCCTTACTTTATTACTTTTTCCTTTCTTGTTTCTTGGTTTTGAAATATATCTTATTTATTTCTTGTGCTTGATGGTTTTTCCCCGAGATTTGCATATGACTTTCTGAGCAATGACTTATATGACTTTCTGGGACAGTGCGGTCTTAGTGTTTAGGGAGTTGGCCCCAGGATCTGAAGGTTGTAGGTTCGAATCCTAGACCAGTAGGTTACGAGGAACCCTTTAGCAAGGCACCATCTCATAACTGCTCTCCGGGCGCGGTGTGTATGGGTTAAATGCAGAGGCTTCATTTCATTGGGGTGCATTGAGCGTTGTGCTGTGTTTCACAATGACTATTTTTTTTCAATCTTGTAACAATTTAACAGGCTGTTTTGAACTGTGCTTTTAAGATGAATATATAAAAAATCATTTTAAAAAAAAAAAAAAGCTCATTTTTAAATGAGTTATGCAGTCTATTTCATAGTTTAGGGTTTTGCTCATAAACCCAGTGGTGGAAATGCTGGAAATGGGATTTGAACCTGCGACCTCTTGATCCATAGACGCAAATCCCACCACTAGACCACCACCATCACCAGTGGAAGAACAAGGTGTTTTTAATAAAGTGGCAAGTCAGTAGAAGCATGAGGTACAGGTTACCAACAAAGACACCAGTGAGTGGAAACCCAAGTTAGTTGTTTGTGATAAAGGTGCAAGTGAGTAGGAACGCAAAGTATCTTTTTCTAATGAAATGTCAAGGAAGGGGAATTACGAGGAAGGTGTCTCCAATAAAATGGCCCGTGGGTGGAAGATAGTTCATGCATCATAAAATTGTCCTAGGGCAGCAGCAATGTGCCAACAAAAGTGCACATGACATTCTACCCCGGTGCTCAAATCATAACTTTTTAGCATTCAGATACGTTTTTATCAAAGTGTTCTTACAGAATACTGCAGCAGTGTTCAGCCAGGCTGCCGGGGGTGGTTTGCAAAGTATATTGAATGTTTCTGGCCAGCTCAGCCTGACGTCCACCTCAGGCATGTGCTTGATCCATTTCGGACAACTGGAAAGATGCAAAGCATGTTGTGGTTGCGGTTGTGTGTCTGTGTGTGTGTTTGCCCATTGAATGCATCCATTGTCTGTCTTTTTTTTTTTTTTTTTTTTTTTTTTTCAAAAAGTTTTAAACACAAAATGAGCAAGTCTTCTTTATGTAGTTACAATTCACACTATTTATTATTTATCATGTGAATAAAAATATTTTATATATAGAAATGTAATATGTCAAATTAAATTCTATATCCTATTCCTATTTCCTATTCTAATAGAAAGTCTTAAGCATTTAAATGATATATTTACTATGTTTTTTAAGGATATTTTTGCAGCACTTTAATGGTGGTTGCCATTCATTAAGTAAATATTACCTACATGAGTCTTCCTACATTTACCTACACCTACACTTCCTCAACTTTCTCTGTCATTTTATAATCATATGTAAACTTTATACTTTATAAAACCTAATGCTGTTTATAGTTTGTATGTTCTCCCTGGTACAAGCAATGTAAATGCCATTACAGGAAAAGCATGGTGCTTCAATTCCAATTGTGAATTTTACAAATGCACTACATTCATATTTTTTGGGGGGAAAGGGGTATATTTGTGCGTTTTCATGGCTTAAATATTGTAAAAACACAAAACTCTGTTGTCTGGAGGCAAGAAAAACAGTATGGCGTAGGTGCAGCTTAAAAAATTTATGACTGCACAATGATAGAATTTTTCCCCTCCTTAAGTACAGAAGACATAGGCTTGGTCTTCAGGGAAAAACCCCAGTGGCAACATTTGTACTTAGCCTTGTGTGACAGCATACTAATGATTTAGTTCAGAAGATTTTTGAAAGTGAATTTTCCTCAAAGATACAACTTTACACCATTTTTTATCCCCTTGTCGCAATGTGTTAAAGTTTAAACCAAGAGTTCAACCAACTTTGGGCTAAAAGAGATTCATTATATGCTTGATCACTGATTGGCTCCAAAGTTCTGATTACTTGAAAAAGTCAGGTTTTCCCCAAACTCGTGCTGTGCTGTGCTCCAGGCTTGCAGCAGGCAGCAGGTTGTGATGTGCGAATGCCTGTCCAGGCTGCCGACGGCTCTGGCAGGTGGTAGAAGGCAGAGGGCAGGACGCAAGTGAACAGCCATTGCACTGACCTGCACTCTGTTGAGAAACCACGCCGTGATGAGCCTCCCAAAGTCATTAGACGTGATTAGTCATTAGACAGACGATATGTGGGTCAGACCCCCCGAGGTCAGCCCAGTTGCCAGAGATCCACATTATTAAGATGAGTTATGAGTGTGTGTTTCTTCGTAAAGAGTTATGTCACCCAAGACGTGTTCATTTCTGCAGTCAGAGGAAAAGTTACCACTCAGTAATCATTCAGTGATGTTGTTAGTGCTAACAATGAATAAGAACCAGTTGTCACAAGTAAACAGGGTATCATTTGAATAATACTAATTGATGGGTACAGGCTTTCATTTATCAAAGGCAAATTTATGAAAATAACTTATTCCTCCAGATTGAATAGTAACTAAAAGAATATTTCAATAAAAATGTTAATCACTGTGCAAGTTGCATGCCTCTATACACCACAGAGTGTTTAAATAAACACAAACAGGCTTGCTGTGTGCCTTCTGACTTTGTATGACATACTGTGATCTATAAAATCTCATTAGAAATAGAGTGTGATGATTGGCAAATCATATTTAATACCAGATTTAATTTCAAAGAATAGTTAAAAATAGAACAAAGACATAATATCAAAGGGAATTCTTATTGTTTTTTTGGAAAAATATATGGTTAGTTAGAATGTTTTACTGGTACTTTTCAAAAAGTTGGGACAGGGGTGTGTTTACCAGTGTGTTGCATCACCTTCTCTTTTAACAACTCGCTGTAGATGCATGGGTCACACCAATTGTTCAAATTTTGAAAGTGAAATGTTGTCTCTTTTTTGCCTGATGTAGGATTCCAGCTGCTCAACAGTTCAGTGTGTCCTTTGTCAAATAATTGGTTTCATGATCAGCCTAACATTTTAAATGGGTGGCAGGTCTGGACAGCAGACAGGCCAGTTTAATACCCAGACTTTTCTACTTCAAAGCCTTGCTGTTGCAATACAGGCTGAATGAGGTTTGTCTTGCTGAAATAAGCATGGTTTCCTTTTGAATAAAGACATGAGACATTGTCTGGATGGAAGCATATATTGCTCCAAAACTTGCTCCAATGATGGTGCTTTCCCTCTGCTAAAGCACTTCTGTACCATCACGGATGCTGGCTTTTATGTGTTAATATAAAACTGAATTGTCCCTCTCTTCCTTAGTTTCCTTAGAGACAGTAGCCATGATTTAAAATTTGATGCTTTCTGCAGGGTTTCAATTTGCATCAATTTATCTTAAATAAGCTCGGGCCAAGAGGTACTTTCTTTTCGGGGTCATGTTAAGACAAGGTTTCTTCTTTGCATTCTAAACTTTTTATCTTGCATTTGTTGATGCACTAGTGAATGGTGTTCCCTGACAGTGCTTTTTGGGCAAATGAGTGAGTCAACTTACAAAAAAGTAAAATGGCAGAGATCTATTCTTTAGTTGTGCGGTCAATGGACGAAATTCATTAACATTTAGCAGTTTGGTCACCACAACAAATGCAACAGAAAGCAGAGGGCACACAAAGAAAGTAAAAGGTCTATGAGGACAAGAAAGCTGAAAATTGCAGGATTTGACCAATCAAGAGGTCAGTAGACGTAGGTGCGGTGTTTTCACCCATCTCCCACAAGGCAGTCAAGTTAGTGGAAATGCGAGCCAGTTCTCATTGGCACTGGCGCCAGCAGACTGACTGACCAGTTAGTCCCAGTTGTCACAGGGCAAAAGGCAGAGAAGCACCCTGAAAAGATTTCCAGACACAAACACACACAGTCACACCTTGAGGGCAATTTAGTATCTCCAGTCTACCTGCCATGTTGTTAGACAGTGGGAGGAAACCAGATCACCTGGAGGAAACCCACACGGACACATGAGAACAAGCTAACTCCGCACAGAAAGGACCCCAGCTGGCAATCAAACCCAGAACCTACTTTCTGTGAAGTGGCATTAACCGTTGCACCGTAGTGCTGCCTGTGGGAGGTTTATGAAGGTTTAAACCTGAACCAAGCTACTTCAGGAAGCAGATTTCCTAGCTTTTCTCAACTCACAGCCCAGTAAAATTTAGCCAGACTGGTCAATAAACGCAACCTAATTATTTAGCAAATATTATCACAGCAGTATCATTTGTGATGTTTGAAGTTATTTATAATGTATAATATAATATATGCATAATATCAAGAATGTTGTATCTCCAAATGATGACTATGCAGAAGAAAAAGAAAGGCATCCTGTTTTTTTATGAGTTCGATTTCTATTGTAGGCATTTGGGACCATTTATAATAATCTATTTTTTCATGACATTTTGACATCATAAAGAGTCAGTCAGTCAGTCATTTTCTGCCGCTTGTCCCAAACGGGGTCCCAGGGGGAGTGCTGGAGTCCAACCCAGCTCACACAGGCGAAGGACGGGTGACACACCCCTGGACAGGTCGCCAGCCTATCGCAGGGAGGAGCGAGACGGGGACGGCACCTTGCTAATAAAGAGTCCCTTTTTAAATAAAAAAAAAAATCACAAAATTAAAGACATTATTGCAATTAAGATACAATGTTTTATTCCAACATTGACAGTAAGCTTCAATACTTTCTATGTCAGGAAATCAGCTCCATTGCAAATTTAAAGTCATACTGATCAGACATGTGTGTGTGAAAAGTTGTGTAAATTTAGTTTTCCTCTGAATTTTTCATTTTAAGGGTAATTTTACTGGTTTGCCTTTTATTTTTATTTCTGTGTAAATCAGTTAATGAGTGGAAAGGTTCATGCAAAGTGTTATAAAACAAATTCATCTCGATTAATATTTAACAATAAATTATTTAACAGACAAGGAAGATTTTGGCTGCACATTAGTAGTAGCACTTTTGCTGGTTTGTATATGTGTGTGTGTGTCTGTGTGTGTTTGCATGCGTTTGCCTACAGCACATGTGGGAGTGTGAAGCTGGCAAGATAATTCTTATGTGAGGTGGCATTCTCACATCTTTCCTCAGGGCCTCAGCACTGTAGCATTTTTCTGTGTGTGTGTGTGTGTGTGTGTGTGTGTGTGTGTGTGTGTGTGTCTCAGGGACTTTGGAATTTGTGCATGCCTGGAGCTCAGCTTTTCAAATAAACACCAGAGGGACCGATCCAAGCAGGAGGCAGGGACGAATTTCTCGTCGTCTTTCCTTTCACGCCCTGCCAGGTGTCACCCGCTTCGTTCACTTCTCATGCCCACACTAATGACACGCAGGTAACCACAGAATATAGAAAAGATCAGAGGTATTCAGCTGTTGAAAGTGATATTTTGCCGGGAAAAAAAAATCTAATTTACACAGTTTTCTTCCCACCCGCGATGTATTTAATCAACCAAGACATGTGGAGCCTAAAGTTTGTCTAAACTGTGTTCAGCAGAAAAATCATTTACAAAATGTATTTTTATTGTAGAATGTGTGCTTAGTTAATTAAGGACAGCCATGGCCTAGTGCTTAAGGACTAGGCCCTGGGATCAAAAGATCATGGGTCTGAATCCCAAACCAGTAGGTTGCCCTGAGATACCCTTGAGCAAGGTACCATCCCCATCACTGTTGCTTTCAAGAGCTGCCCCCTGCTGCATGTGTGTGTAAGGGTAAAATGTAGAGGCTGGGGGCCGAATTATGAGATTATTAAAAATGTCCCTTAGCCCATCCAAACTGCATTGATAGCCTTACTTATGGGGGTAGTGATGGCCTAATGGTGAGGGACTAGGCCCCAGGTTGGAAAGGGTTAGAATCCCAGACCTCTAGGTTGCCCTTAGTTACCCTTGAGCAAGATACTGTCCCCAACACTGCTCCCCGGGAGCTGGATATAGCTGTCCCCTGCTGCATGGTGTGTATGGGTGAAAAGCAGGATGGGTTTCATTATGTTTCGCTGTGAGCTGTGCTGTTTCACAATGACAGTCACTTTCACTTCCCTTATTGAGGTGGAATAGGTTAGTGGATGTGGTTTAGGATTGTGAGCAAGGAAATGAACCAAACTTCCTATGGTAAGCAAACTATGGTATTCACTCCATCTTAAAGGTATGCAGTTTGAGTAGGTTGAATTTTGGTGACTTAAGTTCTAATGTATTATTTGCAACGTCAGCCTCACAACTGCTGTTCTCAGTATTTGGTGTGTGGTGTTTTTGGGTTTCCCCCAGGAACACAAGTTTCTTTCCACAATCCAAAGATGTAAATGTCAGATGGATTGGCGATGCTCCTAGATGTGACTGTGTGTCTAATTTAAGATGGACCTTTCACCCTATGAGCTCCACCAGCCTTCTGCACCCCCGTAACCCTGGTTAGGAAAAGCGGCTCTGATAATGGAGAGAGGGCAGATCTGGACTAATGGTCCTGAAACTTGTCCAAGAAGAACCTGAGATGTTCCACATTTTCCAGGCCATAACATATAAAGAGAGGACTGGTTGGAGAGTCTGGAAAAAAAGGATTTTGCAAAATCTTAAAAATACAATTACACCATTTGGAATATGTTCAGGTTTTTAAAAATGTGTTAAAATGGTTTGATTGCTCTTCTCTTTTTTTTGCCAGTCTAACTCTTTATTGATTGAATCTCAGTTGAAAGCAGGAAGCAAACAGAAAGGGCTGCAGGCTTGTTACCTGTGTTAGAGATATAAAAAAAGAATGGGCTTCCTTGCACTCATGCCCTCGCTGCCCACACATCCAAATATTAAAGCATGGATTAAATCAATGGTCTCTGAGTCTCCACGTTAAGTTCTTTGCCCTGTCATTCAGCACTTTCTGTACAGCTCTGCGTATGATGGTTGTGCGCTTTTGGGAATTTAGCAGTTAATGTCAGATGAATCGGTACCCCCTGCTGCCACGCAGTGACTTGATGTGGAACACAGTCTTGTGTTTTCCGGGGCAGGGTCTGTCATAGCACGAAGCTACGCAGCCTGCGGTGCGTGTGTGAGATGTTGGGCTCAGTAGGAGGCCCTCAGGATCAAGGCTCTGCAAAAGCCTTGATCGTAACGAGCACTGTCAGAAGAACTGCACACCTTCACGAACAAGGGCTTCAGCAGGAGTGCTGCCAATGCTCTGTTTCCCCAGGCTGGTGGAGCCTGGAACTGGAGCAACATCAGCGCTCGTGAGGAACAGCACCGATCGTGACGTCCAGAATATGGTCATCTGAAAAGTGAAAAACTGAAACATTGCTAGTCTTGTTGGTGTGTCTATCATAGTAAGTTGTTCTGGTCTTGATGGTCACCGATTTCTTGATCTGACACACCACCTGCTTTGTGTTTCATTTCCAGAGCCTGATATCCTGCACCATAGAGCAATGGCATTTTACTGAACCCCTTTAATTGTTCCTTATGTAGTTTTCTTCTGCAAGTTTGATACCTGCCAGTAGTGAGAGAATAAGCAAATTACATTGTCATTTCATTATTTTGTCATAGAAAGATCAGCATTGGGTTCAGCATTGATTGTTCCCTTATTTCATTTTTTAGGATTCATAAACACATTTACGGATTACTGACCATTTTTAGAGTTACAGTTATATCTGTTTTAGGAAAAACATTCCGTCATCAAGTAAGGAGGAAATGGACAAGTATTTCAAGATTGCCAAGATTGTAGCTTTTAAAAATAAGTCAGGACAACACCGGCTAAAGACTGAACAGAGTTATACTCCTACCTAGTAAAAAAACTAAAGATTAGATTGTGAAGATTATTAAAATTCTAAGAATTAAAATATAATATGTAATATTAGACTGTGGTATAACCCTAGTTTTAGAATATATATTTTTTTACATTTAGGGCATTTAGCAGATTTTATTTTAGGGCAGCATAACATTTGTAAAGTTTTGTTAACATTTTACTGTATGGTAGCATTCATAAATCTACATGAAATCTGTTTAAGCCTTCTCTGACCTAAACCTATATAAACATTAGTTACGGTTATTCCAAAACGTGACTTGTTATAAAGCCTGCTTTCATCAGTTTCACCCCAGAAAGCATAATGACAGTACACACTCATTGCAATAAACCTCTGTGAAAGTTAATGTAGCTTAATGGAAATTGTCATAAAGTTTACGTAGATGAGTTGTAAGCTTTTAAAGCCTACACAAAAGTTTTAATTAATGTGTAGATGTTTTTCTGACTTCAGTTGTTTTGAACCTCAAAAAAAGTTCATCAGTACATCTCTATTCCTGTATAAGATGTGTTTTGAGGTCCAAAAGCCACACGGGTGTCATAATGAAATGCGTAAATCATTACACCCCAGGATCTCCACTTGTAAAACTTTTGAAAATGAGACCTAAAAGCAGTCAATTTTATTCCCTTAAAAATTACTCTGTTGGAAGTGTGGAGTAGCAGGTGCTGACCCCCAGGAAGGCTTCAATGATTCTTAAATGTGTCAGTGGGTGTGTGATTTGTGTCGATTTTTAACTTGTACTGAAAGAACTTAATTTCAACAAATGATGCTCATATTTCGAAACCTCTTGGAAGAGTCTCAAATGATCAGATTATTTTGGCAACACCACCTCATATTTATCGTCTTAAATGGAATCATTTAGTGCTTTAATGTTTGGCACCATGTGCTCCCCCATCAAATGAGAAAAGCAACCATCAAAGGTTTTCAGAGGCTGAAGTACTTCCTAACAATCTGGTTCTCTATTTAGGCAGCCCTCTGTGTATGTAGGATGCTCAAAGTTATTTTATTAAAGCAGATGTTTGTAATTATTTCAGGTTAATTAGTATCTATGAAGTGTATCAAAAGCTCGTTAAAGAGGCTGTCTTGTGTGTGTAAGTGTTTGCATTTGGGTAGGTGTTCCTGATTTCTTTCATGCTTCCTCTTTGAAAAAGGATTTGCATTTCTCTCTTTCTCACGCGCCCTCGTATCGTCACAAGTGGGTGACGCTGAGGTGTGATTGCTTAACAGTTGTGCTGAAACTTTGGTCCCGACTAGGCGCGACGCTCCAAAGGTACACCATGGATCTGCACGGAAAACACTCTCCCACGCGAGATGTGACTCAGAAAGCACTCACGCTGTTTCTGAGTGGGAGCCACTGCTGATCAAAAGCTAAGAACACCCTCCTCTCAGCTTTGGCCAAATGGTCATTTTGTTTCGAGAGGACGTATTAAAAGTAGAATTTTTTTTCTCTCTTTGAATAGACTGTGCAATCAGATAAAGTACTGTTTTAATTTCACAAACGCAAATATATGGATATTATACAATCAGAGAAAAGTGCACTGTCTAGACTTTAGTTACCCAAAGTGTAATGCAAATGTACCTTCAAGAGTACAACATGATCCTTGAAGTGGCCATTTTCTGCATGTTTCTTGCGTTTTATTGTTCCTACCTGTGGTGCACTGATGGATTTTCTATGGGTATTATATACCAAAAGCAGTCATTCAATCTAACAAGAGCATTTTTAAACTTTTAATATGCTGTAAAATAGAATTAAGTGAAAGTGACTATTTGTCATAGTGAAACACAGCACAGCACAGTGAAACACAACAATATTCAACCTCTGCTTTTTACCAATACACACCTTGCAGTAGGGGGCAGCTTTTTAAAACGCTTGGGGAGCAGTGATGAGGACAGTACCTTACTCAAGGATACCTCAGGGCAACCTACTGGTCTGGATTCAGTCCCACAACCTTCCGATCCTGGGGGCAACCCCTAACCACTAGGTCACTTCTGCTTCAGGCTGTTTTTAATTCAGTCTATAGATGATAGACAACCTCTAGATGCTCCAGAATTATCATCTTTTCTTATCACTTCAGCGTGGCTAAGTTGAGCTAAACTGTAAGCTGTTGATTGCCTGTTCTAACATATTTGACTTCATTAAAACATTGAATTCAAACTGGTTGTTTTTGCAGCTCTTGAATGGGATGAAATAAAATTTGGAAGATGATGTGTATATGTTTTAAAAGTACACTAAGAGGAAAGCAGCACATCTGAATTTTCCGTAACTAAATTTTTAAATGCAAAACCTAGATTCATAACATATTGTATGGATTTTTTTGTTTTGTTTTAAGAAGTTGATGGATGGATGGAGGTAAAGGGTAAACAACTGATCAGATGTAGAGTTCATGGTTTGATTAATGGATAGTAATTTCATTGGATAGAATTAAAGGGTAAGTGAATGGAGGTAAAGATGGAGTTTTTATATCATAAAGCATCTGTGTAATGTATGTAACATTATGCTTATGAGTTATTTGTTTGATTAACTGCAAAAAAAACAGTGTCAAAAAACTCAAAATTGGTTTTGCTACAGTTATGTTCATTCAAGAAAAAACTCCACCCCCAAACCCTTGAACACTCAGTTCTTTGCTTGAATGCAATTCAGCTAAACAAAAAAGATTTTCTCACTACAGCCAGGGTCTAACTAATGTTAATATATGCTAGGTGAGCGTTCTCAGTAGATGCCAGGTTTGTCACTGCTCGCTCTCATCCCGGCGCCTCTTTAATGTTGAGAACACCTTGGTAACAAGGAAAGACATGAGCATGTCATTCTATTCAGTTCTCTCACCTCCTCTTCTGCAGCCCTTTCCTCTCTATCTCTATGGCAGTAATTAGAGAGTTCACCCAGCCATCAAGAGACATCAGAGCACAGTTGTGGAAACCATGAGAGAGACCACTGAGAAGTTTCATCACAAACGCTCATTGCTACCTCTCTGGGCTCGGTGCAGTCAGTATTTGCCTTAGTCTCATTAAAGCCAAAGAGTGGCCGAAAAAAACAACTGATAATACAGCTGACTGGAAGAATTGGGCCTGTCCCTGCAGGGTTCAAACCTCAAGGCTTGTTCTTGGCTCTGCGCTTCATCTACAGGATCTGTGTAGGTATAGTCATGCAGGAGAGTTTGCCAACTTTAAGGACTCATCTGGACTTCTACATGAGTTGTTCCTGCAATATACTGGTCTTCATGTAAGGATCCATTAGGTACTTAAATATAAGTGATTAAAATGAGGTCAGTGATTGTAAGACTCGTTTTTCAGCTTTGACAATTGCAAAGCAAATTACCCCATGATCTCCCAAAGCAATGGCAGACCTGTTCTTTAATCACAAAACCTGCTAATAGGCACTGCATAGTGCCTGTGGCAGAATGATATCCAGATTTTTATGATAATCTGGAGGATATTACTACAGATGGCAGGGATTACCAGGATGTTTTCTGATATTTAAAAATAAAATTAATATGTGGACATCACACATATTAATATAGATTTGGTTCTTCATCTACATCCACTTTATTTCTGCATTAAAGATACAGAGCTGATGTGGGCAAGGTTTCCTGGTCTATTGACCTCGTCATTCCATCAAAAAGGTGTTTGAAGATGGTATGAGGCTTATGTAGGCCTGTTATATTCTTCCCCACCTACCCAACCCACCATATCTTAATGGGCCAAGGGGATGCGGTTATGCAGAAACAGAAAAAGGAATTCCCATCTGCTGCAGAGGTAAAAACAAATAAGACAAAGAATGCGAAAAGAAAAGAAAACAACAAATTAAGGCAATGCGATGACGAAGTGCAAACGGCTTGTTGGAAAGGTGGCAATTCTATGTTGAAATCATTGAGCTCTTCATTTCAGCCCATTTTACTGCAAATGATAGGCAGTGGTCGAGTGGTTAGGGAGTTGCCCCTGCATTGGAAGATTGTGGGTTCGATTCCCTCACAAGTAGGTTGCCCTGAGGTACCCTTGAGCAAGGTACTGTCCCCATCACTGCTCCCCGGGCAGCTTTCAATAGCTGCCCACTGCTGCACGGTGTTTGAGTGCATGGGTTAAATGCAGAGGTCCAATTTCGTTGTGGTTCACGTGTGCTGTGCTGTGCTGTGACCTCGCAATGATGCGTTTTCACTTCCACCTTCACTTTCAAATTATAGTTCTTTGAGACTCGTGGATGCTTAATAGCTCAATAGCTGCCCACTGCTGAGCTATTGCTATTAGCCTGGGAAGCAGCTTAGGACTCTCTACTGATCCTGGAGTTAAACCTGATCTAACTTTGTACTGCTAGTATACCCAAAGGGGTTGGGTAGCCAGTCGACCTTGGACCCTCAGAGGTTTTTTTTTTTTTCTCCACACAGTGGAGAAAAGAGTTTTTGACCACAGAGTTTTTGGTTCCTCTCCTCCGTAGTCATCTGGCTTTAACTTCTAGTACTATAACCTGTCTACAATCTACCATCTATGTAAAGTGCCTTGGGGCAACTCTGTTGTGAAAGGCGCGATACAAGAATAAATTAATTGAATTAATTTACACATCTCAGCAATGAGTGAAATATTCAGTTAAAGAACTATTTAAAAAAGTATACTGATATTGATTTGTGAAAGGTAGTTTCCAGTAGCTCTCTTTGTTGCAAATAATTTTTATAGAAACTCAAAGATGAATTCAACAACTGTTATGATCAAACTGATAAGCTCCTTTAAACTGCAAACACATAACCATAAGAGACAGTATAAATAATTTAAAATGTTGAAACAGCAGAGGTTTCCAGCCTGTGCCTCCTCAATATACTTTCGAAATGTAAAACAATGCGTATTTTAATTGCAGTTACTGAGTATATTTAGGACACTGTGTTCTGTATTCAGTTAGATTATAACATATTCTTTTCAGTTCTAGATACTGCTGTATGAAATGGGATATGGGGGTAAACATTTTGGATAATGTGTACATTGTTATGCTTTGAGTTAAACCAGAACAGTCCATGCTAAACCAAAGCTCATCCCAGTGGAAACATGGTGGTGGAAGCACAATGGTGTGGAGACAGTTTGCAGGCAATTTGGGGACCCTTGAAAAAGGTAATTCCACTGCTGAATGTGAGTGATCGAAAATTGAACTGATTGGCAGAAATTATTTTTTTGAGGTTGATATCAGTGGATTACACTTTAATTGCATTTGATGGTAAAATCCGGATCATTTTGAAAGGTAGAAACAGAACCACAATTTGGTTATTTTGCTGCATATTGCAATATGGCAAAGAAGACTGGGCTTTCCTTCTTAACGAAGAAAAAAAATAGATTGTTAATAGATCGTGTGAATGCTGCTGGTGGTCAGAATGAAACATGAGATATAATTGAAATTGACCAGGGGCATTCTTTGGCAGATGTAAAGGGCTTCTGAATCAATTGCCTTCTGCAGTCTAAGGAGGAAAAAAAAGGAAAAGAGAAAAAGCGAGCTGTGAGTACGAGGGAGATGGCATGTGAAAGTGAAAGGACAGAGGGTTGGAGATGGTGGTCTCAATGGGACAAGATTAGGAGGTCCAAACAGGAAATGGAGCCTGAGGGGTTACAGCTTGCATACCATTTACACATCCATGTGTCCTCTGGCTGTTTATCTCCGTCGTCTGACTGTGAGAGAGAGAGAGAGGAAGAGAGAGAGGAAGAGCTCTGTGGTGTATACGTCAATGTGACTCTGTGTGAGGGTGAGAGAGTGAGAGTGTCAGTACTGGTGGAACACAAGTATTAAAAGATTAAAAATAAAGTGAATTCTGCCATCTATTTTCCAGAATGTCTGCACAATTTAATCATTAGCTCCTTTCATACATCCTTGGAAATCCGAAGTTGTCTAGATATTAACCTGGGAACCGAATGTCCCTGTCAGTTGCAACAGAAATTAAATTCACCCATACAGCCTCCCAGATCAACAAGTATGATGGAGTCCATGTGTGAATAGAGTGCCTCATTTTCCAGGGAATTTACAATAAGGCAGCGGGTGTATTTATTACTTTATCAAGTAACTGGAGAAAAAAAACACATGTATGGTTGAAGGAGATGGACTACTTTAACAAAAAGACAAATGCAAAGAGCTAAATGGAGGATCTCTAGCAACAAATATAGACAAATTCAGGGAAAGGTGAAAGACTTGTGATTCAGTTAGGAATTAGCTCCATGAATGCATAATTTCCTACCCAGATGCTCTAACCAGGTGCCACCCCTAACCTAAACCACACAGACTATAACTAGCATATGATAATGCATGCAACACAGAAAATGAACTGGCTTTGATGAACCAGCGAGAGCCGGGATAGGCTCCTGCACCCCCGCGACCCTAATAAGGACAAGCGGCTGGATTAGCCAAAGCAGGTATTGAACAAATGCCTAAAATAAATTAAGTACATAAAATCATTACTTACTGTATATGTTTGTATTTTTATAAGTGTATTGTGTTTCTGTGCTTATTTTGTTTTTGTTTTTTCTAATCTACTTTTTTTTTTTTTTTTTTGGGCTGCCTAAAACTTTTGCACTGCTCTATATGTGTTGTAGTCCTGCAGTGTGTTTACTTCACAGTGGTCTTTAAAGTGACCTTTGAGTAACCCAGTGAGAGGTCAGTGCAATAAACAGAAGCAGAGGTCTGAAGGAGTGCTGGAATTTAACTCACTCACTCACTGAATAACCAGCCTAATGCTGCATGACTCATACCTGTGTGTGTGTGTGTGTGTGTGTGTGTGTTACTGTCCAAGTGATTCTGTGTGTGTCCAAAAATGACGGTGAATTGTACTGTGCTCATGTCTTTCTATTCTTCTGTAGTGTTTGATTTTTCGTTCAGTGTATTAGTGTTTATTAACTGCCTTTTTTACTTATAGACCTGCTTTTGTTTTATTTCAGTTCCCTTCTACAGTGTTCACAACCTTTTCTTTATTGTTAAATGTTACATTCTTTTCTGTTTATGCAAAACCGATTAAATGGCACCATCTAAAAATAAGCACTCTTTCCTCTTTCTTACGATGAAGTCATCACAGAGACTCACAGAGACTTCGGTGACAGATGCCAGCTTTTAATTTCATTCTGTCTGTCCTGTGTGTGTGTGTGTGTGTGTGTGTGTGTGTGTGTGTGTGTGTGTGTGTGTGTGTGTGTGTGTGTGTGTGTGTGTCCTTGTGTGGGCCTGCCATTGGGTTTGTTTTCTCACGTTATTAAACGACATTCGCAAAAAATACTATCAAGCACTGAGTTGCGCTGTCATGTTCTTTTACACTCTAATAAAAAGTAGACAAACCTGGAGGGTAAAGTGGATTGTCTATCAAAGCTCCATCTAATATATTTATTCATTTTATTTGCTTTTATTATTATTTTTTTTTACTCTCAGGAGCTGTTAAAATATAGACAGAATGTTTTGGTTTTTTTAGTTTTTTTGCATTTTTTTACTCTGAAAAGATCATTTCCCTTGACGCAGTGGAGGAGGAGAGATACAGAAACCTGGCGCTGAAATTATTTATTGATTTTACGGCGTTGCCGTGGAGGTTTTTGAGCCGTGTCTTCGTCGAGTCTTTTGTCAGCGGGCCTGAACCAGGGCTTTGACTGCTGGAGCATAATGTTTAGCCAGGCCATATCAGTAGCCATTTCGTTTAAGCTTGAGGTTAATGCATGGGCCATGGGAAGGAAAATAAACAGCAGTTCTATGGTTTTGGCCACAAATTCCTCCCTGCAATGAGATTCTTCCGGTTCCGGCCACTTCCTCATCCTTCTTAGCTGACATTTGAGTGCAAGCTGGATCATTAGTGCAGATCACTTTGTGGTTTGGACGAGGATTAGCAGCCAGAATTGACCTGTTTGTCTGACCCATGCAGTCCATGCTGGGCCCACAAATACTTTGGTTAAGGGGAGATATATAGGTGTTGCCATAGTGTTTAAATGGCACACTCATTCCTGCCCAAGATACTAAGTTTACTAATATTATAAGATGTATCCATTTCTAATGCATAGCTGTATCAAAATGTTTTAAATAGAAAGGGCTTTTCTACCTGCAAACTGACCAATCACATGGGCTTTAGCGCAACCACAACACAATTTCCTCATTACCTTATTTGTATTCAAATAATGATTCACAAAAATACTTGGATGAAGTTTAAAAAAAAAAAATAAAAAAAAAACACAACACAGGCTATTTCTGCATCTGAAAGGCTTCTCTTCTACTTGATGGATGTTAAAGGGTGATATACAACCATCTGTTTTCTAAAGGAATCATGAAAGTGCTGTGCAGAAAGATATGAAAGTGGACATTTTGAAATTTGTGGTGATTTTTATAACACACACACTGCTGAGCCCTAGCGATAAGCTTCTAAAACTGGCCTACGGATTATTTTTTTTTATTACTGCTAGTAAAAGATGATAGTCATGGAAACCCTGCCATCTGGTTACTTGGTTACTTTTTCATAAAATGTTTCTACAAGTTATAGGTTTTTTATTTGAACTTTAGAGAGAATTTTCCCAATTAGTGAGCTGTGAGTAAAAATAAATCATCAAATTACAGTCATGTCTCATTATTGCTGAGGATAACTGATTTCTTGGCTAGCCGCTAAGACTCAACTCTGTCAATACTCAAATCTCAAGTCTGGGACACCCCAGGCAAGATGAGGCCTACCTGAGTCCCTATTTGAAGGCCTTGGAGTGGCTGAATTGCATTTTTGACTGGAGCGCTATGGGCTTGATCTCCAGCCAGACCTTGCTGCTGTCCATGTCTATAGCCATAAAGGCAAGAAGCCACTCTTGAGGGGGACTGAGGGAGACCTGGCCGAAGGTTGAACCGATAGCTCCACAGGAAATGCAGTAATACCTAATAGAGTGAGGTGTGTTTTTGCCTCCAGGCAAAGACAAACTGTGCAGACTCTTGGCCTTTTTGGCTCTGAGAGGTCACTAAAGTGGCTGAGTTTTCTGGCTTGCTGAGGTTTTTGCTGCTTTGGCTCTGGGGCAGTTCCCCAGCATTCCAGCCCTGGAAAGCATCAGCGGAAATAAAGAGAGCAGGACCTGTGGGCTCACTGACAGGCCTCTTCTGAGCCATTCATGAGCATCAGTATTTATAAATACTACCTGTCTGTCAAACGGTGAAATTCCAGGCCTGTTTGAATTGGAAATTGGCATTTAGTCTCATTAGCTTTGCATCAATGCTTTCTGTATAGAAATACAGTGAAACAGTTCCGTTCGGTCATGAAAGTTGGAGCGACAAATAAGACCAAAGGCATTTTCACAGTAGTTTCACAGTATATAGTGTACTTCTGGACTTCTGGAATGGGCAAAATGGTACTATAAACCCATCCCTCAACCCATTCACTGAGCTTATTTCACTGCTGTTTCATTGCTCCTGAGTGAAACTGAGGAAAGAAGCATTAACTGATGATTGTCAGAATAAATGTTAATTTAAGTTTGTCATTCAGGGTCATTAGGTTTATGTTCAGTTACCTTAGGTTGCCTTATGAACAGTGCAAGCAGATATTCTGTTTGAAAATGAGCTAAACATACTTTCAGAGGGTGCTGTACTTATTTGCTGAATCACTGCACTCTCACTCTTTTTGGGATAAATAATTTTCAGGCATTTTTGTAAAAGAGTTGTTAAGAATGATCCATGCATTGACTAATTTAGTCTATAGATTATTGAGCTAATGAAATATTATGTTTGACCACCTCTGTGTCTAGGTGTAGCTTTGTATGATGCTACAGGTCAGAACTTCATGTACAGCTTGGCAGCACCTTCATGCGGAGAAAACAAGGTGAAGCCTTCAAGGCCAGAAGAGCTGTTTTAGACAAAGCCTGCTATGAGCCTTGAGCCTGAGTTTCAGAAACATTTCCCTCTTGTGTAGTATGATGTTCCTCCATTCACCAAGTAATCTCACTCTGAAATAGCCTGGCTGCAAATCACTGCTTGAAAAAGTACAGGTAATCCCTCTTTGGTCCATGAAATGGTTCTCATATATATCCATGCAGAATTAGAGCTCCACCAAGTGGGTCTGCCTACATATCACAGGTCACTTTGTTACTCGTTCGTGTGCAGATTTAGCATGTTTTCCATTGTTTTTTAAGGGGTTAATAGATTTTGTGAACTGAGACTGGGTCCTGCTGTCTGGTTTATTCTTTGACCTCTGGAGCCATGAACTTTCACATTTGTATGTACCTTAAGAATAAAGGAATGAAATTCTGCAATGCTGCAACCAGTATGATCAGGGTTTAAGAGTTAAATGGGTAAAGATTGCAGAGTTACAAAGATTTATTTTTTCTTCACCTGCAACAGGACGAAAAAAAGAAGTTTGACAAAGAGACAGAGAAGTACTACTCAACCCTTGAGAGGCATCTGAACTTGTCTTCCCGGAAAAAGGAGTCATCGCTCCAAGAGGTGAGTCAGGCGGTGGGAAATTAGCTCCTGTTTGCGGTAGTTATTTAAATCCCAAGGCTTGAGGAGCATGATCAAATGCTTCGCAGTTACATCACTTCTCTGTCTGTTCTGTGAGTCGTACATCCAATGCTGACATGAATATGAACTAAAATCACAATCAAATTTAGTTTCCTTGGTGTTGGTTTCAACACAATTGCTTGATATAAAGTTAGTAGTATAGAATTCAATCAGGTTAACATGTGAATACTTGCATTGTAGATTAAGGCTGAATCAGGCTACATTTTACAAGATACTCATTTCAGTTACTTTTGTACAGTTGTGCTGGAATGTCATGGAATTGATCCCCAGTAATGTCACAGCTAAGGTGCAAGACCAATCAACTTCCCTTTGGATTAATAGGATGGCCATCCCTCACCACACATAACATGCCAGCATGTAAGGATCTAAGATGATTTAACAGAATCAGCCAGTCAGCTGTCTTTTGAGCCAGTGTTAGAAGTAGTTCAACAAGATTAGTGCCACTTCACATGACTCAGAGGAAGCAGATCCAAACCTTTTTCCAAAACTTAAAAATTTTAAATATAATTTATTATCCCAAAAATGAATCCGCCATCAGTTCCAACTCTTGTAATAACCAGTTATGAACACATATATATCCTTTGACACTCACAACATATTTGTGGTTTGCATTGGTTTGTAATATGACCATAACCTAGGCTGGTATGGACATCACAAACTGCATGAAATTGTTGATTGGCAGCAGATCTCTTGTAAATGCGTGCAGTTTCACTGGTGAAATAGGACAGAGCCTTTGTGCGAAAAAGTCCTTGTGTAGCTTGATTTTATTGGACAGTTGGCTGTAGTCTCTCAAGTTGATTGCACATGGTGATAATTGATGGCAGTGACACATTGCATTCACTAAAAGCAGTGAGATAGTTGGCCGGGATTTAAGAAATTACGATTCAGTCTAACATTAAAACAGCTGTTCTACTTCTGAGCAGCCAAATGCATTAGGCCTGGAAGGTTTCCATTGTGGTGACAGTGCATAAATCAAGTCCTGTATCTGTTGCATACATTGAGAATACTTATGCCACGCAAATTAATGTATATTGTTGCTTAGTGCATGTATGTCTCTAAAATGATTTCTGTCTATATTATGCCTAAGAGTAAGAAAATGTAAAAAATTTTTAGCAAGCATCAATGCTAAAAGGTTTTAAAAGATATTAATTGTAAAATTCTGGCTGGCCACAAAGGAGAGATATGGGAGGTGTGCTCAGGTGCCCAGGTAATGTCAAATGAAAGCCAAAAGCTTTTAATGTAACCATTATCCTCAACACAGATAAGGCTAAATGAATGGATGCATAGATCCTTTTCCTTCACCCGGGTAACATTGCTCTTCATCACTTTGCAGGCCGACACCCAGATTGATAAGGAGAGGCAGCTTTTTAATGATGCCTCATTGGAGTACGTCTTTAAAATCCAGGAGGTCCAGGAGAAGAAGAAATTTGAGTTTGTTGAACCGGTAAGATCTTATAGAGTCTAATGTTGATGTGATATTCAGTCCAGAAGCCTTGTATGGAAATGAAGGGGTTTTGGTTATAACTATTTTTTTTTCACATTTCTTTTATGAAATTGTCAAGCTGTGGGGTCAAATAAATATAAAGCACTGACAGGTGAAGTGAATAACTTTGATATCATTACAGTGGCACTTTAAGTGGGATATATTAGGCAGCAATTGAAAAGACAGTTCATGAAATTGATGTGTTGGAAGAAAAAAAAAAATATGGGTATGGATCTGAGTGGCCAGATTTTGATGGCTAGACAATGAGTTTAGAGCATCTCCAGATATGAATTTTTTAGTAAAAACCAAAAGTGGTCAAAGAAATATTAGCTGGTGACCAGTAACATGGTTGCGGCTCATGGTGCCTTGATGTGGATGAGCAAGGATGACTAGCCTGTGTCGTGTGAAATCCCACAAATTGTTGAAAAAAATTCAAGCTGGCTGTGATAGAAATGTGTCGGAACACAGAGTGCATTGCAGCTTGCTGTTTTTGTCCACTGCCAAAAGCAACTACGAATTTGAGAGCATCAGAACAGGCACATGAATAATGGGAGAAAGTGCCTAATCACGTCTTCTTTGAATCATTGTCTGGTCACTGGGAGAAGAGATGACACCAGGGAAAAATTCAAGGGCAAGGTTCTACTGGGAAACCTTGGGAACTGGCACCTTAATATTGTTGCGCTCCAACTGTTGCAGCCTTCATGGCAACAGGTGTCCCTAAACAGCAGGAAAATGCACTAAAACGTCTGTCAGACATTTCAAAAAAACTAATGTGATCTATGTAGGCCCTGTCTCACAGCTTACAGGACTAAATTAATACTGCTAATATTTTGCTGCACAATATCACAGCAGACCTTCAAAGGTCTTGCCTCCATGGTTCATAGTTGTGTCGGAGCCGAGTTGGACCTCCACAGTATTAGTCGGGTTGTTTTAATGCTATGTCTATTAGCAAAGTTCCAAGATAAACCCCTTAAGCATATCATTTTACCCCTAAAATGTATATTTGTTCCTGATTAAGTTCCTGATAAAGTTTATATTCCTTACTAAGTTAGCCCTGATTTCTTAAGCTTTTCTTACGCATGTATAGAGTAGACCTCCTGAAAACGCAAACACCTGCACACAAACACACACCTACTGTCTTTGCAAAAGTATGCTCTGAAATGGCCAAATGGACATGTTGTGCATCACTGTGATAACTGGGCCATCTGGACACTAATGGCTCTCAGGCCAACAGCAAGTTTATCATCCAGTTTATGAGCAACGGAGTCATCATCTGTGAAGATCCGTTTAAAATCACACCACATCATCCATCCCAATCTGCACACATACACACACTGCGCATATGTGGAGTCATTGATGTATACTGTTTGTATTCTCACTGGCATGTTTGTAATCTGTTTAAATGTTGCAGTCTGTGCCATTATAAACCATACTATGAGCATTCAATGAGTAGTTTGGCACAAAACTTCAGTTTTACTAACATGTAGTTAAGCAAACATGCCCTGATTACCTACATTGTGGAGTTGCAATACATTGTTGAGTCTACAATACTGATAAATTGCAATATGAAATGAACCTGATTAGGACTCCAAGTGAGTGTTACTGGGTACTTTGATAAATGAAGGTGTTTGTATAATCCAACAAAAGTCCAACAAAAGGTATTTTTTTAAAAGCCCATATTCACATTTTCATTCTGATAAAATTTTTCCATGACTCTTGTGTACATAAAATAGAATATTAAAATCATCATTATTCATTTTCCGAATACTATTTATCCCTTTGAGCTAAACAGATTGTTACTGTGCCAAAAGACTGATGTATGTCAATAACCTCTTTCCTGATTGGCTGCCTTGAATTGCTTATTTACTTCATTAAATTCTCGTATCCATGGGTGCAGCTACACTGCTAGTTTAGGTTTTGTGACATCGAATGGGCAGTTTTTACAACCTAGTTCCCATATATGGACTGTATGGATGGAGTAGGAATTTTCATACCTAATGCCTTTTTAATTAAAAAAAAAAGTCAGTTGTCCTTTAATAGATAATAGATTTAAAATAGATTAAAATCACAATATGCAACCGTGTAATCACAATATTTATTTTGCCCAGATCTTTCAGCCCTAGTAAATCATGTTGATTTAAAGCAACATTAATGCTTTTTTCCAGTTTCCATTCAACTAATATCTTACCCACTGACCCTAAGCAAGTGCTGTACAATATAAAGTAAGCTCACCTGTCCAATATAGAATTTAATGCTAAAACAGATCTGAGAGTGCCTTTGCCTAGGAGTGTATGTGAGTTTGTTCACGTCTTAAGTGGATGATGCTACCCGGATGCATTATGTTCTCAGGTATTAAGATGCTAAGTGCGTGAGATGGAAACTAAGTGGCTCTCAAGCCATCTCGTTTGTTTATATCCTCTAACAGGGCCTCCGCAAACAGAGCGAAGGCGTAAATCTCCCAGCCACACGAGCGGAGCTCTGCTGCATGACAGCGCTCGACCTTGCTTGCAGTAAAAGCGTCCATGAATTAGGTGACTCATCTGTGGTCATTAATCGTATTTATACGAGCACTGTGAGTAAGAGCTCGATAACGGACAGAGAAAGTTCTGGGCCCAGTGTGACAGGAGCAGAGTTTATGGCCTCTTGCTTGGAGTAGCCTCTCCAAACCTTTAGAGGAGGCCACATGGGCCATTCTGATGTTCAACATCAACAGCAGCTTTTCCCTGGATGATTCTGTCTCTGCTGTTTCCGTTACACATGGTTACTGGCGAAGGTTAGTAAACTAGTGGCAGTTGAGCCCCATGTCCATGTCCATAGTATAGACACCTGCTCGTTCAACTTCTGAAAATACCTTAGCCATTTTGAGAACTTTTTACACTTGATGTTTAAACATTGCAGAGACGATTTGATTGCAGGTGTGAAAGCGTTATTGAGGTACTGATGAGAACTGGATCACAAACAGCTCTTAACTCTTCCCAGAAATATCAGCTGAAGCTTCTTCACTCCAGGGAAAGCCAATTGACTACATCCCAGTGCAGGGATTAAATCCCTCAAATGTTTGTGTGGCATTGAGTCTAGGCTGTCCTTTTCTACTGGCAAGGCTTTTCTGTTGGAAAATATACAAATATCTTCTGGGTTGAGTGCCTTTGTCAGCAGTAGGCACAAGTTAAATAAGGTTTGTTCACATAACAGCATGAGTGTCTGCAGGGGGAGAATTCTGGCCAGTAATGAAGGTGAAAAATTGAAAAGGTCTGTCATAGTATACCTACATTTTGGACGCATCAGGTAGGTGTGCCTCATTAAAGTGGCCAGTTTATGATTTTGCAGTGAAAGTAGACTAGATTCAATTCCTGTGCTGCCTGTTTATGATCCCTATCAGCTACCCGACGCTTAAGGTTTGCTGTGGAGCAGATCTGGGGTTATTAAACAGTGACACATGTCAGCAGAAAGTAAAAGCCCTGTGAACATCTCTGCTCACTTGCAAAAATAAAAAAGTTTTATTTTTTGTGTCTGAGATGCACTGGCACATGTACACAAAGGTCTGCAGGATATGGAGAAAAAATATCATTAGTATGATTGTAATGCAACAAATTGCAATGATTTTCAATATTGTTAAAGTTTCCTCACTCCTTGCTGTATAGTTACCATATGAGCACATACATACATACATATATTTACATTATCAGCAACAGTATGTGCCAAAAAAAATTAACCGATTGGATCTTATTCTATGGATTGGAATAAATGAACTGTTTTTTTTTCCATTAATTGATTTTTTTCTAACCTGATGGCAAGATGACAATGCCTGGATCCATCATCAACAAGAAGTTTCATTTTAGTAGTTCTTTTCACAAACCCAAGAATACTTTACTGTGGATGGGAAATTGTTATAGTGGCTCAGGGAGTATGAGACATCTTTGCACACATAGATTGGCCAGCCCAGATTACAGTTCTTAATACACTGAGAATCTGGAGACACAGCAGTTAGGCTCTGCCAGCATTAATACAAGATCCAGGCAAAAAGTAATGTAACTCTGGACAGAAATAAATATTGTGACATTCAAAAGCTTATTAAAGAATTACCATGGTCTACACAGGTTTGGCCAATCCCATTTAAGTTCTAAAGGATGATAAAGAGATCAAAGCAATCATTAACACTCACTTGGATCTGTGATTGGTCACCTAGTGATTAAGAGGCTTGCTTGCATATTGTAGTATTGTTCAGACATTGGATTTTGTATTTATTTCTCTGCTAACTAAGTGCTGTTTGGCAAACTTGGTTACTATTCAGATAAATCTCTATGAGGCAATGGCTGAAAAAGAATGGCTGGTATGTGTCTGTATCTGTGCATGTTACTCTTACTGTAAGGAGGAAAACTCAGCAGACACACTTTCAGTTTGAATGATTTCTTCTCCCAACACAGCTATTGTAATTGAGCTCCTCACTAATCCTGGCAATTCTCATTTAATTTGGAACCAGGTTTGGTTCAGGACAAGTTTGTGCATGTGTGTATAATAAACAGAATATAGATATTTACAGGTAAATGTGGATTTTTATGTATTTCAAAATTCTCCTCTCCTCAAATCCCAATATAATTAGCATTTCCTGTTCAAAGTTAAAAATTCAAATGACAATTCTCATTCACTCATTTCTTTAGCCGCTTGTCCTAAGTAGGGTCATGGGGGGTGCTGCAGTCTATCCCAGCTCTCACAGGGCAAAATGCAAGGAAACACCCTGAACAGGTCACTAGACCATCACAGGGCAAATACACAGACAAACACTTCACAAACACACACTCACACCTACAGCCAATTTAACATCTCCAATCCACCTGCCCTGCATGTTTTTGGACGGTGGGAGGAAACCAGAGTTTCAGGAGGAAACACACACTGGTAGAGCCTGCAAATTTCATACAGAAAAGACCTGGACCACCCCGTCTGGGAATCAAACCCAGGACTTTCTCACTGTGAGGCAGGAGCTACCCACTGTGCCTTATGAGCTGCTTTTCAGAACACAAGTTTAGTTTTGGATTTCTCTTTGATGCATCCAGCCACAGTCATACCTGTTTAAGTTCATGAAGCTTTGATTAGCCAAATGCAGGTACTAAGTATACAGTTAAACTTGGGACTCCCTGAGCAAAGATTAAATATTTTCTTTTAAGAAAGTAAAATCACTATTTACTGTATATTTAAAAATATTTTATGATTTTATTATTTAAATATTTTATGATGAATGTTTCTTAACATTTTTATGACTTTTTTTATCTCTGGGAAGCCACTGAGCTACACACTATGCCAGTGTGCCCGCTACATATATTCGTATTGATTGTGCCATGTTTAACACGGTACAAATCAAATAACACTGTGAAAAATCAGTCAATCCTGAACATCTGTCCAGTGCAGTAATTCTTTTTTTTATCCATTTGAAACCCAACATGATGCTATGTTTCATCCCACCTATTATTATTATTTATTTGTTGCAGCTCCTGGCCTTCTTACAGGGTCTGTTCAATTTCTACCATGAGGGATATGAACTGGCCCAAGAGTTTGAGCCCTACAAGCAACAGCTCCAGTTCAACCTGCAGAATGTGAGAACATGTCTCTGTTTCACTAATCCAGCTCTTCTTATTGAAGCGAATTAGCTAGGACAGCTAGACCAAAGCTCTACCAATTCATTTCATTCCTTCTTGTGTTATACTTGGAAAAGTTAATGATACACATGCTGAATATTTCTTTTTTTTATACGACCTTGTTCAGTCACCTTCGCTGCATTCCCCAAGACACTCTCACACACTGCCTCTGGAACTAGACAAGCAGTAAAGTGGCTGGCAGACAAGGAAAAGGGATTAGCTTTGGAGAACAAAATCTGCCTCTTGTTCCTCTGATTGTTTCTTCCCGTTTGAAAGGCCATTCACAGTATAAATCATCCAAAGCCACTGGTCAGCATTTTTCGTGGCCAGCACTTTTTCTGTGCTCTCTGACCCATACACTCAGCTGTCTTGAAGTAACTGCTATAATGGCAATGAGTGGGAGCTGATATTTGTTCCCATTCCAGGAGAGAGAACATCTCTTTTATACCAACTTCCAACGGTTGGACGCTCATACAGGGTTGGCAAGTTCTTCAGCCTCAAATAAGATTGGAATGGGGTGGGAGTGGTCTAGTGATAAGATACTCACATGTAGACCAAGAGGTGACAGGTTTCAGCACATTCACCATTGGGCACCATTGATTAAGACCCTCATTAAGTCCAAATTTCTAACAACTAGGTTGAGCAACAGTCATTTAAGTGAAAGTGAAAATGACAACCCTTGTCATTGCGAGGTCACAACACGGTACACAATGAACTGCAACAAAATTGGACCTCTGCGTTTAACCCATGCACTCAAATGCCATGCAGCAGGGGGCAGCTATTGAAAGCGCCCGGGGAGCAGTGATGGGGACGGTACCTTGCTCAAGGGTACCTCAGGGCAGCCTACTGGTGAGGGAATTGAACCCACAATCTTCTGATGCTTCCGCTGCCCCCAGCGGTGGGAGGGTTGAATGGCAACATTTTAATGGGAGGGTTGATGTGAATGTTAAATGAGCCTGAGAGCCGAGGCTGAAGGAGGGAGGAGGGGGTTCAGCACCATAATACCGTCTTGCTATTCCCTAAGCTTTTTGTCCACAGAAACTAAAAAAAAAAATAAAAAAAAAAAATAAAAAGTATGGACCAATATGTCTCAGTGTTTTGGTGTTCCAGGGAATTGTTGGTAGTAGCCCATTTAAAGATTCAAAATGCTAAAATAAACATATTTCATAGACATTGCAATAATTACAAACATCTTAACCAACAATTCATCATTTCTCACTAGGTCTTGGTGTTAATGAGAATAAAATATACACTTTTCTTTTTTCAACTTTTATTTATAATGTGTATCAGTCATGCACATCATCCAATCTTTCCATTATCCTAACATCTTATCTTGACATGAGTCTCAGGCTTCAGGAGCAACCTCTAATTGGATGAAAGGGACACACACTGGACAGGTTGCCAGCCCATCACAGGGCAGACACACACACACACACACACACACAGTCTCACCTAGGGAGCAATGAAGTATCTCCAATCCACCTAATGGGCATGTCTTTGGACTTTGAGAGAAAACCTGAGCTCGGCCTTGAGGGAAAGTGTGATGTTTGTTGTAGCTATTGAGATATTGTCTTCATTTGCCTGATTGACCAAGGCTGATGTGACAGCTGCACTCCTTTATCGTCTGCTGTCAGTATTTAAATAAACAGAAAGCAGCTTGAAAATGCATACATAGCATTTAACATATTCAAACTGCACTTCTCAAAAAAAAAATCAAAAAACTGAATGGAATCTTACATTGGCATCATCCTGTTGAAGATTTAGTGGAAAATAATATTTTCAATCTTCTGTGTAAAATCATTTTTGAAATACACTTGAAATGGTGAAACAGGATTAATCCATGTCTACAAAACAGTTTAAAGGAATCCCTGGTAATCACTTATTTTCTGCTCTCCAAGTTGAATTTGATCGATTTGATGACGTGAATAAATGTATGGACATTCAGGCAGATGCGCTGATGTGACCTTTAAAGACAGCCTGTTGTGCACTTTCAGAAACCTAGTTCTAAATTAGATCTCTTGTTCATTTATCCTAGCTGTGTATGTCAGAGTTAGAAAGTCTTCGTTTCTGCCCACTGCTAGATCTGGTGGCTATTCTTAAACCTGTCATCCTAAAAGCATCTTCTGTTGTGAGAGGGAAAATAAGAGGAAAGTGTTGACATGACAGCTCTCTGTCACATTGTTCAGTACAGTTGTCTGTGTTTGTTGATTCGTTTGATTGAAAAGACAAGGAACAACTTTCTGAGCACAAAGCAGGAGGTGGAGAAGTTGATGAAGAGAGTGAGATCTGCAGACCAAGACCAGAAACCACCCGGCAAGTGGACCATGGAGGGATATCTGTATGTACAGGAGAAAAGTGAGTCGTGTCTCTCTCTCTCTTTCTCTCTGTGTGTGTGTGTGTGTGTGTGTGTACTCTAAAGACTATGAAACACAGCACACAGTGAAACACCTATGCTTTTCACCCATACACACATGTGTAGCAGCGGGCAGTCACAGCTGGTCTTGAAGTCTACGCTACAATATTTGAGTTGAAGGGGTCAAACTGGGAAAATGTGTTCATGCTGCAACAGCATATGGGATTGCCCAAATTGACTAGAGATTGTTGTGTGAAATGGTCCTTTACTGTCCTTCTTATTGTGGCAAGGACATGTTCCTTCACTTTCTGTCTCCTTTTCCCTTCCCCCTCTCCCTCCTCTCCCTCTTTCAGTGCCAAAGGACAGGAAAACCATCATATTTCCGAGCACTAATGTTTGGTCACAGTTATAGTCAACAAGCAAGGAGCTGCTCGTTTCTCAGGCTCCTGCAGGCCGCGCTTCGCCTGCGTGGCCAAAGTGCATTTCAATGGCCTTTGATGTGTCTGTCCTTTCATCTGTTTTAATTCTCCTCACTGTGGCCCTTTTAAGCTCGCATCTCAGCTTTCATGTCCCCTCAAACAGGAAAGGAAATGCCAAAATAAGAGCTTTATCTGAAGGGCTAAACATTGATTTATCTGCCTTGATTATGAGTGTACCTTTAGATGTGTCTCTAGTGGACTGGACACTGTAGTAGTGGAATATTGCCCCCTGGTGGGTAACCCGTTTCTGTGCAGAATCAACTTTGGAGAGTTTGCTCCTACCTCAGCAGTTTTCGGACAGACCTTTATAAATAACTTTTCTTTACTTTCACAATTTTCTCCATTTACTATCATAGTCAGTCGCCCCAATTTAAAAAAAAAAATCCTTAAATGCTTTCACTGTAGCCCCTTCCCACCCTAGAGCCAGGTAACCAAACCCTAAGAAATGAACCATAGCTAATTGAAGCTTCATTTGCACTTTTTACAGGACCTCTGGGATGCACTTGGACACGACATTACTGCACCTATGAGAAAGGAAGTAAGACCTTCGTCATGACTAACACAGAGGCCAAGACCACGGCTAAGCAGGTGCAGTATGACAGCATGGGCAGATTAACCGAGTATAGCTTTGAATCCACTGTTTCCCCTCTCACTCTCCCACTCTGTTCTTTTATTTCCAGAATGGTGTGGTGCTAAATCCTACCGAGGTGTTTAAACTGAAGTCCTGCATCCGAAGGAAAACAGACTCCATAGACAAACGTTTCTGTTTTGACATCGAGGTGATGGAGAGGTGACTGATCATCCTTTCTTGCTATTTGCTTCCATGTAGAGCAGGCTCAGCTGTTCAAAATGATTTTTTTCAGTTCAGATTTGGAGCATAGCCTCTACCTCTCACTTTCCTCAAAGCTGAATCGCTCTACCTAGCTCTGAAGCCACAGTCACGCTAGAAATTTGCAATTCGCTCCTTGTGAAATGGGCATGACCAAGGCAGAATTAGTGTGCCGTCTAATCAAACATCCTTGTCCTGATCTTGCCTCTCTTGGGTCCCAGACATGATTTTTGAAGTGTTATTGGGCTAACCGTACATATAAATCTCAGTGGCAGCTCAAAAAGGTGTTTGTATAAACTGTTAAAAAAAAATTTTTTTTTTCTTATTGAAATGAAATGTATTCAGAGTAAAACAGATCTATTATCTAGAAAATATTAAACTTAACAGAAAAACATGCCACAGTAATTCATATCCCTGCATTCAAAAGTTACCCTCAATTTCCCAGGAAAATATCTATAACTATATATCTATTCACTTATAATAGTGGAAGTGTTTGTTTAGCTGGGTAGCTAAAATAAACGTATATGTATATGGTTTTAATGCTTTTATCAAGCATTTCCTAATGTATAAAAGTCAACATTCTTCTCCCTCTTGGTTTGTGTGTTGGTGGGAAAGGGAATTTGGCCTGTTTGTCCTCTCATATTTATACCCAAGTTTATCGAAAAGGTCCTGGATCACTGACAATCCAATAAACTCAGAAGTGTTCCGTTTTAAAGGCAAACATGCATCAGTTAAACTGTGTTGACAATCATTTTCAGAGGGTGTCGGTACATGAGGAAACCCCTTTTATTAATCTAGAACTAATGAGCAACAATATAGTTCCCCTCCACAAACACCTGTGTCTGACCAAGATGATCACCCAGCTCTCCTGGACAGCAGCCAGGATTGGAATGGGAGACCCATATATTAGATCAGAAGCAAATAACAAATGCAGTAAAATGATGAGTATTTAGATAGGATAGCACGTAGATTTGTTTAAATAAATGTAAAAATGATTGTAGTGGAGTATGCTAGAATTGCCTGATGGTCCTTAAAGAAATCAGGAAGGGATGTGAGATTGGGCTTGAAAGGAGAGAGCAGGATTGTTATAGTGTCTAACACAGATCATTACTGACTGTGTGAGATATCGCTGTCTTGTAGATATTCATTTAGACCCAGTCAGCTATTGCTTGCTTAGGTTTTCAGAGAATCAGCACTTCTCTTGTTTTGGATCTCAGTGCCAGCTTGCCTCCACCGGTAAAGCTCTTGGTCAGTTTTTCAGTTATGCCATGATGAACTCTTGCCCATGAAAATCTGCACTGTAGAAAAAAGAAAGTGTGACTGGGCCTTGAGAGTAATGGTGAAATTTTTCTATTGTGCTGCATGGTTCTGCATGGTCAGCTTTCCTGACCCTGTACTATAAACTGGCCTTGTTGGTGTACCTTACTCATATCTGACCTTAAAGTTGTTTGCTGTCTTACTATTTTAGGGGCAAATATATATATTAACATCTGCTTAAATGGAGAAACAGTTGGGAATTTGCTTTTCTAAGATGATGAACACTACTTTTCAAACACTCTGAAAACAAATTGAATTAATTTAAACAAAATAAACTTGAGTTTTAGTGGTATATTTGGCTCAGCACATGCTTGGCATTTGATTTCAGTCAAATTAATTTGACATTGAAATTACAATGGAAAATCTTTTCAAATTTTGGAAGAAAACTCGGTCTGTAACTCAACTCAGGTTTTTAGCATAGACCTAACAAACAATAAGCACCCACTCTTTTCAGCAGCCTTGTATTGAGAAAAAAATTCATAAAGTTCCCATACATAAAGTGTAAAAAATCCAGCCCAACCAAATTTGAACTATGGTGTTTCAGGGGAAAAAAGTTTTAAAATAAAAAGGGATTTTTAAAACTTGCATAGAATATAAGATTCTAGCCAAAAGAATGTGTAAAGTCTTTTTAAAAATAAGTAGATGTGGTTGGTGTGTATATGTTTGCCCTCCTAATGTGAGATTGTACCCGTTTCTCTGATAAAGTGTATACTGTGTGCATTCTTCCCTCTCTTTGTGTTTATGTTGACGTAGAAACCCCGTCTGTCGTGGAACTCTTTTCAGACCACTGCAATTTTTCTGTAAAGTCCGGTATGTGACCCGCTGTGTGTTGTTTCAGTGCGGCTGCATGTCAGAGCGCATGTGCACTGCTTTTCCATTTCATTCACTCCCTCCAATCCTGAACCCACAACCTCCTTTGTTTTTTTTTTGTTTGTTTGTTTGTTTGTTTTTTTTATTAATTGCACTGGCTCCACATAATCATAATCATCCACTACCTGATGTTAGCAGAGGGGCACAGTTCAGAAAGAAGCCCACTGAAGCGATCCTGGGAATAATGTGGTGTTGGCTTGATTTAGATTAAAGTGGCTAAGCTATATCTCTTTCATTATCTTGCAGTTGTTTATGTAGGACCACAAAATCTTTGCTTGACAAGGCACAAAACATTGCAGCTTGATAGCAGGTTTTCATTCAGGGACAATTTTGCACCTCGCCCGCTGTTCCAGAGTATGAAAAAACAAAGGTCGCAGCCTGAACAGTGGTTCTTTCCTGTTAATGAGGCAGAAGAAAAAGTGTAGAGTTATATGATAATAAGACAAGTTCATGCCATGGAGATGATGCTGGGTGACTTTATTGTTTTGATTAATTTTGGGCCACAAGACACTCTATTTAGTATGCAATATGATATTTTTAATTATGATATCCAATTTTTCTCAGGTGTATCTTCCTAGCATTTAAAAATACAGATACTTTGACTCTAAAATAAATGAATAAATACAATATCCACTATGAAAAAGACATCAATATATACTGTACATTTCCGTAGACCATAAAATATAAAGGACCATATAATAAAAAGTAGGCTAGACTGCAAAAAAAAACAAAAACAGATATTGATCAAGTTTATAGTAGGCAAATATACAAGTACAGTCACATAACAACCAGATAAACCTTAATGTTTAATAAAACACTGTGTTCTATAATGTTTGAACATGAAAAAATAAATGTATGGAGCTTTACCTAAAGTGCAAATGAACTAAAAGAATTAATGCTGTGTGTTAGGATGCCGTTTGTATTCATTTTTTGATTAATAAAACTGCTCCTCCAAAAACAACAAAGCTGAAAAATATGTAATTATCTATTCTTAAGTTTAATCTATCTTCATTAAACTGAATAATTGTGCATGATGTGCAGAATCACAGAAAACATCACATTGGCAGATTGTCTCAAGTAGCTCTTTAAAATTGTACATGCAATTTAAGGCGAAACACTATAAGCAATCAAAAAAAGTGTTAAAACTCTTTTCTTTATTTATATATATATATATATATATATAAATTTTTGTTTGTTTTATTCAGTTCGTATCCACTCGTGTGAAACTTTAACAACGTTAATGAACAGTTTTCCCTGCTCATACTCTGCCATGACATTAAGCAGGAAATACAGAATATGGGTTACCACTTTACATTAGGGTAGCTTTTATAATCGTATGATTCAATAAACCTACATTACCTTTAATAAAGATTTATTCTTGTGTCAGTTGTCAAAAAGGTTACGGTCAACAGTCTTTTTTCAGAAAATGTGCCAATATACTTATCAAATTCTTATATAATTGTTTATATAGTTCAGTGCTGGCTGTCATAAAGGCTTATGTGGATGTTCTTCATGAATGCTTTCCTAAAATGAAGTGCAACTAAATATAATATATAATCAGAACCCTAATTCTCAGTTAAATTTCAAAATGATTGAAATGTTGCAGAACTAATTCAGCCAGTCTGATAACCAATCCCCTTTTAGTTTAGTCTTCTCTCTGCTCTAACATGCTAAACTCAGCAAGCAATGCTCTATTCCCATTGGGAAAATGGTGGTGGGCCTTTCTCAATACAATGTCACTTATGGACGTCAGCAGTCAAAAAATATCCAGGCAACCGTAGCTCTGTGGCAGAAAAGTTTACCATTTGTGAATGGCAAGTGGATGGCTAAGATAAACTGTGCATGGCACGATTTAGGCTACAGCCTCTAACTCCAGCAAGGTAAGTGTTTCTAATAAAGTGGCCAGTGTATATGGCCTTAACCGTGAAGGCAGACTGAATCTCAGCCTCAGCTTCTGCCCTCGACATTCACCTTCACCTTCACCATGTAACCTGCTACTAGTCACCTGGTTTTAAAAATAAGGCTGAGCTTCAGTGAATCTGTAATGACCCATTCAAGGCATTGAGGACTTTAATTCACATTAGTGATGGGAATAATGCTTGCACTGTTAATCGAGTGATTTTTTTTTTTTTTTTCTGTGCACAGATCTTCTGCACAAAGTGTGTATTGATCTATGGTGTGTTTTAAATGGATTTCGTATTTTTTACTAAGTTACAGTAAAAAATGGGCCAAAAAAAGCACTTTGCAAAACCAAGTAACCAATGAGATTTGTTGCATGCTTTCATTACTTACAGTTATGTGCAAACTATTTTGTACTGCAAATTTGAACCCTTAGTGAGATTTTTATGACATTTTGAATGGAGTAAGTATGTGTTCTTCGCAAAGAAAACATTTTTATTTTATGCACATTTAATATTTTTTTCAGGATTCACTGTTGGAATGAAAATATGGCCTGTGCTAAAATAATGAACATTTACAATTAGCTTTATTTTTTCAATATGCTAAACTTTGCAAATACACAGATCTCAAAGTTTGCGTTTAACTAACTAACTAGTATTGGTAAAATGTCATATAAAATGGAGTGTTCAAGCTGTTCCACATGACTTTATCTGCAGTTTTGTACTAGTGTTGGGGCCATTATTGAACTACTGCAGAACTGGAGGAATCCAGGAAGTGTCTTGGTTTATTGGCTATATTTTCAGCAGTAAAAATGTAAATTCTTTTCATTTGACTTGGATGCTGTCTCAGCAGCTCAGTGATGTGGCCATACAGTCAATTAAAACGGGAAGAGGGTCAAATCATTAATAGACACAAGCTGGGAATTGGGAGGCCATACTTTCTCAGGCCATTAGGATAATGGGCCTGTGCCTAAAGAAGTGCTAACATGTACCGTGCTGCCTGCAGGCATGGTATCGTAACCCTGCAGGCGCTGTCCGAGTCCAACCGGAGGCTGTGGCTGGAGGCCATGGATGGCAAGGAGCCAGTAAGTGAGAGTTAACTCTTTTCTTTTACGTCTCTGTGGAGCAGTCATGTTATCTGATATCAGTGACCAACGCAATGATGTCTAAAAAGCCTTTCCCTAAATATCCCACTGGTTTGCAGTCACCATGTTTTCATGAAAATTCATAATTTTGTGCGGAGCTTTAGGAAGTGGGTATAATGTGGTTGTGATGACAGCTGCTATAAAATTAAGAGAAAATCAGCTTATAATTTACTTTATCCCTATCTGTACTGGTTCTGTTTTATAAGCAATCCTTAATTAATGATGGATTCTCAGTTTAGGAAACTTAAAATACACAAAATATTACAGTATGTGTTTTTGAGGAAATTTTAGCTGTAGCGCTCATGAGGCTATATTAGGACCTATGATCACAGGGTCATCAATTTGAGTCCAGGTTCAGTGGGTTATCCTGAGGTACCCTTGAGCAAGGTACTGTCCCATACACTACTTCCTGGCAGTTGCCATTGTAGACCACTGCAAAAAAAAGTGTAGAAGTGTAGTGTAGGTGCAAGACTTTGTTCCTTGTTGGGGGTGGAGTCTAGCAGGCATTTCCCAGGCAAGTGACGCCTCTCCACTGGCAAACATGATGACCATAAATAGTCTCTATGTGGACAAAAGTATTGGGACATTGGGCTGTTATACTGACAGTCACTTTAAAGACATTCCATTCTAAATTCATAGGCATAAATATATTGGTCTCCATTTGTAGCTACACTCTTCTAAGATGGCTTTCAACATGATTTTGGATTCTTTCTGTGGGAATGTCGCCAATTTATCCATGCATTTGTCAGGTCAGCCTCTGAAGTTAGACAAGAATGCCTGGTCTGCAATTTACATCCTATTTCATCCCAAACATGTTAGACGGGGCCAGTTGGCACAATGCAGTCAGGCAGTTAATGTTCTCCTGGCATCTGCCAAAACCAGACGCGTCCATCAGACTGCCAGAGAAACATGATTCATCACGTCACAGAACACGTTTCCACTCCTCCATAGTCCGCTGTCGGTGTCCTTTACACTGCTCCATCCAACACTTGGTGATGCAAAGCTTGTATGCAGTTGCTCACCCGTGGAAACCCATTCCACGAAGCTCCTGGTTTACAGTTTTTATGCTGAGGTTAATGCCAGAGAAAAATGAAAATGATTCAACCTCTGGGCAATATGTAAGTCAGCACTCGGCAAACCCCTCTGTTTGAACACTCAGATCTTCAGAACAACCTATTCTTTGACAAATATCTGTAAATCTGTCTGCATGGTTAGGTGCTTGGTTTAATACACCTTTGGCAATATTCAAACATTTGAAATTAAATAATCCTGGTTTGCAGTTTTTATGCTGAGGTAAATGCCAGAGAGAAAAATGGAGATGAGTCAACCTCTGGGCAATATGCAAGTCAGCACTCGGCAAGCTCCTCTGTTTGAATACTCTGAGATCTTCAGAACAACATATTCTTTGACAAATGTCTGTAATTCTGTCTGCATGGTTAGGTTCTTGGTAAAATACAGCTTTGGCGGTATTCACAAACATTTGTATTCGATAGTTAGCAGGTTTGTCCCAATACTTTTGTCCATATAGTATACATTTTTCATTTGTCTTAAGTGTAAAGAAAAGTTGTTCATTTTCTGATTGTTACTTCAAAGTTGAACTGTGAAGCAGTCAGCACCAGTTTATTATCATTTCAGATCTACAATCTCCCTGCTATCCTGAGCAAGAAAGAAGAAAGTGAGTATGCTGGTGTTTTTATTTCAATGTTCCCCATTGCCGTTTAATATTTTATTTGTTTTATATCTTTAGCAAACTTGAATTAGGCCTCGTGCCTCCACCCGTCAGAAAACTAAATTCAGTTAATTGACGATCTCTGACGCACACACCACAAGCCTACTGGTTTCTTCCTAGTTATTTGTTGAGACAATGCTTCAAAAGAAATTTCAGCCTGTGCTGTGCTCTTCTCTGGGCAAAGTCCAGATCGCTATACTGAGAAAGCTCTGTCCCCTCGAGCATTTTAAATGTGGACACCACAGAATCTGAATGTGGGCTCTGATCTTTTATATATATATATTTTTTAACAGCACATCTGAACGAGGCCGGATTTAACTTTGTGAAGAAGTGCATCTGCATGGTTGAGATGAGGGGTGAGTCAACTGCTTTAACATGCTGTAACCTGAGTTTTTTAGTTGCAGTTGGCTTTAAAGTCTCCTGAAATGGATACATTTAGTAAATCCTTCATATCTTAAATGTTGCAAATGTCTCTGCATTAATATATATATATATATATATATATATATATATATATATATATATATATATAAAATGTATGTGTGTGTATGTATGCGGCTTCTATTTCCTCAAGCAAAATAGGCCAAAAGAGAGACAGAACTGACTTGGAAAAGTCACAAATTATAAAGTCTTTCAGAGGGATATAGCACTCTTGAAATTGCTAAGATAATAGGGTGTGATCACAGAACCATCAAATTGTTTGTTTCAAATAGTCAACAGAGTCGCAAGAAACGTGTTGAGAAAATACGCAAATGAACTGCCAAAGATGTGAGAAGAATTAAATGTGAAGCTACCAGGAACCCATGATCCTCCAGTGTTGTCATATTCCAGAACTGAACCTACCAGAAGTACAAGGTGTTAATTGCTCAATGACTTGGCCAGGGTAAGGAAGACTGAAACCCCACCACCATTGAACAAGAGAGATAAGATGAAACATCAAGACTGGGCCAAGAAACATCTCAATGAGAGAGGCTCTTGACAGACCAGATGGACAGGCCTGTGGATGGGTCAGTAATGGGCACACAGCTCCACTTCCACTCAGACACCAGCAAGGTGAAAGTGACTAACCTTGTCATTGTGAAATGCAGCACAGTACAATTCTATCTCTGTGTTTCACCCATACACACACAACATGCAGCAGGGGAAAGCTATTGGAAGTGCCTGGGGAGCATTGACTGGGACAGTACCTTGCTCAAGGGTAGCTCAGGGCAACCTACTGGTGAGGGAATCAAGCCCACAATCTTCCGATCCGGGGCAACTCTCTAACCACTAGGCTACCGCTGCCTCTGGTGGAGGTGGGGTACTGGTATGGGCTGGTATTATTAAAGATGAGCAAGTTGGACCTTTTCAAGTTGAAGATGGACTCAAAATCTACTCCCAAACCTACTGCTAGGTTTTAGAAGACACTTTCTTTGAGTAGTGATTCAGGAAAAGTCTGCATCTTTCAAGAAGACCATGATTTTTATGCAGGACAATGCTCCATCACAAAGTCCTCTACTGTGTCACACCAGTAAAACCCTTAAAGACTATAGAATGATGACATTGCTCCATTCCTCACCTGACCTAATCTCTATTGAGAACTTCTTAAATGGGAAGGAAAACAGTCCACCTCTCTGAACAGAGTCTGGGAGGCTGTGGTTGCTGCTGCACCAAAAGTTGATCAACAGATCAAGAAACTGAGCCCATGAACGGAAGGATTATGACTGTTTTTGAAAAGAAGGGCAGATATATTGGTCATTGATGTTCTTTTCTGAAACATCAGAAATGTTTATTTGTAATTGTTTATTATTCTCAATTTAACAGATGAAAATTAACAAGTGCGATGGAAAAATGTTCATTTAGTTTTGTAATAATTCTGCAATAGTTGCCTAACATTATTGCACACACGCATCCCCTGAGAATGTTCAAGCTCACATTTCCTTTGTAAAACATTCAGGTTTCAGGGTTTTAACATTTTGGATTGAGTCATGGCACTGGATTTGTTCCAGATTCAAATTAATCTTCAAAATACTTACTAGCCTAATAATTATGCACTTAATTTCTCTTTTCTCTTGTATTTCTCTTTGTGCCATTGTCTTTGCTAACTCACTCACACTTTGTATCCATTAGGGATCAACACTATGGGTCTGTATCGAATAGGAGGAGTAAACTCCAAAGTTCAGAAGTTGATGGCCACAGTCTTCTGTAAGTCTCTTTCCTGTCTTACCCAGCATTACTGTTATCTCTGCCATCAGATCTGCTCCAGAGTATTTGATGTGTGTGAACAGTACAACAGACCAGCAGGTGGAACTGTAGCATAAAGAGAGCTGCTGTTTTCTGCAGGATCTACTGCATCTTTATATTTTAAACAAAATTGTTAGACGTGCTGCACTGTTCTATACTTTCTTTTTATCCAGTCATGTTCTTCACACTTTGCACTAATATATGCAACATTAGCTGACATAATGTAATTTCAGAGGTAGAGCTAAAGTACCTTTGCATGAAAGAGTTCAAACCTGTTTGTAATCCATTCAAGAGTTCATTTGCGGATACAGCTCTAAACACCCATTTTGCACCAAATCACTCACAAACTCCACAGACAGGCTCCCTTCAGAGAGGCTTTGTGTTTAGTCTTAAGCGTGTTTGGGTGGAGGCTGATGTTGTTTTCTATTCTGACTCAAGCAGGAAAACCCCTGCTGAGTGTCTCGCTCACAAGCATAAATTAGACCCTGACAAAATGCTCAAAGCCATTTGCCAGTCTCAGATTTCCCCGTCACATAAGACAGGAGATGAAACCACCTTTTAAATTGATAGTTTCATTTAATAAAGTGTAATTGCACATTGCACCCTCAGCAACCTGCCCAAACATATGTGGAAAGGATGGATGGCCACAACTGACATTCTATACACAGCACCTTTCCCAATATCCGAAACCTCCATCTGGCTGGATTTTTTATTTATTTATTTATTTATTTATTTTTCTAATGATAAACCAAGATTTTTGTGTTAGGTAAAGTCTTTTTAGAAAACTCGTAACCAAGCTCCCAAGGAGGATTCAGTTTGGTTCACTCCAGAGGAGCGAATTGTTGACCGAAGTGTTTACATCTACACAAAACGTCCTGACTTGTTGAATTCATTTTGAGGATTGAAATAGGTGCTGTGGGTAGAGCTGTCAGCTCACAGTGAGAAGGTCCTGGTTTCAATTCCCAGGTGGGACAGCAAGGGTCCTTTCTGTGTGGGGTTTGCATGTTCTTCTTGTGTCTGCGTGGGTTTCCTCCAAGAGCTCTGGTTTCCTCCCACCGCCCAAAGACGTGCACATCAGCTGGATTGGAGATGCTAAATTGCCCATAGGTGTGTGTGTGAGTGTGTGTTTGTGTATCTGCCCTGCGATTGACCTGCAACCTAACCTGGGTGTTTCCCTGCCTTTCACTCTCTGAATGACCAGCGTGACCCTAACTAGGACAAGCGGCTATTAAAATGAGTGAGAGAGTGAGTGTTTATTTTTAAGTGGCAAGGGGACAGTTCATATAACCACAACTAATCATAAGACATATCCCATGAAAGATTTCTCCTGAATGATTGACTAGGAAAGTAAGCTAGCAGCCAGAAGCCAATAGAGAAGTCTCTAAAAAAAGCCTAAAAGCAGCTGGGACAAAGGATGCACAGAGAACAACAAGCAATGAACTGCAATCTGTTTACTTAATTGGGGAAAAAGAAGTTTATTATCTCAAGAACACCATTCTCATAGTGAAGCATGGCGGTGGGAGCATCATGAGATGGGGCTGCATCTCTTCAAACAATGCATGCATTCAAAGCTATTAAACATGAATGTTGCTGAGAAACTTAATAAGGTAATTTTTTTTTTCAACAAAACAACCTCAGCATGCACCCAAATTGCATCCATATTGAGCTTCCTAATACTTCAAAAAGTAGTTTACAATGTGACTTTTCCTTCTCAAATCACCCTTCTTGCAGCACCTAAAGCTACACCAGATATGGATCTTGATCCTGATACATGGGATAACAAGACCATCACCAGTGGACTGAAGAATTATCTCAGGTCAGATGTCCATTGGCTTCTAGTTGCCATCACTCCTAGTTCCAGGACTGTGAGCAGTTGTGATTTTTTTTTTTTTTCTTGGACATAAATAAACGTTTAGAAATGTCATGTACATTGCTGAGTAGAACTGATGAGGAGATGAGGTTCTATTTGTAACTGTTCTCTTCATCCACTAGGTGTCTCTCTGAACCTCTCATGACGTACAGGCTTCATGAAGACTTTATCTTGGCTGTCAGTAAGTCAGAAAACAGACTGTTTGTTTTGTTGTTATATTTCTGCATCATCAGAAGCTTGGTCATAATTTTGAACCAATGCTGGAGCAAGGCCAGAAATGGTCTCCGGTAATTGATTGGCTGCTTCTCTGACAGCCCTAATGTTAAATCCAGTGGAAGTCCATTTCCATATGTTTGTTTTGTTACAGAATCGGATGATCAGAATTACAGAGTGTGTGCCGTGCACGCTCTGGTCCACAAACTGCCTGACAGAAATAAAGAGATGCTGGAGATTCTGATAAAGCACCTTCTTACGTACGTCACCCATCACAGCTCAGATGAGATTGTTCTTTTCTGTACAGAATGCTCTCTCTGGTTTATCTCTTCGTTGTTCGTTATGTGTGTTTTTGTTGTTTTTATAATGCAGTTTTGTTGACTTTTATAGAAAAATGGAACATCTTAAAATACACAAACAACTACCAACATTCACAATCCTCCCAAAACACTGTTACCCAGCCCTCACTCCATCCTTCACTGACATGAATTAGTGTATCAGTACCTCTGTTTAGAGACTTACACTTATCCGTTCCATTTTATCAGTTCTTAACATTTGACCACTATTGATAAGTCTGTATGCAGGATATCTTCTACGTACTTGGTGTAACCTAAAGCATACTTATACATCTAAAGGGCATTCAGATTCAACATAAATTCTCAATATGTGCGACAATGTTGAGAAGGAACAAGAAAAAGTATATTTGGAAAGCTGCTTTTTTGCTTTTTCAATTCAGTTTATTCAGTTTTTAACCACAGATGGCTAGAGATGGAAGCCATCGGTTCTCTTTAACTTCATTATTGATTTATTATAATAATATCAGTTATTTAAACAGCCTTTCATAATAATACAATTATGTAATTGAGAATTTGTTTACTGGTTAGACTGTCCGTAGATACGCAGCAGCATTCAGGGTTTGGGGCATTAGTCTTGGTAAGAACCAAGAGAACAGTGAAGGGCAAGGCACATTTTATATAACATGCTTTCTGTGTTTTCTTTGTTAAAGAAAGCAAATGAATAGAAAGTATGCATATTATGTATTTGTCAAGTGGATTGGAAATGCTCAATAGCCTGTAGGTGTGTGAGTGTTTCTGGTCTGCCATGAACTGGTAACCTGTCGAGAGTGTTTCTACACCTTTCACTCTGTTAATGCCGGGATAGTCTTTAGCAACCCCATGACCCTGGTTATGGCTAAAGTATCTCAGAAAAAGTGCCTGCCTGAGTGTGTGTGTGTGTGTGTGTGCGTGTGTAGGAATGTGTGTGTGTTGGTTTGTGTCTTTCTGTCTGTCTGTCTGTCTGCATGTCTCTGTGTCTGTGATGCCCTGTAGTAAATGTGTAACTTTTTTTTTTTTTACAAAAACAACAAATCATGAACCAGGAGTGTTCAAACATTGTCAAGACTGTTCACTTGTCTGTATTTTATTTATGATTTGATATGACGTTTTCTGAGAACAAAGAGGAGCTAGTTGATGTTGCATATGGCAGTCAAATTGGAATAAAGTGAGAACATCAAATCACATAGACTGAATTTAAGTGCCTTGTTGAAACAAAATTCGTTTTCTGTCATTCTTTAAATCTTTTTTGGGCCATAATTTGGGCCCATACTTATAAATAAATCTAAATAAATTATGCACTACTTTTTTAATGTTTTTATCCAAAAAAAAGTATTAAAAATACATACAATGAATGCACATGTATCTGCTTTTCAGTTTATTTATAGCCTGTAGTAAAAAATTTTTTATTTAGCGCAAGCTGTTGTAGGAAATATTTCAGGTTTGTCTTTAGTGCACTGATGTTCAATTTGTGTGTCCTCTTAATTAAGGTTAGAACTCCGGATGTGCTGTTAACAAAATAAAAGACGACTGTGAGCCAAACCACACAAAAACTGGACTTTTTAGGACAGGGTCTATGTCTTGTAAATGCGTGTAGTAAATTTCATTTATTTGGGGGGAACTGAAGTGTTTATGTCAGGCGGCGGACGGAGAAAAGGGCAGCATAGGATGTGCTGTTCTTGCAGTGAGACATGGATGTGGATCAGTGACGATCTTGGGTTTTTTTGGGATGGACGATCTGGAGACTTAAAGGGACAATTTTTATTCTTATTTTATATATTTTAGCATAATATATACACAGTACTGTGCAAAAGTTTTAGGCAGGTGTGAAAAAATGCTGTAAACAAAGAATGCTTTCAAAAATGGAAGTGTTAATCATTTATTTTTATCAATCAATAAAATGCAGTGAATGAACAAAAGAGAAATCTCAATCAAATCAATATCTGGTGTGACCACCCTTTGCCTTCAAAACAGCATCAATTCTTCTAGGTACACTTGCACACAGTTTTTGAAGGAACTCGGCTGGTAGGTTGTTCCAAACATGACTGTTTCAACCTCCGTGTGACATTGATGATCATCAGCACCTGTTTGGTAAAATCGGTTGATCATACACCGACTATAATCTTACAAAATCCCTGACTTTGTACAAGTGTTCCTAGAAGAATTGATGCTGGTTTGACAGCAAAAGGCAGTAACACCAAATATTTATTTGATTTAGATTTTTCTTTTGTTTGCTCACTTTGCATTTTATAAAAAATAAACAATCATTATTTATGTTTATATACATATATATATAAATTTTTTTTTTTTTTTCCTGTGGATGGAGAGGATTTAATATAGTTGAATGGATTTAATGTGCATTTCTGTTCCCTATAGAGTGTCGTCTCATAGCAAAAACAACATGATGACCGTGTCCAATCTGGGGGTGATCTTCGGTCCCACCCTCATGCGCTCTCAGGAGGAGACTGTGGCTGCCATGATGAACATCAAGTTCCAGAATGTAGTGGTGGAGATTCTGATTGAGAACTTTGAAAAGGCATGTTAAGGGTCAACACAGCCTTCTCAAGCCTACACCCAGGACATATGGGTTTATTTCAAAGGAGGGTTTTGGTCATTACTGCAGGATTGGTATCACACAGGATTATCTTGGCAACCATTACACATTTCCATTCGTCACATTTGTATGTGCTGTTCTTGCACAGTGACAAATATCAGCTTCATCCCTTTACTGGCTATGGGACAGCACTTCAGCACAATATCATGTCTTTATTTCTATTACTTGATGGGCCCCCGATACTCCGGCATTAATGAGCAGCCGTTACTGGATGTGCACTGGATGTCCTCAGGAATGAGGCGACAGACTAGGTGCTGTTTCAAGTCCTCTTTATGTTCATCTCAGTTTGTGCGTTCACACTACTTTCCCTTCTCCTTTTCACCCAGAGCAACAATTCAAGTAGCACATGCTGTCACCTTAAGTGATCCCCAGAACAGTTTTCAGAAGCACCAGGGATTGGTCATGAATGTAAAAAACCACCCACAGATAACTAAAGCTCTGTTTCGACTAGGAATGTAGGATCAGTATGAGCCCATTAGCAGATTTTTTTGCTCTAGAGAGATAAGGGATTTGTAGAGCAGTGGCAATGTCTAATATTTTTATGTCCTAAGAAATACCAGAGATTTTGTTTAAATTTACCGCAATGAAAAATGTTCTATTTTTTTAATGAAAAATTAAGCATTTTAGCTCTGTATTCATGAATATTCTGCTATTCCAGAGCATCATATATGCTTCATTAAATATTGTTTTGCAATATCGTTCAAATCTAAGCTTTTTCAAGTGAATAGCTGCTGATTCAGAACATCATGTAACTATACTTCAGTTACTATACTCTTTATTCTTTGAATTTGGCTGATCTGTTTAACTATTTTATGGAATAAATTACAATGCAGTCTATTTCACATGTGCATTTGAATGTTTAAATGTCTTTTAAACTTCATTTAATGTATGTTCACTATTTTCTCTCTCTTGCCATCCATCGCTTTCTGTTGTTCTCTTTAATTTTCTAATTTATTAATACAGACTAAGATTTGCTTGAATGTTTACAGTTTATTTGTATAGTCAGTGGCCTTGGAAGTGGGTGAGACATTTGTGACTGTCACTTTTAATAAAGGGGCAGTTGGGTTAAGTCATAACACTACATGCTTTTCTTTTCATTTGCTGGTCTAATTGTCAGCAATAGGCTATACTAACGCTCAGTAACCTTGCTCTTTCAAAGCTTCTTTCTTTTGGAGGCAGGTTCCACAGTGTGCCACAAATTCTTTAGGTCAGAGGTCTTAATATTACATTTGAATTACACCGGCAGTGATACAGTAATAGTTTATCACTAAGACTTGATCACATTCATTAATTAATTCCTTAATTAAGTCTTTTTCCATATTAATAAATATATAAAGTTCCCTTTACCTTTTGTCAGAATAAAATGAGCATGGTATGTAAATGAGTGGGACTGAAGTATACAATACTAGAACATTGACAGCCTCAGAATCTGACTCTCAGACTCTTGTTTGTGGACACCTGCAGATTTTCCACCAGGCCCCGGACGCTAACGTGGCTCTACCACAGGCCCAGTCCCGGCCAGAGTCGCGCAGGAGTAGGGCCATCTGCCTCTCCACCGGACCTCGCAAACCCAAGAACCTGTACACTCCCGCACTGTGCCTGGCTGATGCAGATAGTGAGTTCTCCCTATTTTTACACTCACCCCGAGATGTAGTGATCAGCTCAGCCATGTTCAGGATACAAATCTTGCTTCTTTAGAAGTGGAGCTAGAAATCAGTGGTCACACAAATAATTTCTGGAAATGCATCTTAAAATTTTTCATCTCAACTGCTTCCAGCTGTCCGTTAAGGCTTGATAATATTGTTTAGGAGTTATAGCTATGAAAGCAAAGCTATAAAAATGAATGTCAATATACAGCTGAATGCTGCTATGAGCTTACCTCCATGGGTCATCTAGCAACGACTGTCATAAATATTATTTGATTCGAGATCAGTCCTCTCCATGTGGGGTATGTAGTTTTGTTTTTGTTTTTTTGTTTTTGGCTAAAATGTCCCTTAAATTAATAAAGGTAAGAAGTGCAGGATTGAAATCTGCTGAGCATGAAAGTAAAATTATGGGGCTACAGGTTTGCTTGCCACTGAGATCTTTTCCCTCTTGTTTCATCCTTTACATTGTTTAAGGCTTATTATATCTCTTTTGTGTAACCTGTAATGTTGGATACACCAACTATTTTCTACATGACATGAACAGTTTGGGTTAAAAGTGGGCTTAAAGATGGGAAGGCATCAAGAACACTGAGTAAAAATAATGAATTATTTTCATCAGATTCATTCCAGCTATCTTATGGAGTCTGTTCTGAAACTCTAAGGAGTAGAAAGTATGATGTTTGTGTTAAAATGTTGGTTAAAAAAAAAAAGAAAAAGAACAGACTCAGAAGATCAGGTACCTGAAATCTCAGGGTGTATTGTTGAGATTGCAGCACTTTTAACTGTTTTATTCTGACTGGTCCCGTTCATGTAGGTGACACATTCAGCAGTAGCTCAGCCAGTACACCTATGGGCAGCATGGAGTCTCTTTCATCTCACTCCTCTGAGCAGAACAGCTCCTCCAAGACAAGTTCCTCTACCCAACCAAAAGACAAGATCCCTCTGCCGGGTCTGGGATGGAGCCCCTCTTCACTTTCTTCCAATGGGCCTCATGGCCCCAGCAGTCGCGAGTCCATCTCCACGACCCGAACAGAATCGGAAGACTCCCGCAGCCTCAGCTCCGTCTTAGCAGCCTCCAGGTCCTCCCTGGCTCCTAAAAAAGCCCCTCACTCCTCAATAGTTGCACTGAGATCCCAGCTCACCCGCTCCCCTACTCCTTCTCTCAGGTCACTGCACAACCTTGAAGGTAAACTGCAAATGCTTTTAGTATAATTGCAATGTAGACCCCATCATGGTCAAAATGGGAAAGGGTGGCCAACCCAAAATTAACCCTTACATAATGCATGTTGTAATTTCAAAAAACTATTTTGGTAATCCTTTACATGGATCCCTTGTAGCTGTCATGACATAGAAGAAATGATCATGACGGATATTATAATAATTGATAAGTTCTATGGAATAACATATGAGTTAAGCAGGGTTTCACTCCCGTCTCTGTGTCATGTTTCAGCTCGGCGTAGCTGTGGCAGCTCAGTGCAGAACCTGCTGGCCAAGGATCAAGGAAACAGGATCGCCCTGTGGCCTGACCTGCCCCCCAAATCGCTCCTACGCAACCGGCCAGATTCCAACAACGGGTACCAAAGACCTGGCTCAGTGTGAGTGTTTTGAGGCACAGATATCTTGTTACTGCCCAGATTCACTACTGCTTTAAACACTAGCTTTATAAAAAGGAAAAGAGTCATTAATAAGCATTAACTCGGATATAAAAGGCAATAATGAGCTGCTCCGTCTATTAAAGATGAATACTGACAGGTGTTTTACTACATGAAGAAGAACATAGAAAGATCAGCTGCCAGCAAGACCTGAACAGAATTAATAATGGTGAACTCAACAGTAACTGTTCCCCTTTTCTTTATATCACACACACATAATGTATGATATGAGCTGTAACTATGTAATAACCATATATAAACGATCCTTTTATAAAGGCCGTTTGTAAGGTCTTTAAAAAATGAGTTACTTATTGCAGTTATATACATTTTTATCGTATTGTAAGAACAGTGCTCAGCAACTAGTTTCTAAATGGTTTCCAGCTTGGATGTACAGTTTTAGAAACCCATATAGACATTACGTTATGTGGCAGTTCTTTTTAATATTGTTCTCACAAGCTTCCAAGGGGCATAACTCTAATAATCATCATTACTAAAACCCATATTCAGACTAAGAGAGACATTATCATCTCTCAAGAGTGTGATCCATGACACGAGTAAAAGAAAGACAAATTTTCTCCCAGTTGCTCTGCTCAATGTGAGTCAGTGTGGGTGTTTGGTAGGTGATGTAACTACCTTGGCACCGTGTAAGTGGCACTTTGAAATGATGAGCTTCATCTTGAAAGAAGCATGTGGTATTCTATACCCTCCCAGCTTATTAGCAGTTTATATAATGGTTAATGGTTATATAATGGCAGTTAGATTAGTGGTGGAACAAACTAAAACAAACTAAAAGTAAACCAACCTGAACCACTCATTGAAGTGGCAAGAGTTTTGACTGATGCACCTCATGGCCAACGCAACCTATTTAACTGACATGAAAGACGACTACTCTGTATGTTTAAGCTTCAATTGAAGGCATAAATTCAGAGATGTATCTTCCTCAATAGACCTCAATAGTTTCTTGTTCCAATGCAAAATAAGTCCAGGGCTTGCTTCTCACTGCTGTAGATTCCTCATTTCAGTGTGTAACTGGTTTTCTTTTGTAGATTAATCAAGCCTTGTGATATTTCCTGTTGAAAAACTTTGTAGCCATTTATTTCTGATGCATGAATTCTATGCATTTGAAAAGAGTAGTGATTTACATCAACTTGCATTGGGAATATAATCAAAACTAGTATTTTGGCTTGACATTAATGTTCTGCAAACAAATATCAGAGCAGTAATATGACAGTAATTCTTTAGATCAGGGAAAAAAACAGGTCTAATTAAAAAAATATTTTATGCATACACATTTTTAAGTCATTTTTGGGCATCGTGTTTTAGAACAATATCCCCGATGCAGCAATTTTTTGCTGGTGAGGTCACACAGGAATTCAGAGAAACTTGTAAACAACTAAATTCCTCTCACATTGGCTAACTTAAATATTCAGGAGTCCAGCATTTGGAAACGAACAGTGATGTGCATAACAGGGTTGCAAGGAAAAGTCATTGTTTTCCATAAAGGACATTATTACACATCTACAGTTTGATAAAGTTCACTTAGACATGCTGGAATGCTCTTAGAAAAAGGAAGCATTGCATTCCAGCATAACAGGACAGCGGTGGCCCCGCGATCGGAAAGAATTCAAGACCAGTAGCTTGCGCTGAAGTACCCTTGTACAAGGTACCCTCCCCATGACTGCTCCTCGGACGCTTTTAATAGCTGCTTCCTGCTGCACATGTGTGTGTATGGGTTAAATGCAGAGGCTGCATTTCTTTGTGGTTCAGTGTATGTTGGGTTTCACAATGACAAGTTGTCACTTTCACTTTCTCATTTTCACTTTCAAACCTTATAAAACATGGTGATGGTGGTACCATGCCTTGAAGCAGTTTTATACCGAAGAATATGCTAAAGTTCCTCCAAGCCAAAATGTAGGACTGATCAGCAGTTAGTGACACGCCAGGTAGTGGTTCACATAATTTTACCTCTTATAGGTCTGTAATATTTGACCATTTGGTTCAAGATTTGAACTTTCCGATCCAGAGGCATAGTCCCATAACCCATAGGCCATTGCTGTTTAATGTGTTTAATATGTTTGTATCATTTTTGTCTCATCATTTAATTAACTTTAAGCAACTTTAAAACTTGACAATGAAAATCTGATGATATTTCTGCACACAGTCCTGGGAAAAAAGCAGGACTCCAGGGCAGGGTATCTAGATCATGCTGGCCTCCCATTGCTGTTTGACTGCATTGCCTTGACTTTTTTGTGCTTTTCACTTTTCAGAACAATCTTTTTTTCTTTTCTCGTTCTTACAAATCACTGCTATTTTTATCTTGCCCTCCTCCATCTCATTTCTACACTTTTCCCTCTCATTTTTCATGAACATCATCTTCAACTTTTACTGCTTAATAATTCCTTCCTAACTTTTTTGACTCCCATTCCTTCTCTGCCTTTTCATTCATGCTAGCCATTATAGCCAGAAATATATACCAAATTGCACTCAGGATATTTTTCTCAAGGATACTCAGAAGCTAGAAATGATGATGACATGAGTGTCAGCTTATTACAAAACAATGCCTTCAAAATTCAGTTAAAATGAGATTAGATTCAGAATGAAAAGCTACATGACAGTTGTGTAGGCTGTGCTACAGTACTGGGGTTTAATTCAACAGTATTACTTTCCATACATTTCTCATTAAAGTGAGTGAATAACAATATTAATGGAAAATATCAGCATACATATATTTTGCATTTTATTGAGTTTATTGTGAATTAGTGTGGTTGTGTTAAGCCAAATAAAACTATATAAAGATAAATGAAGAAAATCACATACACGTCAGAGCTAGAGTCGTCCTCTATTATATGCTGAAGAAGATAATTAAGGGATCCCCAGACTTTTAGCTGGCCACAATAATTTAAATTTTTTTATTAGATTTTTTTTTTTATTTGACAAAAATTTGAGACCAATTTTTCATGGACCCACGATTAAAAAATTTTAAATGTGTAAACTGTAAATTTTGGTACTCATGAAATTATGTTCTCAGCTTCTTAAACCTAGTAGTTATGATTTTTAATATAATTTACTTTTCATTAGTTTTAACCTATTGCAATGAAATAACACCTGACTCAGGAAAAGGGTTTTTAAGCACTGTTTACATACACTATCATTTAGAAATATGTTTAAGTAGCTATGACCCACTTCGGTACATTTATTGTTAGAGTTATATTTATTCATGTATCAGCAAATGGAAAGCATTCATTGTATGATTTTAACACAGCCAGCCTGTATAATAGTGACCAGATTTTTGGTAGACAGGATGACATGAGATAAATCAAAAGTAATAATGAAATATTTTTTAGTAAAAGACATTTTAATAAAAGATTCTTCTGAAGCATGTGCTTACCAGCATATAAAAGCAGTGAATACTGTGGGGCGCTGTCCCTGCGTGGCAATGAGAGTGGAGAGCGATGTCTTCCTCCTTTGTGGGAGCGAGCAGTAATTGCATGACCCAGGGTTGACGTGACCCAGCAGCTCGGCTTCGGTTGCTGTTCTCTCCAGGGACAGATATATTGTTCTGCTTGTCTTGCAGGAGGAGAAAGCAACGTGACTTCTCACGCACTGGTTCTTTCCACCATTTATTTACTCTCTCTGTTTTAAATAGGAGCTTTTCTGTTGAGGTCATGACCAAAGCATCCTCCACCTTGACCGCTGCTATGCAGTCACCAACAAAGGCACTACGTTTACCTGGCTTTGTCTAGACACTAATCAATAGATCTCTCTGAAAGTGGTACGCTCTTGAGTCTAGACTTTGGTCTGGTAATGCAAATGCTGAACATAGAGGAAGCCCCTGGAACAGTAAAAAGAGCATCCTATGACAGTGAGCCATGATAGGATACAACTCTTGTAGTTTAAGGGCAGTGCTTAACTTCACTTATTAGGGTCACTTCCAAGGGTCCACCATCACATGTACATGTCTACATGGGTATTACTGATTGGTTGTTTATGAATTTTATTTTGTAGAGTGGCAGCGAAAGCCATGCTGTTTGAAAACTCATCACCGGCCACACAAGCCAACACTATAGGGCGGTATGTAATTGAATCTATTTTTTTCATTATTCCAAAGGAAGTAGGCTTATGTACCTTACAAGTAATAATATATATATAAATGTGTTTGTGTATATTAAAAAAGAAAAATGTATATACATTTTTATTTATTTATTTATTCATTTATTTATTTATTTGTTTATCTTCTTTTTGAGATCAAGCTTGCATCATATTCTTCTTGCAGTTTCTCAGTGTTTATTAATTGACATTTTGGTGTCTGAATAATACAAGACTAAATTTCTTTTTTGCCCACAGAGATGCCAAGGCAATTTACTCCTGCAAGGCTGAGCACAGTAATGAACTGAGCTTTCCACAGGGGGCGCAGTTTTCAAACGGTGAGACAGCAGCCACCACATTTAAGGCCCTAAGCCCCTTATAACCCCGCACCCATCTTCTTTCACCGACAATAAATGCTGTTGTGTATTACACGCAGAAGACACTGAGGTTTTTCCAAGTATTTTTAAAGCTTCTCAAACAGAAACATGCCTCCTTGTTAAGTAATCTCAAATAGACTTGTTTATCTGGTTTTTTAACAATGTCTGACAGTTTGCTGAAGCACTCCGCAATGCACTCCACTCTGGTTCCCATTCCTCCCCAGCCCCAGGATTTTTGCAGCTGCTTGTGTTTTCCACTTTATAATAACTTGGCTGGGCACCAAAGCTTTCACACAGGTCACCATAACCTAACAGTGGAAAGCTCCATCACATCTCTGCTTATCATCGCAAACTCTACCGAACAGTGTGCGGTTTAATTTCACACTAAGACCTGCAGAGCTAACAAATGTGGGAAGACCGGGACCCAAAGCATACAGTGAAAAGTACACAAAAATGCCTTAACGACAGAAAGATGAATAGAACGGACCGGCCGAGTTAAAATACAGACCTCAATCCCAGAATTTATGGCTGGGCTTAAAAAGAGCTATTCACTCACTGATCTTCATGCAACTTGTCAAAGCTCTAGAATTTTAGAGAATATCGGAAAATTCCAGTGTCCAGTTTAACATGCCTTTGTTTGTGGCCAAAGGTGCATCTGCTGATTGGAAGGAGGTCAGAATATATTTAATTGCTTATGTTTCCTGATATATTTTTAAAGTATTGGCATTACTTTGCGGAAATCTATTTTTATGTTGACACTAGACTAGAAAAAAGAAAAAAAAAAAAAGATATTGACCATGGTTCCTTTATAAAAGCAATAAAATGGTATTACGTCCAAAGGGGTCAATGCATTTGAAAGGTATTATAAATGCTTAAGTGTGTTGGAGGAAGCATTAGGCATTGTATTTATTGATCATCTATTAGTTTTATCTAACATTATAATTCAAATGTTTAATTTTCATAGTAATAATAACTCAAGTCTTTTATGAGCACTTGCCAAAATATTTTAGTAATTGCCTAACAAAGTGATTTTTTCCATTTATAGAGTTCTTTAAACAGTTTTTAGGGCTTTTAAATAGCTTTAAACCATTGGCTGCTGTAATCACCTAGACTGACCCAAACAACACCATCACCAAAATGGCCACATGCATGTATGTGTAGAGTGCTGCATTTGAAAGCGGAATACAGTAAAAAGTAACAGTTATGATTTTATAGTGAAATAGTTTTTTTTAAGGCCATCACAACTTATTATTGGTTAATATTCATTTATTATGGTCAGATAAATTGCTTTATCTGTCCCTTCTACGGGATGACCTTTTGCACAGTACTGTAGGACTGGGTTCAGTGCGGTTGGTGCAGATGCACATGGCTTGAGTCATTAGCTGGATCTGACTCACTGCTATGGAGAGAGTTTGTTGTAGCCGCTCTTTTTGAAAGCTTTATGGTGATAATTTAAAAGAACACTCCGCCCTGGCTGCCTCTTTCATCTAACATCACCATTTATTGTGCCTGTGCACCAGAGCGCCTCTGGGCTCCATTCAGACCGTTTCGAGCCCCTACCGCATGTTGCAGACATTATGACTAAAGATTCTGGATTCAAGATTATCGCGTGATCAGTGCCGTGAAATGTTATTATCAAAGTAAAAGGGCAATATATGAAAAGATAACACTTTATAAAATAAAAAATATTTCTAATTCATTCATTTTGTAGGATAGAGCAGGCCCCTAGGTAACACTAGCCTAGTGGTTTGGGACGAGGCCCCAAGATCAGAAGGTTGTGCGTTCAAATCCCAGAACAGTAGGTAAACCTGAGTAATGTACCGTCCCCGACACTGCTCCCCAGGTGCTTTCAATAGCTGCCACCTGCTGCACATGTGTGTATGGGTTAAATGCACTCAATGACAAATTATCACTTCACTTCATTTAAGTGAAGGGAGATGTTGGGACTATCTCCAAGAGGTTGTGAGTTTGATACCACAACCATCCATGAAGAAGACCTAGTCATCCTTACTGTCTTTGGGTGGGTAGGATGCCCTTCCTCTCCGACCATTTCTTCAGGGCAAAAAAAATCAGTTGATGTCCTCCAAAGGTCAGTTTAAAAAGATGATGGCCGGCTTGAAAAAACATTTACTATATCTTAACTAGATTATAATTGAAGCCTATTGGATGAAATTAGACACGACGAAGACAAGGTCAAAAATAAGTCACAGAGATCATATAAAGGCAATGGGTTATCAAGAATCGAATATCCCAGTTGCCCACAAACTGGACGTTTCAGCTTCTGTGAGTTTGAGCATGTCTAATTCAGCATTTCTCATTCTGGAATTTTTTTTTTTTTTTTTTTCCTCTCCCCCCCTGCTTGGCCATGATGTGCATGGTAAGGGGGAAGAGAGGGCTACAATGGACAGCATTTAATAGACTGGTGTAATCTATGTTGTGTCTTTTAAGGTGCAAATGAAGAAGAGTAAAAATCTAAAATATCATACCATTAATAGACTAATACATCAGGAGGAGATCATCTTTTTTTTTTTTTTTTTTTTTCATTCATATTCCATTATAACTATAATATACTCAGTTTGAAGATTTTTTTCAGACTCCAGAATGGCAAAGCAAAAAGTTTTTCAATTGTTTTGTTTATTTGTTCTTCTCATTGGACAAATTTAGGAAAGGCACACATCTCTCATAGGTGTATGTTAAGGAATAACAATCCATGAGGTCAAGAAAATTGTCTGTAGAGTTGCAAGACAGAATCGTAATCTGGGTTAGGATAAGAAACATTTAGGCAGCAACGAAAGTGCCCATGAGCATAGAAGCCTCCAACATTCTTCAGAAGAAGAGATTTAGAAACACACAGAAATAACAGTAAAGGATGAAGAGAACCCAAGGCTCACTATAAATAAGACTTCCTTTCTGGAGGTGGTGGAACTGCAGCAGTAACTCACACATAAGCATTCCACCTATCAGACTTATGATAGAGTGGCCAGAGAGAAGCCATTCGTGACAACATGTGGGGAGTTTGCCAAACGATGCTCAGGCAATGAGAAGCAGAATCCTCTGTCTTGAAGAAATGGAAACTGAACTAACGAGCAACATGTGTGGAGGAACACTGGGTCCTGAGAATCACCAGTCGAACATGGTGGTGGAAGCATCATGCAGCGTGGGTGTATTTTTGTGACGTGGAATTGGAAATTAATCAAGATGGAGGAAAAGTTGGATAGAAAAATATAAAGGCATCTTGTCTGCAAAGCATTTCCAGAGAGCTGAGGATCTGCATCGTTTCAGAAAAAGTCCTTGAGTGGCTTAGTCAGAATCATGCCTGAACCCAAAAGAGCATCTTTGGAGAGACCAAAAATGGCTGTGCATCGAAGCTTCTGATCCAGTCTGGTTAAGATTGTAATATTCTAAGAAGAAACTTTTAAAAGAAAAGTGTGCCTAGTTTGTAGAATCACTCCAAAGAAGACCAGAGTCTGAATAGAGTCCTGCCCAGGGTTTGAATAGTTATGAAACTATTGTATACTAGTATTTTATTTTTTTCTGAATTAACTAAACACTCCAAAACCTTTTTCTATTAAATTTTTTTGTCATTGTGGAAAACTGCATGCAGATTGATGAGCAAACAAATTAATTTAAATCAATTTATGATCCTCAAACCTAAAGATGTGTTTCACAAATCTGTCCATTTTAATTTTATACATGCAATACCATACCATAACACATGCAATAAAACCATAGTGATTCAGAACTTTGATCTATGTGTAAACCACACATTCAAGGGTTAATCTCTTTCTCTCTCTGTCCTCCACTGCTGTATTCGACTCTGGAACTGTTTGTCCTACAGTGTATCCTTCTGTGGAGCCAGGCTGGCTTCAGGCTACGTACGAGGGGAGGACAGGACTGGTGCCTGAAAATTACGTCGTCTTCCTCTGACCCAGTGCTGAACACAGCATCAAGCATTTCATGGTATCCATGGTAACGTAGGAACAGCTGAGTTTTAATAGTAGAAAAAAACATCCGGCATGTGGATAATGTGCATAATTATTATGCAATATGAAATAAAATTCAAGAAATGCTCATGATACGTACACACGTGTCTTATGTATGCAGACTTAAGCAGACCTGTCTGCAGGCAACAGCCAAGAAACTGGTTTCTGTATGAATACAGATTTAGTACTGTATTAAAACACTGATTCTGCTGTAGAAGCATCAGCACAAGGCCTTAAAGATGTACTTTTTTTTTTTTTTTTCTTTTAAATATGCCTTTGTTGCTTGCTTTTTTGTGCTCTTCTATGTGAAAGTACATCCTCTACAGGGAACACACTTAGAAAGGAATATATAATATATAAACTATATATTATATATAATATATTAACATTTATCAGAACATTTTTGAGCACAATTCATATTTATTTGCTGAGTTGAACATATGGGGGGGGGGAAGAGAAACCTGAAATATGAATAATGTTTGCACATATCATAGGGTGTGTATTTTTTTTTCCCAGTATGTGCATATTTAGATTTGCATATGAAAAAGTAACAAAAGTCTTACTCAAGCATGAACCAAAAAAAACGGATCTGTAAATATCTAAATGTTTCTTTCAAAACTGTAGCTATCAAAATCAATGAGGGACCGAGGGCATAAAAGTTTCCTGGATACCCGAGATGATGGTAAAGTTATGCCCGTGTGACAGCCTGCACACACTTTTTAGAGTTAATGTCCTTGCACTTTGAAAGCAGTTAGTACGGCCACGCATTTTAATTGATCTTATAACTTTTGTTTTTTGGTTAATGGCGTACAGGAAAATGCTCACACAATCTAAGATCAGCTTGATTAATTGTTGCAGTATTTAAGTTGAACAATGTGTAGAGTTTAGATTGGATAGCATTTTGTCCCACTGATGAGCTCATGCTGTATGTTTTCTTCCACACATTTGTTATATTGTCAATAAATTTCTGAAAAAAGGATTTGTTTTATTCAGGTTGCCATATGAAAACTAATACTAAGAAGAAATAGCTTCTGAAAAGTCTCAGGCATAAGATGTTACAGCTTAAACCTTCTGTGCTGAATGTTCTGGGTGGGGGGGATGGGGGGGACAGTGGAGACAGGTGCCAAGATCTCTGTGTTCTTTTCCATTTAAATGCATAAGCATGTGCCATGGCCTTGAGTGCGGATGCCGGAACGATACTCCCCCTGAAATGGGTCTGGCGAGGTCAGATCCCGGAAATATCTTAAAATACGGCGTTCCACATGCACCGTCATTGAAGACGGACATTAACTCCTTAATGAAGTCAGCTGTAACAATAATGGATATATTGTGTGCATGTGTGATTTGCTTTATGCACTGCTGATTTTACAGAAGGGATGGGCGATGTGACAAAAATAAACTTTCACAATACTTTCGATAATACAAAATATGTCACAACAGGTCATTTAGTTCATACCTGGACAATAAAGAGGCAGCAGAACCCAGCAGAAGAAATAAATTGAACAATATTCAAAGCTATTCAAATAAATTTTATTTTGCGTGTCACTGCACTGGATTAAATCTTTGTCATAAAATGTTGTTGGTCATCGTTCTTTGACTGTACATATGCTCAGACAACAAAACAATGTGACATGTTATCCTGATAATGATAACTATTGTCATATTGCCCAGCAGTAGCCTGACGTCAACTATTATACACAACAGTCACCTCTGACACTTCTCACTGTACACAACAAATGCATTTTACCACTGAAGGATTTAAAAGAATGTATGAAAGCACTGATTTAAAGTATGGTGTATGTGAAGAACAATTAAGCTGAATCCCTTTTACTAATTGTATTCATAGTTTTCATGTGACCTCACCACCTTAAAGGACTGCCCTGCTGGAGAGCGGGAACAGAGGGGAAATGTACGAGCTTGTGATAAAGTTTGGTTTTCGCTCTGCAGGGGTCCGTGCTGGTCACGTGACAGAACCACTGAAGAAGATACACTGGAAGGTAACAGAGTGACATAAAACAACAATCTCTCTCTTAGCTCTGCTTATCTTCTACTGCAGGAATGGTCCCTGAGGAAGGAACTGTTTTTTTTAGTGTAGTGAATAAAACTGCTGCCTTCAAAGCAGCACACTAGACTTTTCTTCCACCCCCACCAAGCACATTGAACTAAACCAATAAGAATCCTTTGGCAAGACTTCTGTAGTTACATTAGTGCCTCAATATGTAAAACCAAACACTTTCAAGTTTATCTTGATAATGGATAAAAGTGTCTGCCAAATGCATACATGTAAATATGTAAAGGCCTGCTTTGGCAAAGTGCCATGGTAAGTTATGTGGATCTGGAAACCTGTCTGAATAATAGCATTATGGATCATCTACAGTAGGTTCCTCAGAGACATTATTACACACAATATGGAACTGAAATGAATTACTCAGTATGTCACTCATTCAGCTTTCTCTTTCACAAAAATAAGAGTACATCTCTGACATTCTGTTATACCTAATACACAATATTGTCTAGTTCAGTTCAAAATAAAAGCAAAGCAAGAACAAAGATGCAACAGCAATGCTCACATCTTTAACCACAGAAAGAAGTCACTGGATCATTAAAACCCTTTTTAACAGAGTCAAAAACGAGAGTCTCCCAGCTTCTCACACTGCGTTTAGGATTTTCACAATGAAACTTTCTAAAACGCTGAATGGGGAACAGATGCTTATGCACTACTCTAATGATTAAGATAATTTTGCTAATATACTGTGTGCACAATTTTTAGGCAAGTGAGTATCTTAACCATATCATCATTTTTCTGCATAATTCCAACTCCAAGCTGTATAAACTTGAATTAAGACGTTGGCCACAGGATCGGAAGATTGTGGGTTCAAACCCCTTACCAGGAGGTTGCCCTGAGGTACCCTTGAGCAAGGTACCGTCCCCGTCACTGCTCCCTGGGCACTTTCATAGCTGCCCTCTGCAGCACGGTGTTTTCATGGGTTAAATGCAGAGGTCCAATTTCGTTGTGGTTCACTGTGTGCTGTGCTGTGACCTCGCAATTACAAGAATAGTCACTTTCACTTTATTGGATTTAAGCAGATCAGTTGATCTGTATTTGTGTAATGAGGGAAGGTGTGGCCTAAGGAGATCAACAACCTATATCGAGGTGTGCAGAATTATTAAGCAGCTTCTTTTCCTCCTCAGGCAAAATGGGCCAAAAAGAGACCCAACTGACTCTGATAAGTCCAAAATTGTAAAAGGTCTTTCAGAAGGATACAGCACTCTCGAAATTGCTATTGCAATTAAAGATATTGAGTGTGATCACAGAACCATCAAACACTTTGTTGCAAATAGACAACAGGGTCGCAAATAAAGTTGCAAATGATTCTGCCAAAGATTAAGAAGTATCAAATGTGAAGCTATCAGGAACCCATTATCCTCCAGTGTTGTCATAGTCCAGAACTGAACCTACCTGGAGTGTCCAGAAGTATAATGTGTTCATTGCTCAGAGACATAGCCGAAGTAAGGAAGGCTGAAACCTGAACCCCAGGCACATCAGTTGAAACTTCAAGACTGGGTCAAGAAATATCTCAAGATTTTTGATGAGAAGAGAGTGGCTCTTGATGGACCAGATGGATGGGCCTGTGGCTGGATCATTAACGGAAACAGAGCTCCACTCTCAGACACCAGTAAGGTAGAGGTGGGGTACCAATATGGGGTGTTATTATTAAAGCTGGTTGGACCTTTTTCGGATAGAAGGTGGACTCCAAATCAACTTCCAAACATAATGCCAGTTTTTAGAAGACACGTTCTTCAAGCAGCTGTAAAGGGCTGCATCTTTCAAGAAGATCATGATTTTTATGCAGGACGATGCACCATCGCATGCATGCAAGTTCTCCGTTATGTGGCTCACCAGTAAACTCCTTAAAGATGAAAGAATAAAGACATGCCCCCCTTCCTCACCTGACCTAACACTATTGAGAACTTCTTAAACAGGATATTTACAGGGAAAGAAAACAGTCCACCTCCCTGAATAGTGTGTGGGATGCTGTGGTTGCTGCTGAAAAAAAAAAGTTGGAAAAGAAGGGTGGATATATTGGCCACTGACAATTATTTTTGTTTTTTTTTATGTCAGAAATGTTTATTTGTAAATTTGGAGTTGTTTGTTGAAAATAAACAAGTGAGATCATTTTTAATGTTTTTCATTGTTATAATAATCTTGCATGCTAACTGTTAACTAATAATTGTACACACACATGTATCCCCTGAGAATGTTCACACTCATTTCTTTTGTAAAGCACTTCTGGGTTTTAATATATCGGTTTGACCGATAGCACTGGATTTGTTCCAGATGAACATTAATCCTCAAAATGCTCACTTGCCTAATAACTGGGTACACAGTGTTAACTGTCTCGTGTCAGAAATAGCAATTACCCAATTAATTTAATTTAGGTGCAGCAAAAAGTAACTAAACATTTAAAATATATTTTTTTAATCCATTATAAGGAAACCTAAAGTGGCTTAAAGTAATTTTGACTAAAATAATGAACATGAAAACTGTCTGTATAAGTCCATCCTTTTGCAAGCAGATGGTGCCTGAAAGATGAGAGAATTCTAGACCTTATAGGTCATTGTTTTAAAACAAAAGCTGTTTTCTTATTATGGATTTCAATAAAATATTTAATGTAAAAATCCTTTGCGTTTAAATTAGTTTTGTTATTTTGACAACCTTTCATGATCAGTAAGACTTAAAATAATTTGGTGCTCCTTGTTTGTTTTTTTTTGTTTTTGTTTTTTTTATATAAAGCCACACTTAAGGTTTTTCCCACATTAAGCATTTTAGTATGTTCCTTGTATATTCCATGATCCTCTTTGGGCCATCATGGTATCACTTGCCATGAAAGAGGAGGGGCCTGACCATGCCGGCCAGTACTTTTGGGAGCTGTGATGCAATAACCTCGGTCATCATCTCGGGAAACTCCACCTTCATGGCGTCTGCTTGGATGAATGTGCTTAGGCAGTAGAGGTTGACCTTCTTCACAATCTGTGCAGACAGGGAGAATGACGCAATCTCAGCTTTTATCACATTATCAAGTTTTATTGCTTGTTTCTGATCAAACGCGCACATGTTCGTATTTAGAAATGTGAAATCCTCATCTTACTGCTCTTTCAACTACAAAGCCTGATTGTTACTGTGTAGCGCTGCTCTAGTCCTGCTCTGGTCCTGGAGGGCTGGTGTCCTCCACAGTTTGGTAGTTGCCTTCTCAAACACACTCACTAAACTTGACAATGATCAGGTGAGCTGTACTAGGTGTGTTTAAGCAGGGAATTCACTGAACTCTGCAGGACACCGGCCCTCCAGGACCGGAGTTGCCCACCCCTGGTATCGCGTGATTTCAAGGTTGATCATATTACATCTGTTGTATTTTCATAGTTGAACCAAAACACAGATGTTTACAAGTCATTTCACTTTAGTACATATTTCTTACTATCCAAATAAAAATATTCAATAAAAAAGTAAGAGCAGGAAAAAAATCATGTACCCAGTTCTGAGTTGTTAAATGCTGCGAAATCTGGTATTATGTATTTCACAGAACACTAAGCATAGATTAGGCTTTAAATTCCTTAAACAAGTGCAAATATGTTGTACCGAAATTTAGATCCAGTCTCTATTTTTATGTGAAATGTCTGTGATGATACAAAAAGCAATTAATTTGTCATTCAAAAATCAGGACATTACAGGTAAGCCAATCAGAACTGGAACTAATTAACACATCAGACTTAAAAAGCATAGGATAGGATAAGAGAGAGAGATAAATTACACCAGTATTACTGGTATAAGTTGAAATAAAGAGGAAAAATTAATTACAAGACAAATGAAGGCTATGCGCCCTTTAAAATGTTTCTGAAAAAAGTGATTCTTTCCAAAAAATACCTCATGCATGGAATCCATAAGTTTAGTGAGGTGGTAGAAACGCTGGGAGCTTCCCACCACGCCTTTCTCTTTCATCTGGATAGCCTTTGTCAGTTCCCGGATGTAATTCTGTCTCATTTCATCAAACTGGTCCTGGCTCTTCAAGCCCTCCAAAGGCACTGACAGTAAAAAAAATAAAATAAAAAATTAACTGATTACATAAACTACTCAATAATGGCCCAATAAAGCTGAAAGGTAACTACAAAGGCAGAATAGTAACTAAAAAATTATAGATTTTTCATTACTTTTAAGAGTTTATTATTGAAAGTTAAACTTATCTTTAAACAACACATTAAAAAGTCAAAGAAGAACATCATGTCCTTGTTGCAAACAGAACTTGTACCATGTTTGCATTTAAACATTACTATGCAACAAAGTGGAAATACATCATGGAGAAAGGAAATTCTATTTTAATGTAGCTATTATTGCATGTAATGTAGCTTCATTGCTTGAACACCAGTTTGTAAACAACCAGGACCAGTTAGTAACCATTTAGTCCATCACATTCATTTCACGTGTCCCACCCATCATTTGTCTTTCAAATTGTATTCATAATATGCAGGAAATATCAATTTGTGAATGGACTATTATGTTTTTCTTACTATTATTATTACTATTATGTTAAAATGTAAAGATTATTCATTCCCATCCCTAAGCATTTTAACCTAGTGTCCATCATACTGTGCCTGTGTTGCTATGGTGACTACACAGTAGCACAACGCAATGCATTCCCTGGGGGACAGCACAAAAGTGCATGTCACCCCATTATACTTTACAGCCTTAAAGTTTGATTTCTGAGGCTACGAAAATGAAGAAGGAAAAAAAAAAACCAGGATGGACTATTATGTATCCTTTCCATATACACGTATTTTTAAAGACCTTAAACATCATCAGATTTTTATAAAGATAAAAGTTGATGAAAAGAACCAAATTAAATTAAACAGAAATATTACACTTGGCTATTTTTATTGAGGAAAATGATCCACTTTTACATATCTGCTATTAACAGTTCTCAACTGCCAAATGGGATGATAATCAGGTGTGAATGGGCACCCTGTTTTATTAAAGGTACATCTGGGATACTTTACCCATCTACTGCCAGTCTTGTGCACAAATCAATGTTGAAATCGGTGATCATTTGCTGCTTTCCGATATAATAAGTTAACAGGATTCCTGTAAAATTTCCCATTTGAAAATATTGTGGTGGTAGTATCATGGTTTACTGTTCTGAGTCAGGATGTCTTGGCATGATTAATGGAGCAATGAACTCTAAATTATTGCAGTGAATAATTCAAAAGGAAAACCTGGTGGTTAAACTTAGAAGAAGAAAGTTAATGTTTCTGAATGACCTAAACGTTAACCTAATCGAAATGAAAAAAGATGGGGCACGACCTGAGGCGAACAGTTCATGGGAGCAATCCCACTTACATCCTAGTGCTGAAGCTGTTCTGTAGAATGGGTTAAATACCTTTAAGCATAAGCAAGATTAATCAATAGCTACCATATACTGGAAGTAAAGGTTCACATACTTTTTGCCACTCACATATGATTTTTTGGATCATTGTCCTCAGATTCAACTTTCTATCAAACCAAATTTCAGGAATTTATGTTACATTAGGTTTTGTTATGGTCAGACAAGCGGCCAACTCAAGTTCATAAGCCATAACATTCAATTTCGCTCAACGAACCACCCCGGGGGCAAAAATATTGCAGTTGTCATGCTTTCAGCTCATCAACTTCAAGAACTTGCTGCATACTATCTACTGCCGCATACTATCAATATTCCACCTCCAGATAGGTGCCACTTTAATGAGATCAGTGTTATTAACCTCATCTCACATTTGTGATTGTTACTGTTGGTCTTTATTATGAGATGGCTGTAAGAATAATAGTCTATTTGCAGATAGGGTTTCATTTTTTAAGAAAATGTTCTTTAAGAAACAAGAAAATAGAATATTATGTCACTAGATAAACTGACTTGAAACTATTAAAGAATATTTAGTTATAATTTACTAATCATATTCTTATAATACTCTAAAAATGAAGAGAAATTAAATAGAGTGACTAAATTTAGAATGATTTCACTTTTTTGACTTCACTCACAATTTTTGATTTCAAATAAGCTAAATAAGCTCTTTTTCTCAGTCTGCCCTTTGAAGTGAAGACAAGTTTGGTACTAAATAACAGCTGCTAAAGACATCCTGCACCCCAGAGTCTTGTCAGAAATAGTCTTATCCTTACGCAGCAGTTTCTGCTTGTATTCTGGAAATTGTCTTGCAGATTGCTATTATTTGAAAGGGTCAGCAAGTCAGTCCTTGAGGTGAGTAGAAGGTCATTCTTTTTTATGATTCAGGATCAGAAAATTGAGATACATGGACACAAATAGAAATTTAGGCTGTTATTTTACCAGTGTTGAGCAACATAAGGGCCTTCATGCACAGAAACTCCTCTCTGGTCACTTGCAGGTTTGCAAACTCCTGAGGAATAAACTGCATAGCAATGCATAGGTCGTGGATAGGAGATCTCCTCATTCGATCTCTAACAAAAAAAAAAACACATGAGGGCTGATCAGGTTTCTGAAAAAGTAAACTTACTAAGTCGAGATTTGTTATGCAGGTGTGAAAATGTGTTTATACGGAAGGTTTTGTCAACCAGTAGCAAGTCGGATTTGATTAAGGAGAGAGTAATTTGACTGGCTGATGTGAGATAAAGTATCTGCATAATTTGGCCAAATTATCATAGATTGCTCGGATTGAAAGGTCATAGCCTGGAGGTTCTTGTTGCTGTTACGTAACAAGCATCAAAAACGATTTGATCACAACATCTTGTTCAATTGCAGCTCTGAGAATCACTCTGGAATTACACTGTGTGCACAATTCAAGTAACAAAATTCAATAACAGCCTCTAGCCTTCCATTCGTGGAGTCTGTCAGTTTCTTGATCTGCTGATGACCAACTTTTTGCGCAGCCTCCCAGACACTGTTCAGAGAGGTGGACTTTTTTCCTTCCCTGTAAATCTCCCCTTGTAAGAAGGTACACAAGTTCTCAGTACGGATTAGGTCAGGTGAGGAAGGGGGCCATGTCATTATTCTTTCATCTTTATGGCTTTCCATGCATGCGGAGCTTTGAAAAATCATGGTCTTCTTGAAAGATACAGACCTTTTCCTGAACCACTGCTTAGTGTCTTCTAAAAACTGGCAGTAGGTTTGGGAGTAGATTTGGAGTCCATCTTCAACCTGAAATGGTCCAACCAGCTCATCTTTAATAATACCAGCCTATACCAGTACCCCACCTCCACCTTGCTGGCATCTGAGTGGAAGTGGAGAATGAACCCATCCGTCTGGTCCGTCCAAAGTCACTCTCATCTCATAAAACGCTCCAAAAAATGTTTTGAGATGTTTCTTGGCCCAGTCTTGACGTCTTAACTGATGTATCTTGTTCAGTGGTGGTGGGGTTTCAACCTTTCTTACCTTGGCCATGTCTCTTGTCTCTTCTGGACTACCAAGGTAAGTTCAGTTCTGGAATATGACAACATTGGAGAATAATGGGTTCCTGGTAGCTTCACGTTTGATTCTTCTTAATCTTTGACAGCTCATTTGCAACTTTTTTTCTTGTGACCCTGTTGTCTATTTGCAACAAACCGTTTGATGGTTCTGTGATCACGCCCCAATATCTGATCTTGGTGGGGTTTCAGCCTTCCATACCTTGGTCATGTCTCTAAGCAATGAACACCTTGTTCTTCTGGACACTCCAGCTAGGTTGCAGTTCTGGAATATGATGGCACTGGAGGATAATGAGCTTCACATTTCTCAAATCTTTGGCAGTTAATTTGCAATTTTTTCCTCAGCATGTTTCGTGCGACCCTGTTGATCTGCTTAAAACCAAATTAGCTTTCAGGTTTATACAGCTTGGAGTTGGACTGTATGCAGAAAAATAATGACATGTTCAAAATACTCACTTGCCTAATAATTGTTCACACAGTATATAGGATATCAAACCTATAAAACCTACAGAAAATGTTGATCCATACTGCATGAAAATTACTGATCATGTCTGGAACTGGCAAAAAAAGAGAAATCACCAAATCATCTGTCAACCTGCTCAACCTGCTTTCAGTCCCGATCCTCTAATTACAACAGCTTTGTTAAATAACTGGATGTGGATTTAGCAGGCTGAGAACAGCTTTGGTGATGTATTTCTATGGAAACTATTTGGGATACTATTTAGTCCAAGTTTTTGTTAAAATGTTACCCCTGTAGTCCCAGGACTAAAATACATTTTACTACTGAACTACCTTTTTGTTCAACTGCATCTGGGACACTTTGTAAAGATGTGTAAATTCATTGAATTAATCTTTTCTAAAATTTCCCTGGGTAAAACATAGTTCATGGCATTGCAAAACAACATGAAAGGCAGATGCAAATCAGAAATATTTGAAGAAAAACTAAAACAGATAAGGTTAGTGAATAAGCATGGACTGTTAACCTTTTCAAATAACTTCTTTCTTTAATTTATTTTTCTATCAGTGTTCAATGATTGAAATTGCTTTTGGTGTACTGTGTATTATCAGTTCTCTGCACACAGCAGGCTGGAGCTTAAGCTCCATTTATAAGCATCTTTGAGCAAACATATTTACATTACTGAAATGTAAAGTCACTCTGGAAAACAGCATATGCTAAATGCATAAAAAAGCACTTACTGACTTAGGACGAGGTCTGGTGCAAAATACAGAAAATCAGTTGTGACATTCTGGAAGGTTCTCCAGCCCAAAGAAAACAACATCAAGTTCATCCAAGAGTACTGGATTAGAGTCATCTGGTCGTTGATGTGCAAACTGCGAAAACCTAACAAAAATAATTTAATAAAGTGAAGTGTTCAACTGTGTTAAACTAGTCACCACCTAGATTGTACTGTTGTAAGTAGAAGGAAGAGCAAATAAGTACATTGGATATGTTTTCATGTACATATTTGGAAAAAGTTGCACCCCTGTTAGCAAGTGGGTTACCAAATGTTTGATAAATTAAATTAATATGAATACTGGTTATGTTTTTTTGTGCAATGTGAAATCAGACTCTACTTCATGCCTTTGAATGTATTTGTATATAAGAACTTTCAAAAGAACTGTGGCATCATCAATGTGGAAAAATCAATGGCCATCGAATTAGAGCACCTTATCTTATTAGTTCTAAGAACACGGACAAAAATCAATACCTTATTAGCAGTGAGTTGGATATGGAAGCGTTTAAATATCTTAACCTATTCTCATGGGTGCATGACACGTCAGTAAATTCTGGGTGATTTTGGCTGCTTAAAGTTTAATGATGCTGGTCGGTTTCACCTTGTACTCTTATCTGAATGAGGGCATGTAATGTTCCACTGCAAACTTCAAATCATTAACTCCACTGGTATTTCCCAATGCCCATCCTACGCCCATCCAAATTTCTGGCATATCCAGTGAACTCGATGTTTCCAAGAGTACAAAGGTTTCCTAACCTGGCAAAGATTTGGACCACCTGACAATCCAGAGGAGCTGTCTCTCACACAGTCTGTTGAGGCTGTTAAGAAGCAAATGTGGCAGCTCTGGCTGGGAGTTGTCATAGCCAGAGTAGACAACCTCTGGCTCAATACTCTCCAAAATGCTGATGAATTGTGGAGACATCTGAAGATCTCGGATACCAGGGATACACGGCATCGTGGCTAAAGCATGGCCCTCGGCCGTCAGGGCCAACGGCCCCTGGAACATCAGCGATGGGCTCAGTCCCATGGCTTTCAAAACCCCAAATCGCTTCAGCTTACGACCTGGGAAAGAAAAACAGAGTTACTTGTGGTTTAATTTAAGCTTATTTGTAAGTAAATTACTTTTAGATCAAAAAAGAAAAAAGAGAACAAAATGAACCAATGAATCCTTCCTAAGATTGTTGTTAAAAACACACCAGTCAATGAAAATTGCTTACTTAATAAGAAAATAATAATTATAATAAAAAACAGATCCAGCCATTCTAATTTTACTATTCAGTCCAATGTTGTGGTGATTTTTTTTTTTTTTTTCTAATTCCACTCAAGTGAAATGTATGATGCTGCTTTTGTTTGAGTATTCTGGAGAGGAAAATTTAAGAGCTGTTTAATAAGAAGGGTACCTCCGAGCATCATCCCCGCTTGGTAGCATTTTCTGAGCCGACAAGCAGGACAGTTTTTTCTCCTGATTTTATCCACAATGCAGTCATTTCGCCCAGCACAAAGATAGTTGTGATGACCTACACAACAGCAAAAGCACCATCAGTGTACAGATAAAAGAAAACCTTCCTTACTCTGGATGTGACGAATTATACAAGCAAGGCTCTTCCTTTAAAATCAGCATCATGGACTCCCTATCTTAAGATCAATAAAGACTTTAAAGACAAGAAGAGGAGAGTGAGCTAAGTGAGCACCAAAAGAAAGGCAGAAGGGAAGAAAATGGAGAGCAGTGAATTTGAGCAAGGCTGAGAGGACAGAGTGACATGGCCATGGTCAGACATTGTGGCTCTTACATATCTGACTTTGGAAGATAAGCAGAATAACAAGTGCGAATATGGGAACATCATGAACACCAGTTATAGTCCACATGATAGCCTAGTTACTGACCTCTCCAAAACAACATGTACAGATGATTTACGTGCTCAAAACATAGCCGATGCTTGTCACATAAAAAAGAATATTAAAAAAGACAGATTTGCTCATTATTTACAATGTGTTTTCAATTTTATGAAGTCCATGACTTTGCCTGTTGAAATACTGCAGATATTCTGAGTGCTGGTTTTGATGTTTGCAACAATGAGGCACAATTTTCATCTAATGGTCTAAATGCTGCAAATGTTAACACATGTTCCTCACCTTCAACAGCCCTCTTAAAGAACACTTTGCAACTTCCACAGGTAAGGACTCCATAGTGACATCCTGAGGCTTCGTCTCCGCAAATCACACACATTCTCTGAGGTGGTACACTGAATACAGGTTAGTTGAAATAGGACTGTTAGTGGGGATATTAGGGAAGAATTCAATTCTGCATCCTATTCACTAGTTAGGACAGGTTAAGCCTTATCATTTGTGGAGAATACAGGATATCATTAAAATTGCAGGGCTTGCCATTTTTAAAAAATCACTTTTTCAAATTGTGTACATGATTTTTCAAATGATTATCTGTTCAGCCCTACTGACAATGCTTTTAAACATCTACGTAAGGTTAGCAGCTGGCACAGATTTAACTTCCATTATTCAATTAATCAAACTATGAATAAGCAGATCTCTTAAAGAAAGAAACATCAGAATTTTTTTTTTAATCATCAAAGTTTTTATAGCTTAAGAGTATTTAAACATGTGGGACTATTTTTATACCTGGTTGTACTAAACAGACCCTTGTCAAAGAGTAACTGTGCAAGATTTTCTTTAGGATTCCAGTAAGAATTAGTTTGATGTTTGTTTATTTTATGTAATTATATAACATATGCATATATGACATTAGTGGTATAAAAACAAGTGCATTTTAGATTATTATTAACTACATGGATAAGATGCAAAGCCAAAATATTAAATAAATAGAAATTTCATAATTTGGTTTTAAATAAAACACTTTTTGAAAAAAGAAAGGAACTTAAATTGAAACTGCAAAAATGATGATGATGATTATTGTTGTTGTTGTTGTTATTAATATTATTATTATTATTATTATTATATACATAATACATTATTAATATACTAAATAATATAGAATGATATTAAGTAATTAATTAAGTAAGTAAGTAATAATAAATCAGGTTCCAGATCTCAGTCACATTATTTAATTGATCAGTGTGGTGAGATTGTGATGATATTACAAATGATTTTTTTTTTTAATGTTTTGTATTTAAATGTGGCAGTGTTATTTTCATTAAAGTATTTATTGTCCATCCCAGAACAAACTATTGCGATACCTGGTATCGATTGTAAAAATGTAAAGAGTGGTGATATTGATTTTTAAAATGTATTTAAAATTAACATTTGGTTAGAAAGTACGATCAAGCTTAACAGCTATCAAGCGCTAAGAGAGGAGGGCGCATGCGCCGTGCTCACCCCGGGAACGTCCCGAAGGCGGCGGCGCGCTGCGCGAAGGATGAGCCGGGGAGACCGTCAGGACCCGGGTATCCGCCGCTGAGCCCGGGCTGATCCTCCAAACCGGCCGAATGGCACCAGAACCCGGCGGGCGCGGGCTGCCAGCAGCCCGCCTCGCTCTTACACATCAGCAAGTGCTGCGGCGAGGGCGCGTTCACCCTCAGCTGAGCAAACGGGGCGGCTTGGGTCTGGTTCTGGTTCGGGTTCGGGTTCAGGTCCACCAGAAAGCTGGCGGGGGAGTTCACGTCCACCTGCCGGCTGAGCAGAGCAGCGGAACCTTCCAGAAGTTTCCTGTCGGGCTCGAAGGTGTCCGCGGCGCTGGGCGCTAACTCGAAACTAGCCGCGCACTGAGGGGGCTCCATGATGAGCGACGGCTCGCTCTCGTCTTTAATAAACTTAGACATTCCCGTTCCTGAGGTAACGGCTATGTCCAGGCGCCCCTGGGAGTCTTTAATTTGGAGGAGTTTGTCGGTCATTTCGCTCCACTCGGCCGTTTCGAACGTCTCCTGCGCGGGCGCGAGCTCAGACTCACGCGAAGCAGGCGGCGCGCGCTCGGCGCCAAAGTGACGCGCGGTGGTCGCGGATCTCCCCTCGCGGGCATTTTCCTCCTCGACGAAGTAGCTCTCCATCAGATCGCTCGATGTATTTCGCGACAAGAGCCCCAAGCCCTCACTGGCTTGAGCCTCCATGCACCCCTTTCCTCGGTTCGGGGTGAAAGGAGCCGAGAGCCCGAAGGAGCTCTCACCCCTTACTGATCTCTGATCGTCTAAGCTGTCCTGCATGAGAGCAGGAAAAAACAGACCGTCCTGCAGTATCCCTCCTCGCGGGGAATGCAAGAGATGTTTCAAAATAACCTCCAGAATCACAAACAGTCTCTGATTCCTGCTTTGTCTGTCTGTGATCCTTTTGAACACAAGTCTCCCCAGTTTAGTTTTTTTTTTTGTTTGTTTGTTTGTTTTTTTTGGTTTTTGCCACTATCTCTCCCCCTTTGTGGAGATCAGATCTACCCAGTCAGGTGAGTGAGAATCCAGGGTCCAGCACAGAGAATTCATCCTGAAGTCCAGTTGATGCTGGGTTTCCAGCTTAAATTCCCATCCTCATCTCCTGGAAAGCAGATATGGCTTGCTCTGAATCTTCTGAGGGACTGAAATTTGGGACGTCCCTCCTGGATCTATGCCACAGGTGCAGGGAAGGGGTCTGTCGAGTCATGGCCAACCTCCAGATGAGGTGTGGTAATGCTTGACTTTCGGGTTTGTGACCTAAACCTACATTAACACAAAGATTTTTCCGACAGATGCCACTTGGTGAAAAGGAGTCAGACTCTTCATTAAGTGTTATAATGATGGATGCAAGGTTGCAATTGTAATATTTACTGGGGAGATGTCCCATCTCCCGAATATTCAGATGGGATCACAGTGTTCCCTCAGTATCTACCAGTATCTGTTGTTGGCAGCAGATTTGGTCCCCCTCCCCAGTGTCAACTTCATGGCTACAGAACAAGCCTTTATAAATGTTCATTGGTTTGCGGCGCTTGTCCTTAAAGGCTTATTAAGGTGACTATTATTCATGACAAATTCTCAACAGACACAGATTTCCGCATTTAAACAGACACGTGTCAAAAGCCTTGCACGTTATTCGGTCGATTTGGGGAATCTAACATTATGAGAACACTGGGAACTGGACTGACAAATGTTTAACTGCTCCTGTGAAGCTGTTTGCTTATTTATTTAGGATTGAACACGATGTTAACGCTCAGTTGGATGTTAAGCCTGACTGTCAGACTACCTGACTATTCATATTTGATTAAGAGCATATGGTCTGGAACCCTTTGTGCCAGAAATAAAATCTACAGTAACATAAATAGATGCAAACCATCACTCGAACACGCTGCTGAGTCGAACTGGTAAAGAGGGTGTCCGGTGCGTGTGTGTGCCACGTAACTAGGAGACTGGCATGGAGCTCAAGGACAAAACCACTTACCAGGTTTACCCTTTGAAGTTGATTTTCCGCTCCAGATCATCATCTCATGTGTTTATCACAAGGGCCACATCAGAGGGACTCTTGTTTTTCTTTGCAGAAATCCCATTTGGGCAAGTGTGTTCTTTTCCTGATGTTTAATCTTGTAATGTTTCAAGCTCGAGAAAAGCCACAGAGCCATTCAAGGCACCATTAATAGTCCCACAGCAATGACGTAATGTCTTCAGTGACAAGCTAGATGTACTTGGCTCCTTTCAAGTGTACATTGTCACCATTGCATTCTTAGCTTGCGTCAGTTCTTCTATATCAGTAGTTCTTCACCACCTGGGCTGTCTCTCATCATTAATCCTGAGATGTCATGTCACACTTGGAGCTGCATCTTAAGCCAAAGATTCACTGAAATATGCTTTGAAGTCTGTTACCTTCTCGTATCTCATACTTTAGGTCGAGTTGACCAGGAAGCAATCCTTTTTTTTGTGGCCCCCTCCTGCGATTTTCTAGGCAATATCGCTTGTCACCTTGACAACTAGGCTTCATTCAGATGTGGGACTGGGTTGATTTATAATAGGAGTTACTAAGAGCTACTGAAATAGATTTAATTCTCAGGCTAAAAGGTTATGACACAAATAATCAGGTTATATCAGGGAATGATAAATCTTTACCTGGGGCGTTTCTGTTTCTGGCTCCCAACAGTTAGTTGCTGGTGTCTTATGAATGGTAAATAAGAGTGTACTAGTTTGACTTGTCAAGATGTCAGTTTTTAGAGCAGTAAGGCAATGCTTTCTACAACACTGAACCTGCACCATGCCAGCTGTGCTTTAAAGGCTGAAAGGAGGGGTGGGAGCAGCCATGAGGCTGAACAGGGAGGTCACGATGAACTATCACACAAACAACCCAGACCCAGTTGCTGCGGAAGCTGTGGCGGAGCTGCAGTCTCCAAACATGAAACTCCCAAAACATGAGTCATGGTCTAGATCACATGTATTTGAACACATCTATAGAAATATTCTTAGCACATAAAGCAATATGAATCCTTTTGCATGCAAAAAAAAAAAAAAAATGGAAATGGAAGGAGCTGTAAAATAAAGTCAATCTTGAATGTGATTGATGAACAGAGCTTTAAATGAATCCATTATAAGTGTGCCCAAATAATATGGGCACGTTTTCCATTTTTAAGCAAATTACAGCATAATCAGTTTCTCATTAAGGTTATAGCAGAAACAACATGATGAAGACAATATTGTATTAGAATAATAATCTTTAAGAAAGCCAGCAAAAAATATGGTTGGGTTCCAAGCTTGTGCCTCACTTTTCACTTGGAGTGTTTTCATTTGCTGTACACTACACCTATCATGTGTTATGACTTGAACAGCAAAGGACAGGATGACTCACTTTTGAGGCACAGACGTGGTTGTTTAGCTATGGTGAGGTTTTTAAGTGTGTTTCTGAGAAATCTGTCGTATCAGCGTTCCCATGCCCATCTTATCATATTGAGTTTTACATTGACCATGAAAAGGGGAGAGGGATGCACAGACTTGCATGATGCTTTGCTGGGTTCACAACTAACCATCTCGGCTAGTTCTGCTAGTCTTCTGATACATTTGCAAGTGTAAATAAGATCATTGTTGATGGTCATCTTCAAAATCACAGATATGAAAAGCATGATGCGTTGCTGGCCAGTTCCTACGAAATCGAAACACAAAATTTCTTGTTTTAATTTGTGAGCATGGACACAAAGTTTAAAAAATCAGGAGATGTGCAAGAAACCCATTGGCTCCTTATAAAGGGAAAGATTCAATGAAATTTCCCTGAACAAGAGTTAACAGTCTTCTCCGAACTCCAAGAGCAGGTCGAAAACAACAGTGACATCTAAGTCAAAGCTAAAAATTGCAGTAATGAACACGAACCAGAGATCTGAATAAAGAAGCGAGACTAACAACACTCAGATAGAACACAAGACACTCTGTATCTTTATTCTCTTCACATTCAAGGTAAATATCAGGGCCAGTTGGATTCATCTGGAGTGTCCCAATGAGACTGAAGGATGTCTAGGAACAGCACAATTTGTATTAGGGGGATCATTTGAAATTTTGGGTATCTGCAAATCAGATGCTACAGAAAATCTGTGCCCAGTTTTTTCCAGTCCTCTTAATATTGCTATAGATGTTATTCATAGGTCTGGTCCAGCAAGTATTGTGAAAGGGTACCAAAAAATGTCCCTTTTTTCATTGAAATATGTAAAGATCCAAAAGACAGATCAGCTCTAACCTAAAACCACTGCTAAGTGAAAACATCTTGTTTCAGTGACACCTGTAAAGGGCTGGGGAATATGTGAATAGTCAGTTCTTGAAGTTGATGTGTTGGAAGCAGAGAAATGTGCAGGCATAAAGATCTGATCGATCTTGTAAAAGGCCAGATTGTAATGTCTAGATGACTGACAGAGCATTTTTAAAAGGGCAGGTCTTGTGGGATGTTCCAAGTATTCAGTGGTTGGTACCGACCATATGTAGTCCAAGGAAAGACAAACTTATTTTCTTTTTATCGTTATTGTTGTCATTGTACCCAAATTATTGTGCGGTACGCCTGCTAATACAAGCACTGTAACAGTGGATGATGATTAGAACATATTCTTAAAAGGATGTTCGTATCTTGCTAACACTGTAGGATTGCTTTATGGGTTGTGAAAACACAACAGTGTAGTTTTGATTGATTGATGTGTGTGGGACTGATTGAAATGCAATGGAAAAATATAAAGACATTTTTCTGCTGTTCTTGGGGAATATCTGGAATAGTATTCTCATGTAGTTCAGTTTATTTCCTGTAGATGGAAGTGTCATCACAAGTAGAAGCTTGTAATAAGCCTGACTGAATTTCTTAGATAAAACAGCATAAGCTTGCTTCCTTTACCTTTCATTTCACCGAGACATGTCCTAAGTTAGATATTTTGATAACTATGGTTTATGGTAAAATATCAGATTGTGAAATGGAACATATGAAGCATTTCCCTTCTGTTCCAGTTTTCCAGTTTACTGCTAGACACCATTGCAAAATCAGATGATATTTTGGAGGCAGTCATTTCATTTTGCTGAAATATAACAAGAAAACAAGAGAATCTATAAATCTTGTGTGTTTGGAGTCAGTGTTGCTTCTGATTATAAGCTGTACACACTGGTGCACTGTCCAGATACTTTTTTTTTTATCAGAGCCAGCAAGAATTTTAGGGTCCACTGGCATACTCAAACTCAGTAACAGTTACTTTTTGATACCTCTAAACATTTCTTCGTCCACAATGTATTGTTTTTTTTGTTTTGTTTTTTTTGATAAAGAGACATTCATCACAGGCTCTTGTATTTCCTTTCATAGAATATTTTTTCATGTACTTTGGCCACACAAAGCAGCCTGGATGTACATTTAAAATAACATACAAAGTTTGCATTTCTTTTTCTCCCATTCTTCGATGTTGTTTCACTCCAGTTGAGGGTCCTGTTTGCACCCGACAAAGAAATCCACCCTATTGGACTAGTGATATCCATCAGTCCAACTATTTGGAAGTGGTACTTACTTATTTAGAAGCAGCTAGCTAGTAAATAAAGGTGGCCCTACTCATGGCATTATCTTCCATGTTCCGTATCCTTCAATCCAATTTCTGTAGCCTTCAGCTGAACAGCTTGGCGAAGCCTGCATTCCTTATTTGTCTATTTTTTAATCTTTAGATGAAAGTTTTGACATATATGGATATATGGTCCCTTTTCAGCCCACTCTATCATTGTTGGGGAACTTCCAGTTTAGTATCCTGCTTTCTAGCCTTATTATGGTCTAGTGGTAGGATACTTGCCTATGGACCTATTTCTCAAAGAGGTCCCAGGTTCAGTGGCACTACCACCACTGGGTCCCTGAGCAAGACCCTTAACCCTGAGTTGCTCCAGGGGGACTGTCCCTGTAATTAGGACTTGGAAGTCGCTTTAGATACGAGCGTCTGTTAAATGCCATAAATGCAAATAACTTTAATCTCATTGAAAAACTATTGACAGCATGCTCAGTATGGAACAGATAGATTGCATCAGTGTTGCTTCAACAAAAACTAAACCAATTTCCACTTTTAAATGATACTGATTCTGGTCGTTTGAAAGTGAAAAGTAAAAGTGACTAATTATTGTAGGGGCAGCGATGGCCTAGTGGTTAGGGCGTTGCCCCTGCATCGGAAGATTGTGGGTTTGATTCCCCACCAGTAGGTTGTCCTGAGGTACCTTTGAGCAAGGTACCGTCCCCGTCACTGCTCCCCGGGTGCTTTCATAGCTGTCGCCTGCTGCACGGTGTTTGCATGGGTTAAATGCAGAGGTCCAATTTTGTTGTGATTCATGGTTTGCAGTGCTGTGACCTCGCAATGACAAGGGTTGTCAGTTTCACTTTTCACTTTTTCACTTATCATTGTGAAACAGCACAATACACACAATAAAATGCTTCTTCTGCATGACACATATGCGTCGGGCAGCTATTTAAAGCACCCAGGGAGCAGTGATGGGGACGGTACATTGTTCAAGGGTACCTCGGGGCAATCTACTGGTCTGGGGCTCAAACCCACAACCTTGTGATCCTGGGGCCTAGTCCCTGAATACTAGGCCATAGCTGCCCCTAAATTAACTAAGATCTTCAGGCACAAGTTTTTGTTTTTGTTTTTTTTTTTTAAGAAATGCAGACTGTTGATAACATCAGTCAGTCCTGCTGCACATGTTAGACTAGAAAGATGGCCATGGCTGGAAATTGCTGAAAACAACAGACAACAGAGCAATTGTTTGGTCAGTTTTTGAAGTTGATGTGTTGGAAGCAGGACTAAATGGGCTTGAAGATTTGAATTAATGACACAGGCAATGTCCATGGATAGACATCTGGGTCAGAGCATCTCCAAAACAAAAGGTTAGGGTTAGGGTTAGGCTTTTTTTTTTTTTTTTTGTTCATGAAGTTACAATCAATTAACATGTACCTTTAGACGTATAATATGGTTCTTGATGATCATTTCTGTTACTTTAATTTGTTTTGGTGAAAAGCAGAGGTTGCATTTGGTTGTTTTTCGGAATGGCAAATAGTCACTTTCACTTTAGTTTTTGTTTACATAACCCTGACCTTGTGAGACACACGCAAACATTCAAAAGTTCATTAGAAAACTTTGGCTGGTTGTAAATATCATGAAAGAGGTCAACAGCTATGAGCCAAGAACACTCAACTTTTAGAGTTTGGCTTGCTGAAGATAAATACCACATGGGATATACCTTACTATAGTGTACAGAGTCCAGAGACCAATCCGGTAACATTTTGCCTTCCTATGTTCCCGAATTCTTATTTGTAACACCTCCCAGATTTCCCTTATAATTTGTCAGTATACCTTTTTGTTCCAGTGTGTTGGATCAAAAAACTGCTACAGTGATATTACTTTAACATCACTCTGTGTTCACATATGAATGTAATTAATTAGAATTATCTTACAGTAACGCAAACAAGTTGTTTGCCTAGGGGTATTGACAATGCCATTAAATATAAAATATATAATAAAATAAAATCTATATAAAGTATAGCAAAATAGACTTATTAAAGACACATTATAAAACCTTTGAATGCAAGAGAATTTTAATCACTTTCACATTCCAGAACTTTGCAGTCAAACATGAAAGTAAAAGTAAAAAAGAAATCTTTTGATGACATTGTGGTGTTAAGGTATAACATTTTTGCATGTATGATTCAATGCCAAAGTTGTCCTGAGTCAGCAAGTGCCAGACAAGTTGGTCAGCCAGATCTGCTAGTTGCACCTCTTTTCCAAATCATGCTTGTTTTAAGGGACTTTCAGCACTTATGAAGATATTTTATTTCTTTCACGGTACGTTTCCATTGCATAACTGCCGAAAGTGGTTGTCAAACAAGGACATTATCAGTAAAATTCAAGATGAGCATTCCCCGTTTATCCCATAGGCTTTTTTATCTTTACATTTTTTGACACCACATAATAAAATGAAGTGGAGCTTTAAAATCAGTAACATCTGAAATGGGCTTGTATTGTCCATTTGTTTTTGTCCTGTCTAGCTCCAGAACAGGAGTGCTGCAGTGATCCAGAAGACTGACTTGAAGAGAGTTTAACTGGGGTGTTGCTGAGCATCTCTTCCTGTGAATCTTAATGATGTTCATTAAGACAATCAATTCCCTTTTACTGCTACACTTTCTGCTGTTCCCAGGATCACTGAAAACACACACACCAGATCATTCAAAAGTACTTCATTCATGCATTTAGCATTATTATTTAATTAAAGTAAGCTTTTTTTCAGTTCTTCGAGGTGTTACCTGGCGTACTGAACAGGGCAGAAAAGTCGGTATCCATCAAGGGCCGAAGTGTGAACTCCAGTGAGAGAAAGAAATAATATATTTGCTATAAAATAATGATGAAATGCATTATCCATCCATCCATTATCTGCCGCTTGTCCCAAACGGGGTCGCGGGGGAGTGCTGGTGTCCAACCCAGCGCACACAGGGCGAGGACGGGGGACGCACCCTGGACAGGTCGCCAGCCCATCGCAGGGAGGAGCGAGACGGGGACGGCACCTTGCTCAAGGGTACCTCAGGGCAACCTATTGGGAAGGAGTTCGAACCCCAGATCCGCCGATCATGTGGCCAACGCTCTAACCACTAGGCCACCGCTGCCCATGAAATGCATTAAATAAGTAAAAATAATTTCAACAAAAAGCCAACATAAGTAGAAGTTATATTTTCAAAGACATTACCGAGACACTATATTTTTTTATAAACTAAATTCATTTCGGTTACTAGACAAACTACTTAGAATAGGGTGTGTGCAATGTGCCAATTAAATCTGTCCACTTTTCTAAAGGATATTGTGATTTTTCTTTTTTTCTGCCCAATTTAGTTTGGCACACTAGCTAGGAAAAACAACACCACCAACACTGGGAGGGTGAAAAGTCATGCTCACTCCAAAGTCACAAAAATCCAGGCACTTCTTCTATTCATCTGCTACATTAGCCAACATGCCTGAGCTGACTCAGGGGGGCTGTGCCACCATCAGTTGTTTAAAAAACCTATTATAGCATCTTAATCCTCAAGAGTACCTTTCCTGTGTAGGAAGGCTATCTGTGTTTATGTGTGAGGGAAGTAAGTCTTACGGTTTGTATTTTGGAATGGTGCTTCATACCTTCTGCCCTTGTCTGTGTGCTGTCATTTGTTGGTGTTGGAAGGAGATGCCCAGCACAGCAGCTCCATAGGGACTGGTTGTACTACCAGTGGCCACAGCAGGAATGGCCAAGATGGCTCTTATAGACCAGAGTCTTCTCTGAGGAGTGGCAGCAGTGCTGGTTTCTTGTGTCAGTCAGCAACAGAGAAGCACAGCATTCAGCCTCTCCTTTGTTCTTCAGGGATGTCAGGTCACGGAGGTATACTGCGCATCACTTTTTTGTTCCAGCACTCAGACTTTAAGCATCAGATCATGTCATTTGCTGACCTTTTATGTCTACATGAGTGAAGAGGGACAAAGTTTCTTAAAACAGATTCCATCACCCTACAGATATTTGCAAAAACTGCTTTTCGTTTAATATTTGCCAGACAAAATCAAGCTCATAGCCCACTATTCTCCGCAGTCAACCACTGAGAAATCTGGGTCTTGAGAATGTTACAAGAATAGTCATACTGTAGTGCCTATTGCCAACAGAAAAGTTTAATGAAGGAGGAATAAAGAAATGGAAATGGGGATTTTGAATGGATAGGTTTGGCCCTATCATTTCAGTGAAGGTTCATATACCAATACAGTTCAGATAAATATAGGCTTCCAACTTTGAAATCACAATATAAGGTAGTCACTTTTCATGAATACAAAAGGGATTTTCTTGGAAAAAGGGACTTTTGAAGTGACTGTTCATTGTGTGGATACCTTGAATGACAGACGTGGCTTTGTGAGTCAAGAGTCAAGTGAATTCCAATAGCTGCACAGAGGCATTACAAAATATACACTGTGTGCACAAGTATTAGGCAAGTGAGTATTTTGACCATATCATCACTTTTCTGCATATATTCCAACTCCAAGCTGTGTAAACTTGAATGCTAACTGGTTTTAAGCAGATCAGGTGATGTGCATTTGTGTAATGAGGCAGGGTGTGGCCTAAGGAGAGCAATACCCGAGGAGTGCAGAATTATTAGGCAGCTTCTATCCTCAGGCAAAATGGGCCAATAAAGATATCCATCCATCCATCCATCCATTTTCTGCCGCTTGTCCCAAACGGGGTCGCGGGGGAGTGCTGGAGTCCAACCCAGCTCACACAGGGCGAAGGACAGGGGACGCATGGTGGACAGGTTGCCAGCCCATCGCAGGGAGGAGCGAGACGGGGATGGCACCAAGCTCAAGGGTACCTCAGGGTAACCTATTGGGAAGGGGTTCGAACCCTTGACCCGCCGATCATAGGGCCAACGCCCTAACCACTAGGCCCCAATAAAGATATACAACTGATTATGAAAAGTCAAAAATTGTAAATGGTCTCTCAGCAGGATGGAGCACTCATGAAATTATTGAGATTGGTTAAGATTGATCACAGAACCATCAGACGGTTTGTTGCAAATAGTCAACAGGTTCACAAGAAACGTTTTGAGATGGGTGCTTTAAAAAGTTGCCCCTGGCTGCATGTGTGGGTGAAATGCAGAGGAAGCATTTTGTTGTGGTTCACTGAGTGCTGTGCTGTGTTTCACAATGACAAGTAGTCACTTTCACTTCACTTCAACAGACAGTTTGAACACTGAGTTCAGTACCTGTCTCCATTGCAGCAGATATCCTCCTGGGGGTATATCTTTTCTGCAGCAGAACTGACCCAATGGTTGGTGTGCTTTTTCCTGGCAGTCAGTGTAAACATATGGAGAGTATGGTGTTCCCCCAGCGCACACAGAGCCAGGCAGCTGGTTGTGATACAGCTGTCCTTTGCACCAAAGAACACCCTCTTCTGAAAGTTCATACACTGCCTTTCCACAGCACTGCAAAACAGACCCACCTAAATTTACCCGTTTTTATGAGAAATAAAGGGAAAAAATACTCCTACTTCATAGAGATCCACTCTTCATCGAAACCTATTGCATAGTTAAACATACCTGCGTAAGCTCGAAGAAAAAGCTTCCCTGAGCAATAGGTTGAGTTGAAAAGACTGTAAATTTGCAATCCACGGTATTGATCCTTATGGGCTAAACCTGCGGTAAAGTACAAAAAGAGCAAGCAAGTGAGGAGGAGATGCAGAATATGGACAAAATATGCAGTTTGTTAAAGAACAAAAAAAGAATTTACTGGAAAATGCTGCATATAATATATGGAAAAGTGTATTAGTGTATACTTGAATAGAACAAAACAAAAAAGGGAATGGTTGGAAAAAGAACATTTAACGAAATTAAAAATGCACTTTTAAGCACTAGAAATGCCAGTTTGGCATGGTTAGTATGGTGATGATAGAAAGCAATTACAACTTGGCATGGCATGAAATAGTCAGACATAAACAGAGGCTTTCAATTAAATATTTTGTGGAAGCTCAGCGCCTTACCCAGAATTTTCATTCTTGTAAATTTCTTCTGTGATTGTTTGCAGTTAAACTTCCAGATGACCTTCTAAGAATACATGCAAAATATAAAAATTCAAAACCTAGGATTCATACATAGCGCTTGACATTGCCTGTAAAGAAACTTCTCTTGATGGTGTTGTTTTCTTCATTGATGGCCTGGCTTCATGATAACTTGGGTTCTGGTTGATTCTTTTCTTTTTCTTTCGGCTGCTCCCGTTTAGGGGTCGCCATAGCGGATCAACCGTCTCCATTTCTTCCGGTCCTCTGCATCTTCCTGCTTCAAACCAACACTCTGCATGTCTTCTCTCACCACATCCATAAACCTCCTCTTTGGTCTTCTCCTTTTCCTCTTTCCTGGCAGCCTTGGTCCAAACCAACGCAACCTTGCTTTTCTAATTTTGTCTCCAAAACATCTAACCTGAGCTGTCTCTCTAATATATTCATTTCTAATACTGTCCATCCTCGTCACACCCAACGAAAAGCTCAGCATCTTTAACTCTACTTCCAGCTCTGCATCCTGCCTTTTCATCAGTGCCACCATCTCCAACCCCATACAACATAGCTGGTCTCACTACTGTCCTGTATACCTTCCCTTTTACTGTAGCTGGTACCCATCCATCACAAATCACTCCAGCCACTTTTCTCCACCCATTCCAACCTGCCTAAACTATCTTCTTCACTTCTCTTCCACACTCCCCGTTATTCTGAACTGTTGATACCAAGTATTTAAACTCCTCCACCTTTGTCACCTCCCTGCATCCTAACCACTCCACTTTCCTCCCTTTCATTCACACTCATGTATTTTGTCTTTGACCTACTCACTTTCATTCCTAAAGGCCTGTATTCAATCCTGGAGAGATGGAGATATGCCCTAGAGAGGCATCTAGAGCATATCTCCATCTCTCCAGGTTCTTCTCAAGCTGCTCCCTACTCTCACTGCAGATCACAATATCATCAGCAAACGTCATCGTCCACGGAGACTCCTGTCCGTAAACCTGTCCATTACTATTGCAAACAAGAATGGGCTCAGTGCTGATCCTTGTAATCCAACCTCTACCTTAAATGCATCCATCACTCCCATTGCAAATCTCACCACTGTTACACTGCCATCATAAATATCCTGAACTACTTTCACATACTTCTCTGTAACATCAGACTTCCTCATACAAAACCACAGCTCCTCTCTAGGCACCCTGTCATATGCTTTCTCCAAGTCCACAAAGGCACAATGCAGCACCTTCTGACCTTCTCTGTACTTCTCCATCAACACCCTCAGAGCAAACATTGCATCTGTAGTGCTCTTTCTCGGCATAAAACCATACTGAAGTTCAGTAATCCTCATCTCATTTCATAACCTAGCTTCCACTACTCTTTTCCATAACTTCATGGTGTGGCTGATCAACTTTATCCCTCTATAGTTACTACAGCTCTGTGCATCACCCTTATTCTTGAATTTCAGTATCAGAACACTTTGTCTCCACTCCTCAGGCATGCTCTCACTTTCCAAGATTGTGTTAAACAATCTGGTCAGAAACTCAACTGCCATCTTCCCTAAACACCTCCATTCATCAGCCCCTCAAAGTACTCCTGCCATCTGCTCTGTTCACCCGTGAGTACGTTTCTACTTCTATCTTTAATCGCCCTGACCTGCTGCTGGAACCTGCTGGAACTCGGCTGGTAGGTTGTTCCAAACAGGACTTTGTTTCAACCTCTGTGTGACATTGATGATCATCAGCACCTGTTTGGTAAAACTGGTTGATCATACACTGACTATAATCCTACAAAATCCCTGACTTTGTGCAAGTGTACCTAGAAGAACTGATGCTGGTTTGAAGGCAAAAGGTTGTAACACCAAATATTGATTTGATTTAGATTTTTCTTTTGTTCGCTCACTTTGCATTTTGTAAATTGATCAAAATAAACAATCATTATTTCTATTTCTGAAAGCATTCTTTGTTTACAGCATTTTTTCACACCTGCCTAAAACTTTTGCACAGTACTGTGTGTGTATATATATATATATATATATATATATATATATATATATATATATATATATATATAAAATGTGTGTGTGTGTGTGTATGTGTGTGTACATAAAAAATATTAACTGCATAGTGCAAGTTAGTATAAAGTTAATTTACATTTACCATCTTAACACAATAATGTTATAAATAAAGGAAAAATAAAACAAATTAAGAAAAAATATAAATGTCATAAGTATCCCATACTTTTTTTTAATGCTAAAACAGTAGGATGTAAGCCCTTCTCTTTATCACGTTTAATGATACTCCTCTGAATTTCACTAAACAAAGGGTGGGAACAGACGGCCTTCCTCAGCCACAGCATTTGGTTTGAGAACTATTTCTGAGTAGAACATATCCTTCACGGCAGATCTGATTTAGAGGGTTGTAGGCCTTTGAGCCACAACACCTTGACACAGCCTGGCTCACACCAAGCATTAACTCATCTCCAACTAAAGCAAATATAACAAATGTGTAGCAATAATTCAGAAAGCCAATCAAGCAATTGGAGAGTGGCCCTCTACCCTCATTTATAGAGAATTAATGATTTTGCACTTCTTTATTTTAATGTTATTCTCAAATGAAAAAAAAAGTTACAACCAACCAAAAAGTGGATAACTTTTGCAGGCATGACAAGAATCGTAAAAATAATCATGCATCTGTATTTATAGGTCTAAAAGCTGAATGAAGACTTCATCCTCCACATTGACAGATTTTTTGAAAAAAACTGTCAAAATTGTTTTTCTTTATGTTATCTACAAAGAACACACATACTCATCTTAATGCACAATTAAGATTTACTCTTTATAAAGAGTAAAGATACTCTTTATGTTGTAAATTTTCAATTTAAACACTAAATGTGGCCTGTGAAAAAATTATGACCAAATTTGTTCCATCATCTGATTTGTTTATTCCTACCAAGCCAAAGATCAAAAATGTCACTTTTTTAACATACATCTTGTCCCTGTTGTTCGAAGGGTTTCCAGGATGTATTGGAAACCCTTCGAACATAATAGAGATGGTGTGCATAATAGTGGCCGTTAAATATGATCTCTTCCCTCTTCTTTGAGGGCAAGCTGATCATATTTTTTTAAGCTGATCAAATAGTTTTCAGCCAGCTGCAGTCATTTTCCACTGCGGTTTTTCATTTTCATCTTTGCCATGCTCTGTTCACATAGAAATTTAATGTTGTCTGTTAAACTCTGCAGTTTGTACAATTTTGTTTTCTGCAATTTTTTCATGCAGCAGGAGCTCTCCAAGATATGCCAGTTGTCCACAGCAGTTCAGATTATAGCCCTTATGTATGGTCTCATTGCAGCATGTGTATTCTTTCACGTTAAAAAAACAGCCTTTTGCACCTCTGGCTAAAAGGTATATGCAAGCATAATAATGCATTTAACTCAAAAGCAAAATGTGAATAATGCTGAGCTCCAATCATGTCTAAAACTACATGTGAGGAAATATTAAATCCATTTACCTCTGTCCTGATTTGCCGCAGTGAATGAATAATGAGAAAAAGAAAAAGATTACACATTAGAAATGAAAAAACAGGCTACTGTTTGTTCATGGACAAAAGAGGTGGATACTCAGGTGCAAATCATCGATAACTAGATTGCCGCAGAACACATTACTAAAGCCATTTCTTCAACAGCACATTCTCTACAGAAGTAAGCCTTTCTTCAAAGGCTTCCATTGATTTTCATTTTCACTTTAAGATATGAAACAGAAAGATATCTTTCTCATCAATACAGCATGGCCATTCATAATATGGTGCATTTATGTTCAATGACTACATTTATATTTTTACAGCAATGCTCATTTTAGGTCATGACCACAGCACAATTTAAGAAGCATTCTAGATATTCTTCACATTCCACTAAATCCCTTCACTGATTTAGTAAAACCACATTCAGGTGAAAAACTGGTGAAAACTGAGCTAAACATGACTGTTTCTTTATGCTTAATTGGAAATGTGGGATGATTAGTCATTATTAAAGTACATTTAATCATATTTGCTTCACCTTTTTCTTAATTATGTAAATGTTTTCTATAAAAGCAACACTCAAAAACACTCAAGGCTGTGTGTTATCACTGGTAACGTGACGACTGTGACGATATGTGGTGTTCAAGTTCAGCTTGTGCCTGTGACTCACAACTATTGCTAAAATTATCCTCACACATGAAAGGAAATAAGATATAATTATGTAGGATATGAGTACTTAAAAGTAACTTTCACTTCAGTGAAATTCAGAATATAAATTCAGGCTTGTGTTAGTTGATAGTGGCTAATATTTGTCCTTGCATAAAGGACATATTAGTCCTGCTTAAAGTCCCGGATAAGCAGTTTTAAAAATGAACAATGAATAATGATGATGAATGTCTTGCTCCCTTGAAGCCCTATAAGACCAGAGAGCAAAAGAGATTGCACTTAAATTCTTTTGAGTGAATTTCCATTAGACTGATCATAAACAGTATTAAAAACCGATGTGGCATAATTTAAAAAACAGCAGTTAGTTTCTGGCCCAAATAATGCTTGTCTTAAATTACACCACCTCATTCGTTCAGTTTTTTTTTTTACAGTTGTCAAAATATTTCAAATGACTATTAACCACAGAGTCCGAGAACTATGAATGAGTAGGAAAATATGAAACATAATATAATTTTAGATTAGGGACCCTGTAATGGAAAAGCTTACTGGCATAAAACAGTTTAACCAAGTAGATGGTGTAATATGTAGCATACTAAGCAACAGAAGCAGCTCATATTGCATTTCAGGACAGTAGACCACAGTAGGTTTGGGTATGTCTCAGTCTGGACTAATTTTAATCACCTACTACTTTTTTAACAATATAAAGCATTCAGTCAGAACAGAAATCGTTGTTAAAAAGCAGTCTATTTTTTCTACTGGGAAGGATTTGAAAAGTATAATTAAAACATGAGTTTGGACTGGTTTTGGTGCATAAACTACACAAACATTATACATGAACATCGGGAAAAAATAGACACAACAATTACATTTTTTTATATAAACAGTGAGCTAATCCAAAGAAAAATGACAGAAGGGATAATTAATGAATAAAAAGTGTATCTTTTTCAACAGTTCTTAATTATGATGGCTTTTGTAGTCTTTATCCTTTTCTGTGTGAGACAAACTAGTAGGAATGAGAAACCTTTGAGCTTTTGAGAGTGTTTTAGTGTAATAATAATACCAGGAAGTTGATGTAAGACACCTTGGTGAAATGTAAAATGTTTCCTTACCTTTTGCTGAAAAGGAGATTATCTGCATAATCTCTGCATAATCATTATGGCCAGAAATATTCTGCAGGAAAAAGAAAACAGGAACCAGAAAAGTGCTGCTGGACAAAGAAACCAGGATATAAAATTATTAAGAGATTAAAGCATCCATCTAGACAGAGTAGTACATTTGCATACCACAATAAGGCATATTGTAGTGCCTCCTTAAATTATTTGACATCCTCCATTAAACTGACAGCAGTAAGAGGTTCTGCAACAATGCTTGACAAACAGCAATAAGTGAGATGTACCCACATCTGTCTCATGCACTTGTAAAGTGGAACACTCCCATTCACAAAGAAGCCTTTTGCATTGGGGCAGCAGCAGCCTCGTGGTTAGGGAGTTGCTCCGGATCGGAAGATTGTGGGTTCGATTCCGTTGCAAGTAGGTTGCCCTGCCTTACACTGCCTTACCTTGAGCAAGGTACCGTCCCCATCACTGCTCCCTGAGCACTTTCAATAGCTGCCTCCTGCTGCACCTGTTTGTATTGGTGAAACAATGACAAGGATAGTCACTTTTAATCTGTTTTACTCTGTTTTGGATTGGGCTAGGACATTTACATTTGTACCTCGTTTTAAAAATGAAAATCCCATTAGCTTTATGATTTGATGTAATAAAGTATTAGTCCATGATTTCTGTTTTCTTTGGAAACCAGTTTTTATGTCAAACCTTGGCCACTGTTAAATTTCAACACTGCCTTAACTCTCTTTCAAACCATTCATGTCATTTCTTTAGGTTTTCTTCAGGAATGGTTCTCCAGGCTTCTTGAAGGACATCCCCGAGCTCTACTTTGGATGTCGGCTGCCTTCTATTTTGTTCTGCAAGATGATCTTCTGCCTCTGAAACCGGTCAGGTACAAGGACTGGACTCAGAATGACAGCCGCAGTCATTTTCAAAAAGCCATAAATTAAAGCCATAAGATTATTTTAAAAAATCAGGTTTTCTGCAATTCAGGCGTCATCATTTTTGGTTCCACTGTTCCACTGTAAACTCACTGTCAGAAATACCTCACGGCAGAAGAGGGGATCATTTTTAGAAAAAGTTCATAGAGAAAAAAATACATTTTTTGTGGAATGTTCTTGGTCAAACTGTAAATTTTATAGTAAAATGATTGTCGGCGTATCACGTTTGACTGTAAATTTTAGTTTTACTCTAACTTTGCAGTTTTCCACGTTACCAAGTGCTTTTCTTCAAATGATTGTGTTACACAGTAGATATGGTAGGTGGATGAACATCTCAAAACTCATATGCTGAATTTGCCCAGGATTACCCCTTGAATTTACAACCTTGTGTGATACTTAAGTGCAGCTTTCAAGAACCATATATGGGCATCCAACTGGGTTGCTTCCTGAAAGCAACAAAAACAGAATATACCTGCCTAGGCTTGCTTTTGCGTGTGTGTGTGTGTGTGTGTGTGTGTGGGTGTGTGTGTCTGTGTATGTGTAGGTGTGTGTCCTGCACAAGGTTTAAACACTGCTAAATTACAGACACTGTGAAGTTGTCTGTTCCTATAATCCTGCACTCTTTACCCTCTGTCTGATGGACCCATGCGATCTAACAGTGTTAAATGGCACATTTTAATAAAGTGTGATGTCTTCTTTCCTTGCTGTTGTTAAAAACAGCATAGAATTTACGTTAAAACATTAATACCAGATGGGCCCTGTTCAGGCTTTCCTCACAGGTCATTTAAGTTTATGTTTAAATCCCAGACCAATGGGTTGCCCTGAGGTACCCTTGAGCAAGGTCCTGTCCCCATCACTGCTCCCCAGGCGCATTAAATAGCTGCCCCTTGCTGCACGGTGTGTAAAAAGCAGAGATTGAATTTCATCGTGTCTCACTGTGTGTTGTGCCATTTCACGATGACACAAAATAGTCACCTTCACTTTCACTTTCAGTGAACATTAATGTTTTTCTTTGTGACAAACAACACCTAATAAATCACAACTAAATGCTTCTCTGCATTTAATCCATGCACTGAAAGTGTAGCAGGTGGCTGGGTCTTGCACCAAAGACCTTCAGATTATGGAGCCTAGTCTCTAACTACTAGATCACTGCCCTTGGCCATTGCGTAGCCAGTTTAACCATGACTGTATATAGAGTTATTTTCCATTTTGTTGTACACTGAGAAACACAACACAGTTTTCAGAAAATGATATATCATTTGTAGTACTCCTGATTTTATATATAGGTAGAAAGAATAGAGTCCTTGTATTTTTGCATTTTTCGTCACACTTGAGTGCTGTAGATCTATCTCTGAAGCTTCTGCCAATCCTAAAATGTTTTATCGTTTTCAATAGATGGCCAAATAAAAGTGCAGTATAACAATATTATTAGTTTAGGGTTTCTGTGACTGGTTTTGACTTTTTTAAACTTCATTTACGTTATGACCTTGTCAGTTCTTCCCCTAGACATATGAGTTATAACACAAGACCTTCTGTCCATATCTTCCTTTCATTAGTGGGCAAAGTGAAACAACAACAACAAACATGGCAATGGTGGAGGGGTTGATAAAAATGTAGCTGTTAAGAAAGAGGCAAAAAGGGGAGGCAGTGTCCTGTGAGGTCAATAAATACATTGCAGCACGTGGACGGAGAATGATTTTAATTCATCTGACCAGTGAGAGAAATTAATGACAAATGTCATTTCCACTAGTTCTGCCATTTTTTGTAGTGTTGTCTCGCTTGTCTACAAGCTGTTCTTCCATTTCTGCAAGCTTAAAAGGAAAAAAAAAAAGAAAAAGCATAAAAGTAACACTAATGAAAGAGGAAAAAATGGCAAAAAGCTTTTGAGATTTTTAAGGTCTGGAAGCTAGATATTCCACTGTTAAATAAGACTCAAGGCAGTTGTGAACACACTGATGTGTGATTATCCATTCTATTATAGTACAGTGATATAAAAAGCCAGTCAGAAAATCTTAGGCCCAATACTGGTTTTCAAATCCTTAGAAAATATGATGATGATGATGATGATGATGATGATGATGATGATGATGAATGCTATTATTATTATTATTATTATTATTATTATTATTATTATTATCATCATCATTATTATTACTATTATGGGTGTTGTAGTTGTTTTGTGGCTTTAACTCTTCAACATGTTTTATAGTTTTACAGCATTTATGAATGTGCAATGTAAACTGTCCTTGGAAATATGTTTATATTTATTCAACAAATTATATAAAAATAATAAAAAGTGCAATTCTTAACATCCATCCACACACACACACACACACACACACCTTTTTTTGATGTGACAGCTTCAAATTCAAGTTTTTTTGTCTTTTTGTATTGTGTTATTTTTTATATATTGACGCCTAATTTAAACCACAGCACGTGTACGTTTAAATATTCAATTAATATCTAATTAAAACACGCCTAGACCTTCCATATAAGGGGTTGCTTTTTGTAACGACGGAGATTCATCAGCGTGGCATCCTGTTGATATTTAATTACTGTTTTTTTTTGTTTGTTTTTTATTTTTGTAAAAGTCAACAGGATCTCCGGACTTTTATAAGCCGGTGCTGACGTCATATCCTGATTTTTTTTACCGCCAGCCAGACGCGGAAGGCCCGCCATGATAGAAGAAGTGAGAGAAAAACTTTCTTTACTCTATTTTAGAATAGTTACAGTCACAGTGGCTTCGTGTGAGTCCTGTGCAGAAACGTTACAGTTATTGGTGAATAAATCTGCCTGCTGTGTGTGTTCAAGAGGAATAACTTCGCGGGTTGACTTTCTTAGCTGTTGAGCTTTTGTTTACAGTCTGTTTCTCTCTAAATTGTTGAAACAGGGCTGTTTGCAGGTGTTTAATCCTCACGTTTTATCTCATGAAGCCAGGCTCATTCTGCAGGACTGAAAAATCCAAATGGTGGTTCGGATTTGAGCAGTTTCTAACCAAATATAACACAGGTACCAACTTTCACAATCTTGCACGTGTTTATCAGGTAAAAGTCGAAGTTCTGAAACCACTTCTTAATTAAAAATAAAAATGATAGGCCCTGAAATGTACTTCGTGTACAGAATGCAAAAAGTTCGTCTCACCAGCTCTTTGTGTGCAAAGTCAGCTGGACCTCAAGCTGTTTTTATTTTTAAGAATATTAAATAATTGTAATTTCTGATACATTGAAAACAATCTCGTGAAAATGACAAACATTCATTTTACTGGTTCACTTTCATCCGTGTTTTTAGTAGTTCTTCCTGACATCGCTTCTAATCCCTGTTTCTCCACGGTCGTGTCTCTTTTCTGTGTAAGTGATCTGGGATGATGGATCACCACCTGTGTTTTTATCCACTTAGATTGAAATCACTCATGATGTTGCAATAATGGAAAATAAAAAAGGATTACTCTCTATCCATTATTACTGAAGTAGAGTGTCTGTAAAAAAAAAAAAAATACAGGAACGTTATTAAAATGTATGAAGTCAAAAGTTGTTATAAAGATATCTGGAAGCATGTATTTAAGTACAGAATTGGAGTATTTATATTTTGTTGCTTCCCATCTCAGATGACCACTGTGAAACATGATGATCTCTTCAGTCCAGATCCTAAAACGCTGGTCTTAAGTTTCACATTTGTCGTGTTTTTCCCTGGCAAAAGAATTTTGATGGAGTCAAATCATATCTCATATCCTGTCCTTTGATTCAGTTAGAACAGTCACTGGAAGTTCTACACACAATACATTTAGTGTCATACCCAAGTTGATTAGATCTGCAGGGTTCTCTCCGTGTCATGGAATTTCTGGCATGTTTACCTTTACGGCATTTAGCAGACGCTCTTTTCTAGAGTCACTTCCAAGTCCTGATCACAGGGACAGTCCCCCTGGAGCAACTTGGGGTTAAGGGATTTGCTCAGGAACCAGTAGGTGGTAGTGCTGGAACTGGGATTTGTACCTGCAACTTCTTGGTCTGTAGACGAGTATCCTACCACTAGCCAACACAGCGCCACCATATCGTTACATTTTATTCCAGACATGAACATCTTTGGTCCAAGTCATGAAATATCAAATAATTTTGTTATTAGCGTGTGTACATGTACATGTTTGTTTTGTTTTATTTTATTGGTAATAAACAAGGATATACAATCACAGGGTTAATATTACACAAACTAGAGCTTATGGGACCTGGCTGAGGTAATAATTGCTCAGTTATTGAATTTATTTCTTAAACAGATAGTTGGCTTTAAAGAAATGTGGGATTTATTTTTTTCTGATATTTTTAATTAGAATTTTTAATGAACATTTTCATAACTTTTAACCAGCGTCTAAAACATTTGATGTAATTTTATTCCCAATTAAAAAAAAAAAAATCAGATTAGAGTTTGTTTATAAAAAATATAAACTAATGGTATTATTATAAGGTGGCTGTTTTTTGCCTTTTCCCCAAAGGTGGTTTTGCATTCTAGAGACGGGATGGAAAAACCAAAAATCTTTAGGGAAAATCAGGGAAATGTACTTTATATTGTGGAGTAAATTAGCTACTCAGTCTAAGCTCATTTCGGCTTTTAATCGTCCAGCGATGACTGATTAAGCTGAAATGCAGTTCTACCCTGACGTTAGTCAATGTTGGATGGATTTCTGCCATTTGAGTCTCTTGACCTGTAATTTCATTTGAATTCTTGATAATTTCATGAAGTCACATCCAGTCCAACTGTCTCTTTGCTGGTGAGCACAATGGCAAAAGTCTCTTTCAAATGAAGCAGCTTTACAGTTGTCACTAATGAACTTATTGTTCAAGTTGTCTTAAACTGTGCAGTGTGCTTAGCTTTATACAGACTCTAAAAAGGGTTATTTATTTAAGTGATGTAGATCTTCTGTCAAGACAACTTCTTTAAATGTCCTTGTAGTGGACCTTTTAGTCATAATCTCTGTAAAGCAGTGGTTATTGCAGGGGGTGCCTTTTCCCAGCCTTTTTTGTGGAGACCATTGTTCATTCTTCTTTATAACTTCAGTTTGCTCTTTATTTCTCCCACAGTGGTGAAATTGCACCATTTGTAGTTGCATTTGTTTTGCTCAGTTAGAAAAGGGAGTTGCATTTCAAATCAAGTTTGAATCTGTGTCGTTTGAATGGGGGGGCTAATTATTTTCCTATCCTATCACTGCTGTAAAGAGAGCAGCTTTGCCAATAGAAGAATGTGATTGCATACTGATAGCAAAAATAAAGCAGACCCCTTGATATTCAGTGAAGTTTTTGAGGTGAAGAGGTTGTTGGGTGGACTAACATCACCTTTGTCTGTGGACCACCATCTACTAAATTAGACACTGTCTAACGTTTACTTTCTTTTATGAGGTCCATCTGCCTTACAGCTCCACAAATAAAATGCAATTTTATACCTTCCATTATCAGGGCTCTACTTCCCAACTAATCACTGGTCACTTTCAGATGTTGACATGGGTGACAATCCAATCAGTTTTTGCTTTTTATTTTCGCCTTTCACTTTGCTAGTCTTGTGTTTTCAGGGGCAAAGTTGTAAGAAGACCAAAGCATAATGAAAACACCAGTGAGCGTGTTGCGGTTGCCTAAAGGACCTGAGCCCAACAGCCGCGGGTTTGATCCAAACTCCCCTCGTTACATCGCCCTGTGCCCTACAACGATTCCAGCTTCAACAGGCAGCGATGCAGTGAACCTAAAAGAGGAGCAGCGATCACGCTCAGAGCTTCGAGAGCGCTTTCTAAGGAGCCTGATTGCAATGACGGGCAAGCAAGTTCACTTCAGCCTCTATGAGAAGGTTCAAGTTCAAGCAAAGTATGGCGCTTCAGACATTGACATCCTCAACTTTCAGGTTTCTGATCTACAGACACCTCTCGGTGTGCAAAAAGAGGCCCTGCTCAGGTGTCAGGACATGATTTCATATTCCTTTGACATGTAGGTTTATTACTGATTTGCTTTGCTGTACAAGAGGTCATTTTTTTGAAGATGAATTAGGAAGAAATAACTTGTTCTTCTTGTATCTGCCACAAGATGGAGGTAGAGTTATTTCTATTTAAATATGAATCGAGTCGCTTTCTTTTTTATTTGCTCTCAAATAATAACGGTTGTAGAGCACAAGCACTGAGAGAATTCACAAAAATACAGGGATATTCTTAAAGGTGTTCTCCAGATATGATTGGAAAGAACTTGTTTTTTCACATTTAAAATCTGACCTTTCAAGTTTTTGCTTCAATGTAGAAAATGATTGATGTTTTCACATTTTGGTATTGGAATTACCGAACAGAGGCTTTCAAAGGAAACCATTTAAAAAAAACGTGTTTCTGTCCTGAAGATTGAAGATTAACATTAAAGTATGTAGCACTGAGAATACTGTGCCGCTCTTCACTGCATATATAGAGTCATGAAAAAAATTAGGACGCACACCATTATATATTCAGTTCTTTTTTAGGAAATGTTCACATATCAATGTCTAATCCTGTTTTTATTTACCTCTGGAAAAGAAAACGATTCAATTGACAATAAACATTAAACTTGATTTATTCATTAAACAAAATATATCAACAAAAATGTGGGAAACTGAGGAAAAAGTCAGGACACTCTACCCCCTAATAGCTAGTGTTCTCCCTTTGGGTGAAATAACCGCAGTGAGATGCCCCTTGTACCATTTTCCTGTCTCTGACATCGGTCTGAGAAAAGTTTGATCCGCTGTGAGATGTTTGAGGGGTTTCTTGCATGTACAACCTGTTTCAAATCACCCCACAGCATCTCATGGGATAAAGATCTGGGCTTTTACTCAGCCACTCCAGGACTCTCCATTTCTTACTTTTCAGCCAGTCCTTGGTGGATTTACTGTTAGGTTTTAGGCCATTGTCATGTTGCAGCAAAGCATTTCCAAACACATTTACATTTACAGCATTTAGCAGACGCTTTTATCCAGAGCGACTTCCATGTCCTAATTACAGGGACAGTCCCCCTGGAGCAACTCAGGGTTAAGGGTCTTGCTCAGGGACCCAGTGGTGGTAGTGCTAGAGGTGGGATTCGAACCTGGGACCTCTTGAACCAGAGGTCCGTAGCCAAGTACCCTACCACTAGAACACCGCCATCCCGTTACACGATACTTCCACCTCCATGCTTCGCAGTTGGTATGAGGTTCTGTTCCTGGAATGTTGTTTTATGCTAGAAATGTCTTCTGGTTTAAGTGTCCAAATAATTAGAAAATAAGTCAAAATTTGTCCACAGAACATTATTCCAGTCTGGCCTTTTGTCTACGTTCTCTCATTTCAGTTTGGCCTTGATGTTGATATTTTAAGGTTTTTAGAGACTTCTTTTAGCATCTTGCAGTCTGCTCTCAGGGTGAACTTGCTTGGACAGCCAGACCTGGGCATGTTGGCAGTTGTTTTGAAGTCCTCTGCTTGTAGATTATTATATTTGTTAAATCCCTTACCAGATTTATAAACTGCTACAATCTTCTTTCTGAGGGCTTCCGACACCATTTGATCTCACCATGGTGTTCACTCTCACCTCAACAGTCTGGAACACACCAAACTAAATGTCTGAGGTTTAAATATGCCAAACCTCCTTCAAAATGCTGATTAATGATGTTCTAAACATGTCTACCTGATGTGCTACACCTTTGTGTGATTTGAGCCATTTTAATTGGGAGTGTTAGAATTTATTCCTCACCAGAAATCACATTTTTATAGAATTACATTTTACAAAAGATTTTGAAAAGTCTTTTCTTTAGTTTTAATTGTTCACTTATATTACTTGAAGCTCCCAGTATTGTTAAAATTGGGATTAAAGGTTGCAAGAATGTTACAAAAGCACACAGGCTTTCATAGGGTGTTCTTATTTTTTCACATGAATGTAGTTGCATTTGTAATGTACCCACAGCGTATAGAAATCTATTATTAGAAAGGTATTAGCACTGAGAACTGGCAGTCCCAAGTTATGTTTGGTTGTTCACACTTTGGACTTTATTACATTAGTTATTATTCTTCATTATTACTTTTAAGGCATATTGTGACTTTGACAAAGCAATTTATGGCAGCTAAGCTGTGCAGCTATACTGTGAAGTTAATTTTCTCCTTAGTCATTATTAAGAGTTGGCCCATTATCAAATGCAAGATGAAACATTGGGGCTTGTTTCTCCAGTTCAGGTACAAATTTTCACTAAAGGCTAGGCTGCATCCCACAGGTTTTGTGAACATGTCATGGCTGGTTGCACAAATTTCCATAAACATTTATAAAGATGTAGCCTAGAATGCTAATTGTCATACTATGAAATGGCATCAGTATTGCTTTGGGACATCTGACACTTTGCCTTTGTCACTTGTCATGAAAGGTTTATAGGAGTGTTATGACTCCTTACGAACACCGGCTTTTGTGAAGTGTCACCCACTATGTCTCTTTTCTAATTACAGTAGCACTGAAAAGTTGATCTAGTATTGAAGCCCCGATTGCTGCCTTTATATAATCCTCTTTGTGACTCTATTGATGATGTTGATGGGAGGGAGAGCATCTGTGATATTCAATCATCTTAAAAGGTTTGAGGTTGTTTACCAAAGTCTTTTTATATTGGAATATCATTAGATAGAGTTGGAAGGCTGTGCCTTTGTTGTACGAGCACAATTATCCTGCCAGAGCATTTGTGAGCGGATGAGTCATCCCTAGTGCTCTTTCGTCATCGTGGTTCTCCGTGATCTAATCAGGAAGCCCACAAGGACGCACAATGATAATTTCATATTCCAAGTCATGCACTGTGTCCCAACAAGTCTTTCAACTTAACTTGCACAGCCACTTGATGGGGAGTCTTGGATCTGAACTATGGAACGTGCATTCAGGCAGTGTAGGGTAGTGCTTTCTATTACTCCGTATTGAATCATATGAAGGTTTGCACTGTAAGTTAATGGGAATGGGAAATCATTAGTGCTCTCCACTTTTATTTTAATTTACATTTACAGATAATCAGCTATTTTTATCCATGGGAGAGTTTACCTGGAGCTATTTGGGTTGAAGTTCATTGCTCAGGGTTTATAGCTAATATATACGTATGTGATTATACTACAAATGGCATGATATTTCTGTTGGAGGGTTCCGTATCATCCCATTTATTTGCTTTCAAGCAGAGGTTCCAAAGACGAGCATCTAAAATTAGGCCTTCTTTCTCCACTTATTCATTGTTCATGCAGAGGAAACAAGAGATCACACAGTTTGAGTGTTTTAAAGGTTGGATTTGAATCTGCTTTTTTTTTTTTTATTTATTTATTTTATTTATTTTTCCCCCTCTTATAGGCAGGATTTTATTGGTCATGTCAGTCTAATACCTGAAGAATATTATTTCTTCCCTCCTGCTGGTGCACAGTCATGTCGAAAATGTCTGAGGCTAGTTATGGTTTCTTGGATCAAAAGTCCAAATGTTTCTTTGCAGAACTTACAGGGCAAAATCTGTAAAATGTGCAAAAGTTAAATGTTAAACTCTGCTAATAAAGCAGGGGCACATGAAAGCGATTGTATTTGACAATTTTTCTTTTACATTCCTTTAAATAACGAGAGATGGCAACTGCCAAATTAAAACACTGGTACGCAATTTTCTCACTGTGCAGTCCCACTTTTTGTCCAGGAATAAATAGAAAGTGATTTTCTGTTTTTATATATAATTTTATATACATTAAGGGCATATATTTTATATACATTAAGGGCATATATTGACTTTTTTCCTCATTCGCTCACACACTCACTGTATTTAATTTGGTTTCTGTTTCTGGACTGTTCGCCTGCAGCCCCTTGATTTCCAGTGGAAAAACATTAGTGAGAGTGTGTGTGCATAAGTGGACGATGGTACTAGGAATCTGCCCTGTCCAGCACCATTGGCCAACAGGAAGCACATTCCAGTCCGTCCTGTTTGTGGCCCTCTCTCTCTTCCTGCCAGGCGTAGGAACATGTCTGTGATAACTTACAGAAATACATCACCACAAGCACTTAATCACAGCCTGCTGCTGCCAAGGCCTGCACTCTGTACCAGCTCCTCAGGTTGGACCTTTGGTAGCAAAGGCCAAAACAGTTTTGTTTTTGCTGATTGAATTCAGTATATCTGTTCGGGGTAATAATTTATTTGTTTTTTTGTCCTGCAACCAGTAGGAACCAAGAAACAGCACCAGATATTCATTATTGTAACCTAATCCCCAAAGCAATAAATGTAAAGGGAAAAGCACAACATTCAAAAGATTAAGGCTTTTTAATGACTTTTTTTATTAATTAGTAATTATCGCTATTTCTGTCTGAGAGGAACCCTCAGGGCTGCAGAGCGGGCCTAAGAGTTTTTTGCATTTTTTTAAATCATATGGTGGACCCCAGTCCAAATTTTACTTCTATGTAAATTTTTGATTGGACTAAACTCTTCAAAAATCAATGGAACATAAAAATCTAATTTTCACTTGTCCGTGTCTAAAGCAATAGATAAGGGCCTACTCATGCTGGTTAGGCCTTCAGGAGTTGGATAGAAGACAAATGAGCAAGGTTCACCCCCAGTATAGGAACTGACTGAAGAATTTACCAGTCACATTGATTTCCAATGACTTTTGTAAAGGAACTCTAGTTCTAGAAATCCTAAAAAAAAACAATGTGTCCCTGACAGATGGTACACTGCACAGCTCTGTATTAGTTTTCGTACTCATATATGTCACTCTAGCAATGCTGCATTAAAGATGTCTAAACATGGATTTTTTTTCTACAAGCATCAGATTTGTGCAAACCACTAAAATATCACAAGGATGGCATCAGAAATCAGTATTATGTATTTTCCCCATATTTTTACTGGGATTATAAAGTTAGGGGTTAAATGGAGGTAGCTCTAATAGACCATTTGACTTTGCTGTAAGCAGGACTTAAGCAGTGTGTATGTACAATTTAGACTGAACCGTGGTGCCATGTAGCGAGAAGCCTACATTTCCTCCAGTCTTGAGTGATACCATTGTATTGAACTAAGAGTTAACAATTTACAAATTTGCACCTTTGCCATTGATATCTTTTGATTATTTGCAAGCTTTTGTTGCTTTCTCCTTCCCCTCTTAACTGTATAATAAAACTGCCACTGGTATGCCACAGTTCTTACTGCAAAAATCTTTTGATTCCAGGAGGTAACCAACTTCATATATTATCTTAACCAAAATATATAAAATGATTCAAAATGTGGTGCGTAAAACAGAATGGACACCATTCTCGGTTGATAGAAAAGGGGTATATGTGTGATTGGTTAAATTAAGACCAACGATGAGAATCCCTTTGCCCAAAATCATTACTGAGTGGCTGGTGTCCAGCACACTTCAGTGATTTCTGTGGTCAAGCTCACTTGTTAATTGCCATGTTTTGTTTCATCTAAAGGGTAAGGGTAAACTGCCTTCTGATGATACTCTGTGCACAGTTATGAGGCAAATTAGTTTTTTGACCCTGTCCTCATTTTTCTGCATACATTCCAACTCCAAGCTGTATAAACCTGATTGCTAGTTGGATTTAAGCAGATCAGGTGATCTGTATTTGTGTAATTAGGGAGGATGTGGCCTAAGGAGATCAACAACTCTATATCAAGGTGTGCAGAATTAGGCAGCTGCTTCTTTTCCTCCACAAAATGGGCCAAAAAGCAGATAAAATTGACTGTGAAAAGTCTGAAATTTAAAAAGTCTTTCAGAGGGATGCAGCGTTCTTGAAACTGCTAGGATGACATTTACTTTTGCGGCATTTAGCAGCTCTTATCCAGAGTGACTTCCATTCCCTAATTACAGGGACAGTACCCCTGGAGCAATTCACGGTTAAGGGTCTTGCTCAGGGACCCAGTGATGGTAGTGCCAGATGTGGGATTCGAACCAAGAACCTCTTGAGTCATAGGCAAGTACCCTACTAGACCACTATCACCTAACATGACATAACATGAAGCTACCTGGAACCCAAGATCCTCTTGGACTGTCATATTCCAGAACTGAACCTATCTGGAGTGTACAGAAGTACAAGGTTTTCAGGGCTCAGAGACATGGTCAAGGTAAGGAAGACTAAAAACCCAACCACCACTGACACGTTAGTTTGAAACATCAAGACTGGGCCAAGAATTATCTCAAGACATGTTTTTCAAAGGGTTTATGGATGAGATGACAGTAACTTGATGGACCAGATGGATGGGTCCGTGTCTGGATCAGTAACCGGCACAGAGCTCCACTTCCACAGCTCTCAAACCTACTGCCATGATTTTTATGGGGGACAATGCTCCATCGCATCCATGGAAGTTCTCCACTGAGATGAAGATGAAAGAATTATGTCACTTTTTTTTTTTTTTTTTGTAAATTTGGAGTTGTTATTCTCACTTTAACAGATAAAAAATAAGTGAGATGCAATTTTTTTTTTCCATTTAATAGCTGTAAAATTCTGCAAGCTAATTGTTACCTAATAATTGTGCACACACATGTATCCCCTGAGAATGTTCACTCTCACATTTCCTTTGTAAAAGGAACATTTTGGATTGACTAATAGCACTGGATTTCTTCCAGATTAAAATGAACCTACAACATTAATTTAATATATAAAATTATTGTGATTATTTGCCACTGGGGTAGTTTTGTTTTTGTGAGGTGGGGATTACAAAAGGAAGACAGATTACTAATTGGACATTTTTAATGCAGCTATGTAACAAAGTTTCAGATCAAAGTAAAATAAGAAATTCAGTAGTTTATTTATTTATTTATTTATTTATTTATTTGAGGTCTGCTTCTGTAGAACTTAGTAAAACATGTGATGCCTACAGTGTTTGGTTTGGAGAAGGTGGCTCCATCTCATGGCTCTGATTACAGTTTTGTACCCGTTGAAAGGGCAAGAGAGTGACTGAGTCACCCTTGGCCTTGGTGCCCCCAGGTTTGTTTTACTTGTCTTCAGAGAATGTTGGAGCTGCTCCATAGATTGTGAAGCTGTAGCCCATGAAGCACTCAGGCTCTGGGATCCTGTTGGAGAATGAGAACATTCCTCATTATTCATCCCCTCTAAACCTGTGGCACGTCCAACCAGAACTTTTTTAACCTGTTAGTTCTCCAGGATTATTTTACAATCATGAAAATAGATTCATTTACATTTGCGGCATTTAGCAGACGCTCTTACCCAGAGCGACTTACATGTCCTAATTACAGGGTCAGTCCCCCTGGAGCAACTCAAGGTTAAGGGTCTTCTGGGCAAGTTTCCTACCACTAGACCACCACCACCCACAAACATTTCCCTTAGAACATTCTACCACCACCTGACTTTTTTGCCTCAGCGTTGTTAGCACACAAGCTCTTCAATGGTAATGTAATGCCCTACTTAATGACTGTAATAATGCAATAATGACCATAAATAATTATGTAAGTAATGATGGCTATATTTTATACACTGGTTATCCTCTGTGAAGGTGTGCTTGGCTTCCAGCGCTGCCAGATACCCACAAAAAGTATGGATCCTTTACATAATTATCCAGGTGGCCAGATAAGAGGAAAACATGTACTTTCTCCTATCCAAAATCCATGCCCACTTTTTAAATTACAGATTGCAGTCCATCTCCTTTGCTCAATCAGACATCATTGGTCATTTATCCTTTGGGTGGTGGATCATACCCATCATCACCCGAATAATGGTGCTGATGTTTCTGTGGGTGGTCCTGATCATTGACAAAAGGGATAAAGCAGATTAACAAATGATGCAGATGGACTAAAGTATGTAAATTATATACAATATAATACAATAAACATACAATAAACTACTAAATGCATCTGTATGGTTTGTTGGGGTGATAAAAATGAGCAATGAGTTCAGATACACAGTAGGTCTACCTAATCCCCCATACAGAAGAAAAACGTCTATGTGCAGTTTACTGTTTAACTGTATGTGATGGCTTGGTGCAGAAATTCCAAATCAGACCAAAGGGGCAAAATTGGGTGGGTTTTAAGGTCCGTCTAGACCGGAAGCTCTGGACACAGGAAGAGACTGTAATTAGCCTGAGATGCACCGTATCTCAGTTTATCTACATCAAAGCTGAGTTTCAGTCTCTGTTCCCCTTGGGGACTAAACACAGGAAGACAATGATAATGAGAGGCTGGGATGGCTAAGCCATGGTTTAGTTCTCTCTAATGGTGGGGACATGTTTTTTGTCTCACTCTCCCACGCCTGAGCCAATGGGAACAGGAGAAAGAGGTGAGGGGTCTTTCTTTTTTGGAGGTTCAATGCATCTCTTTGATGTCCTGAATGACAGGGAGGGGTATGGGTGTGGTCTAGGACATTAGCACGCTCTGAAGTTAGTGGGGATGCAAAGCCTTATTATGAAAACAAACTAGGTGTTAGGCTGTGCTTTATGCACCAATTAACACCTTTGATTATGGGTTTTAAGAACGCACATTTACACAGAAAATTCAAAAGCATCAGGTCATTTGGCCTTTCTATGTGTGATGGGTCAGTTAGCTTGCTGTAGCAATTAACATGTACATCTACTGGTACATCTCTTCTATGGACCCCTAATTATGGATGACTGGCCTGTAGATCACAGGGAATCTAATTTGACAATAAACATTCGTGAAGAACAAAGTGTAAAGAATAAAGCACTCTAACTCTAAATATATTTATATGTATAGATCAAGTGATTACAAGGCAAGTGACACTGAGAAAATGACATGGTCTTAATGTACTTGTGGTAAGTACTGAATGCAGATGATGTAACAGGTTTTGTCACTCCCTGAACAAAGTCTGAATGTGAAATAGTGCATTGGTGTATTATAAAAAATGATTTAATAGTGTTTCTATCAGTCTGTTCCTTTGCTTTATGCACTAGTTGCACACTCGACTATAGGGATTAAATATAAAGGGAAAGTTGAGTCAGGACTGTTCACTATCTTTCTGACTTTAGCAAAAAGGTCTGAGGGACTTTCAAGTCTGACAGGCAGACAATAAAGGTCATTAAGATCTTACTGTAATAATGCCCTAATTGGACAAAAACAGGAAGTAGACAAGCAATATCTATCAAGCGGTTTCCTCATTGAACTCAATCCATTTGTTGTGGGCCCCTGTCCCAAAAGCTGGCCAACAATGCCAAGACTTATTGTCATTGTGATGCTAAACAACATTCTTGCCTGGTGACTATAGCTGAAGGGGTTTTATATCAAAACACAGTGGTATGCCCTTGCAAGATATTCCAGCAGTTTCTTTCAATGAAATTACCAGGGGAATGTAATGCACTTCTTAACAGAAAGCAGAGTTTTTTCCATGTTCAGGACAGATGGCCTGCCAACTGCGACAAACATGGTTGGATTAAATACACCACCAGTTTGTGTGTGTGTGTGTGTGTGTGTGTGTGTGTGTGTGTGTGTGTTTCAGTGCTGGTATGATAAAGGTGAATGAGAGTCCTCATATAAGCCCTGCACTGTGTCAAGAACTGCCTGATAAATTGGCTTCTGGAGGAGACGGATTACACTGAGATGAGTTTGCTTTACTGTGTCGTCATTGACTAAAGTGTCTCGAAGCGAAAAACACACATAAACACAGACACAAATTAAGTGGATTCCATCATCTCAGCCTTTGTCCTGCTCTCTCTGCCTGAGAAAAGTTCCTCCATCCAGCTCTCTTCCCCCTATATTCCTTATTTGTTTTTCAGGACAAGCAGACAGGAGGCAATGTTATTGCTGTCGGGACACAAATTTGAATGTCTGTTTTAAAATGTTTTTAACATTGATTGTGAATACCTGCTAAAAATATTTCCAATTATTTAACCAAATGACATGTTAATTGTTTTAGACTCTAAAATTAATACTGGGAAAGGATGTTAGGGAATGCCAATGCTGTGAAAGTGACAACCCTTGTCATTGCGAGGTCACAGCACAGCACACAGTGAACCACAATGAAATTGGACCTCTGCATTTAACCCATGCACACACGTGCAGCAGGAGGCAGCTATTGAAAGTGCCCAGGGAGCAGTGACGGTACCTTGCTCAAGGGTACCTCAGGGCAACCTACTTGTGATGCAGGGCAACTCCCTAACCACTAGGCCACCGCTGCCCCAAGGAGTGTACTTGGTTTTCAACCATGTTAAGGTAGGTGGTATGTGTCAAAGTAACATCAAAATGAATGCCAAGACCCAAGGTTTTCTAGAGCAACATTGCCCTGGGTCAGGGGTGTCGAACTCCAGCCCTGGAGGGCCGGAGTCCATCACATTTGGGTGATTTTCCTCCTCAAACGCGTTCACTACACCCACCACTAAGTGTGAACCAGGTGTGTTTAAAGAAGGGAAATCACCAAAATGTGCTGGACAGGGTCCTCCCGGACTGGAGTTCGACACCCCTGGCCCAGGGCAACACACTGCCTCTTTTGGCTTGCCGTCTTCCCAAAATGTGCACACACTCAGCCATCAACATGATTTAAAAGAAAACGGCTCTGCAAACCAGTGCTCTCACAGTCACTCCAGCCTCCATTTCATCCACCCACCAGTCTATTCTTTCTTTCTCTCTCTGTTCTTTTCCGTCTCCTCTCACATTGCTTGATTTACTCATGTCAGGACAAGGACATCTGCCCATTAGCCAAGCGGCTGACGTCGATGCACCACCCGCCTCTCGCAAATTGGGGTCGTCAACCTTCATCACGCAAAGCGGGGTGAATCATCCAGTTCGGATTCAGTCTGTGCCTGTGGAGGGACACGGGGCGGATGCTACTTCCATTTGCTGGCCCAAATTAAGAGGGGGAGCCAACCTGACATTGTCTGTTCTACACTGTCAAATCACTCTGCACTAGAAAACGAGGCAGGGAAAGAAAAAAAGAGAGAAAGAAGGGGGAGTTGTGAAGGTCCCTTCTGATGATTAATAAAAGTCTTCTCTTGGCTTAGGGGTGTTTCATGGGCTCATCAAGAAGTCCGGGAAGTCCGAGAGAGGTAGAAAGAAAGGAAAACCTGAAGAATGATTAGAATGACAATTCAGGCAGAGAATACCTGAATAATTAAGGTGTAGATGTGTGAAGGAATAACATGTTGTTGATTCTGTGTAATTTGACTGATATACTTTATGGTCAGTAGTATGGCCTACCATCACTCTTGCATGAGTTTTCTGCAAAACCATGTGCATTAATATAGAGTTGCCCTTTCCACATAAGACTATAAGAGCCTTTACTTTTCTATTAAGGTTTTTAACAACATTTTTGAGTGTAGCTGCAGGAATTCAATCCTTCCATTCAGAAGATCTATGGAGTCTCTGATCTTGAACAAGAAGACCTGGCTTCCAATACATGCCCCAGCTCAGGGTTCTGTGCATTCCACTGAAAAAGCTTACTTTGTGCACAGGGGTACGGTCAGGCTGGAACAGGAAAGAGACAGTTTAGAACTCTGACAGGGGACAGGGGATTTATAATGCATTAGGGGTAAATGTGGACAAGTCCACTGCCTACTGTTCACAGTTTGAGTGTGAGTACAGCACACAATGAACCACAATGAAATGCAGCCTCTGCTTTTAACCCATACACACCATGCAGCATGGGGCTGCTATATCCACCATCTGGAGAGCAGTCATGGTGATGATACCTTGTACAAAGGTGCCTCAGGGCAACCTACTGGTCTGGGACCTTGCGATCCTTGGGGCCTAGTCCCTAACCACTAAACCATTGCTTATTTTTGAAAGTATGTTTTTTTATAATTGAAATTCTTCTTTTAGGTTTTTACCCACCTTTCTTTTTGAACCTTGCTTTTGAGGGTGAAAATGATGCTGGATTAGCAGAGGATGCAGTGGTGGGTGTGGATGACCTGGCAGAATGCCAGGGCACATCTCTTTCCCTCTCTCTCCCTGCATATTTACTGATGGTATCAGTGAGTTCCAATCTCAGTAAACACCAGGACTAGATAAGGAGCAGAAGATATCACACACACATTCTTCCCCAACCATTCCTTTCCCTCCTCCACCCTCCTGTCTGAGAAAGACCATTTCATCTAGGGGTCAGTATTATAGGGGGAGATATTTGTGCCATTATGTGTCATTAAGCTTTGCTTTGAGTCCATCCTTCCTGATAAAGGATTCTTCTTTTCTGAGCCCAAATGAATATTTCAGTTATCCATTTCTGGAAAAAAAAAGAGCCACAGTGCTCATTTACTGCTAGGTACTGCTAGGGTGGAACCTGTTCGTGTCAGAATCATGTCAAACATTCTGGAATTGGTTTGGTGCTGATATCTCAAAAACTCTGGGGTGAAAAAGCAGACAACTTTTCATATATAAATAACAAGCTTAAAATAGAAGGAAATTACTGTGGATCACGGGTGCCACGGCAGTGCAGTGAGTAGCCTCACAGCCAGGAGGTCCTGGGTTCGATACCCAAATCGGCAAATCGGCTGGTGTTCTTTCTTTGCAAGTTTGCATGTTCTCCCCGTGTCTGTGTGAGATTCCTCCAGGTGGTTTCCTCCCATGAATGTCAGGAGGACTGGAGAGCCTGAATTGTCCCTCCGGGTGTGAGTATGTGTGTGTCTGCCTTGTGATGGACTGGTGACCTGTCCAGGATGTCATCATGTGAGTTTCATAAAGTGCCACCACATCTTTTTGAACTGCTACTAAAGCAAAATCACTGGACCGCCCGGCACACTTAGAAAAGAAAACTAAATGCCAAATATGTTGAGTCAGTTGAGAAGAGTAGCAAGGGAGGAAGGATCATCCTACGCACTCAAACATAGCAATTTCAATTGTGCTGTCTTGTACACTCACTTCAGATTCTTGATCTTTCAAAGAAGGGACCAATACTTTGATGGATGAACAACCTGAGACCACTTCTTTTTGTTGGATATTTACATATCTACATAGGATATTTACATAGGGGCAGTGGTGGCCTAGTGGTTTGGGAGTTGCCCTGGATCGGAAGATTGTGGGTTTGATTCCCTCACCAGTAGGTTGCCCTGAGGTACCCTTGAGCAAGGTACCATTCCCGTCACTGCTCCCCGGGTGCTTTCAATAGCTGCCCACTGCTGCACGGTGTTTGCATGGGTTAAATGCAGAGGTCCAGTTTTGTTGTGGTTCACTGTGTGCTGTGCTGTGACCTCGCAATGACAAGGGTTGTCACTTCCACTTCCATCTGGAAACCACCTAAAGCAGTAAATTTTGCATAAATGTCTGTCCTTACCAATAAGACCACTGTTTAGACATGTATAGAACCCTATATTTTTCCATATTAAATGCCAGCACGGGCTGGTATCTTCATTATCTCCACGTACCTACCAGTTAACACCAGTATGCAATAGTTTAAAGTTGTATGTTTCAAGCCGATAATACTAGATCAACACCATTTCTATGGAAATTCAGCTCCTCTTCAGCTATCGGTACTCAGGAGGCACCTGTTTTGTAGGAAATGTCTGTGTATACTTGAGCAGTAAACTAAATCTGACCTCTCAGGGGCCCTGTGGTGACCCAGTGGCCCAGTGGAGACAGGCAGCAATAGAACTGTGTATTTGAGCACCTGTGGAAGCTTCCATCCTGTAACCTCTCCATCTGGACTCGAGAGCACAGCCCTGAGCTTGCACGCAGACATAAATAACACCCGGGGCTGACCCTTCCCCACAGTTCTATGAGTTACAGCCTGCTGTTTTTCTCTTTCTGTCTTTCCCTCCTTTTTACCCTGCTTTCTACTTGGACTTGATCTCAGCTACTTATGTTTTATCCCACCACCTGCAGGTGAAACACTATCTACTGCACTTGCAATTTTGTGGCAGGCGCTTTCCCACACAGAATGAGATGGACATCCATTTGAGATCCCTTCAGGATGACTGGGGTATGTACAGAGTCTGCACAGAGCTGCACTAAAATTTATGCAAACTGCTGCTCTCAACAGTCATAATTAGCACAAGGGAGATCCAGGCCTAATACATTGGATTATTTTCTTTCTTTTTTTTGGAAAAACTCTTAATTACATGTAATTGTACATGTACATGCATAAATCAACCAAGAGCAGGCATACAACTAAGGTCCAATTTATATTTATGAACAGAAGTTTACTGCTTTGTGCCAGAATCAGTAACGCCTTGTCAGCACCAGTGCCTACTATTGATATGACTGTTTAGTTTCATGATCCCATGTAGCTGTAAGAGCATTACCAGTCCAAAGGCTAATGAGCCTGGGAAACCCATATAAGAAGTTTTTTTAAAAATTTTTTTTTAACATTGTTACCGTTCATGTTTACCTCAATGCTGATACGGGCAGGCATTTCAGCACCAGTCCTGCCATCCAGCACCCCTGAGACTCAAGACTCAACTTAGACATGGGCCTGAGAATGAACTTGGACTAGGACCTCAGTGGCTCAAGATTAGTCTCAGCCTCAGAGACTCATCTCATCTCATGATCTTATCTCATGACAATATTCATGCAATTGAACATTAATATCCAGATAGCTGGTGCGCAAAAAATATAACCTTATCAAATTCAACAATTTCAAGATAATAAATGTTGTTTTGCCTGTGATCTAGATTTTTACACCATTTTTTTTCTTTACTTATTATACTTTATTTTCTTTTTGCTTTGGTTTTTACATCTTTTTCTTCTGAGTTTATTTGTAGTTTCTTGTGGGTTGCTAAGGCTACGTGTTTTGCAGTTTGATACCTCAGAACCTCATAATTTACCTTTTAAGCAATAGCCTGTGCCTCAGCCTGGGCCTTTATAGCAGACCAAAATTCCCTCTAGTGTTAGACCATTGGACTCTTCGACTGTAAAAAAGTCAGAATGAGAAGCCAACGGTCATGTAGCAAGTTGAAATAGTGGACTATATCACCTCCTAACATTCTCTCTCTCTCTCAGTCTCTTTTCTATTATACACACACACACACTTGCTCTTGTTTTGTCCTTTTGGCACTGCCTTCCCTCCTCTGTCTCCTTCTATCCCATGCTCAACTATAAACTATTTACACACACTGCGGCTGGTTGTCATGGCGCTGCAGCCGGCTTGGTGGGCGAGTCACAGGTGTTCCTGTTTGGATTCTGCATTTTTCACATTTCGGAGGCAAAAAAATTCCGGCGTCGCTCCGGACTTCTCTCGTAATGCCCTGTTTATTTATTTCGATCGGCCAGTCACCCAGACACGTTTACACGAGTGGAGGAGAGCACGCTTCCTGTTATTTCTCCTCTTCCCCCTCCTTTCCAAACCCGTCCATGGAGCACTGCTAACCCTTGGCCCCCCGCCCTACCAGTCCCAACCATACTCTTTATGCAGTAAACAAAATGCTAATTGCAGGGTGAGATCTTGACTTGCTGTTGGCTGACTGAACAGGTTAACCTTAGAAAACTGTAGTTCATTTCCTGGCACATTCCAATAAGCAGTTTCTAAGGGTTAATGGTCTTGCGATATCACAGGCAAATACAGAGGAATGTGAAGTGGGGATCATAAAAGACAACACAAGATTGCTTGATTGCATAAGCCAAAGCATACCGTTTTAGATAGTCTCTCTTGTTTGGATGGCTGGGGTCATGGGTCATTATCATGTTCCAACAGGTGCTTACTGCAGGTGGTTAGGATAGGCTTGTTGTAGTCAGACAGCCTAACGGTAGTTAATGAGTTTCTTTCAGCCATTCAGAGCCAGTGATATGACATTGCTGATTCCTCTGTGAATTCTTTTTCTACAGGCTTGAGTTTTTCTTTTTCTTTGGCATGCTGTTTGAAATCCTGACCCACATTATATGAGGCCAGAAAATGGTTTCTTGAAGCAACGACATTGAAAAACAACTGTTGGTTCAAAGAACGTTTCTTCAAAGATTATTTAAAGGAAGAGTTTGGCTAAAAATAATTGACCAATTTTTCCACTTCCCCTACATCAGCCAAGAAAAATTTTGCTTCATTATGTTGGAACCGGAGCTCTTCGTAGCTACACTAGATGTCACAGTCACCCGAACCTGTTGCCTAAATAAATCCCTCTCAACCCACTTGAACCACATTCAAGCTTTCTATTACGGTGGAGACTCGCCAATGTGGTTTTGGACTCAATATTACTTACTGTGAGATATGAAAATGAGCAAATCTTCACAGTGTACCTGAACCCTGCAGACAGTTTTTTTTTATTTTTTACAACAAATCACAATTAGAGTGCTGATGTAAAAAGATCTGATCCAAGATCAGTGCTCCTTAGGACTGTTTTGTGAATTCCAACCTTGGTGTTTTCTAAAACAGTTGCTTTTAGTTTCTATAGATCATATTATAGATATAATCTAAGATTTGAGAGATATATGGAAACAATTTGGGTGACAAAACTTTAAGTGTCTGTTCACTGTGCCTCGTAGCTGGAGGAGCAAAATTTGGACTACATCTTGCATAAATGGAAAACGTTTTATGAGTCCATGTATGTAAACGAGATATGCTACTGTAAGAAAACTCTAAAAAGTATAAAGAAGGAATTTATTGACTCGTGTCTTGCAGTGATGGTGATAGGACCAGGGATCCTGATGTTTAATAAGTAAAGTGGTTTTATTGACTGTGTGAAATAACCAGTAAAACTACTCATCTTTTGTGTTGTATACCCAATGATGATAATTGTAAAAATGCTAAATCTGACCCAAAAAATATTACACAACTTTCTGCATGTAGAGGCATTAAACACTTCAGATGTCTGGTTCCATACACCACCAATGTAAACAAATCTGTACATATCCAGTTTCTTCCGCTTAATTCAGGCTGGTGCACAGAGAGAGACATGGCTGCCTTGCACCCTGAATGTTGCAGCAATCTGTTATTTTAATGTTCCATGAAAAGTCCAATAAAAATGGCTTTTTTCTCTTTAGGAGATTGCTTAGCAGAGGAAGAACAGGACACCAAATCAAAGGATATTTCTCCTCCTGACTGGCAAAACTCCAAACTTCAAAGTCAGACGCTTTTTTTATATATTTTTTCTCAAGGAACTAATTTATTTAAAACAAAATAAAAGTCCTGAAACAAATTAAGCTTACACGAATTATGATGGTTAATTGCCTGGCAATATCAGTCTATGCAATGAGCTTTTACTGTAAACATACCACATCCACAACTGCAGTGCCTGTCTTGCTGTTATAAATACATTAAAAACACCCTTAACCTCCGCAGTGAAAGACAGGTCAGCAGAGTTCATTTGGCTGTGGGGAATCCATAAGATGGAACTGAACTGGGCAGGTGACTTCATGACTAGAAACATTAGTAGTGTATTTGGAAGTGTATGTGGGTTCAGCGAACGTTGATTAATGGCTTGGCCAACTTCTACAGTCCAGAGCACCCTGTGGTTCTATAGGCCTGGACCTCTGATCCTCTGAAATCAGAGTAGAATTTCTTTATACCTTGTTAGTTCACGTGATATTCATTGTAATTCACTGTGTCGTATTATTGCAATGACCCAGTACTTTTCAGCCTGCTATGTTTCATCTAACTAAAATGAATTTTGCCTGCCTTTAAATGACTTTGGATCTGTAACTGCTGTAGCAGAACTTATTTTCCATCCCAATTCTACCACTGCATCCCATGCTTGAACACATTTTTGAATTCTATTAGCAAGTTAGCAAATCTCCTCACTTGATCAAGTCTCTCACATTCATTTTTGGTTGTTGGAGCAGTTGAAAAAATTTATTTATTTATTTATTTTTTAAGAAATGTGGTGTTTTTCAAAGCTTTAAGAATTTTATAAAGTGCTCTGAGGCTAATGAAGTGAGACACGCATGCTCGATTGTTTTATTAAATGCACTTTCTCTCTCTCTCTTTTCCTTCTTATTATCCGGTGTCCACCAAAGGAGGACTATGTCTAACTTCATAAAACAGTAAAGTACATATTCAAGTGAAGCTTTCAGCAAATGAAATGTTTTAGAAACTATAGAAAATGCACATAATAGACAAATCAGGTTTTTCTGGGTGATTCAGTTTATTAATGATGAATGAAATCATGCCCCTCCCACAGTTATTATCTGTCCACCTTTCAAATACCCTACATTAAGGAGGGAATCTCACTGAGGATGTGACTCATGTGTCCTCATGAATCAAATCAGTTAGCAGGATCTTACAAACACAAGACTAATTTCACAAACACAAGGCTGTACCACCTTGCTTTCATTATCAGCAGTGAAATATCAAATGCTTTTTGGAATATTTACATGTTCTTTAAGAATAAAGAAGTCCAAATTGCTTTTATCTATGTGCTTAAAATACAGTGATTGACTTACCATGTCTGTGGGATCAGAAGGTTATGGGTACGAACCCCATCACCTGCTGCATGGTGTGTATGGGTGAAAAGCCGAGGCTGAATTTCATTGTCTCAGTGTGCTGTGCCGTGTTTCATGATGACAAAATAGTCACTTTCACTTTTCACTTTTCACTTCAGCCTGATTTGATCCCCAATTTCTGAAAAGTTGAGCTCCTAAGAGGAGAAAACATCTCCTGACCATCAGAACTGCTGAGACTCTCGCTATCTTCAAGCAAAAACTGAAAGCCCATCTCTTCAATGAGCACTTAGGATAATAACCGCTCCTGATCCAATTTTTTAAGTTTTCTAGCTTTTGTTTCAAATCACTTAAATACATCACTTTGGATTAGAGCATCTGTCAAATGCTGTAATTTTAAATGTAATAACTTATTCTTTAGTAAACATCCATTTAAACTGAATGGCCTTCATGTTCTCTGGTCAGTTTGGAATGATTCATTCCTAAAAGCATTCCAGCACAACAAATAATGAGATTTATTTTTGATTATTATAATGACCAACTGTCTCCATGACCCCTTGCTCCTTGCTGGCATTCCACTGAGGACCACACTGTAAGCAATGAGCTTGTGGGCCTAGTTGTAGTATCTCTCACTGCTGTTCATCCAGCAAAGGATGTGTGCTCATTAACAGAAACTTTACAATTATTAAAGTATAACAAATAACAGCACAAACATACTCCCTGGTCTGCATTTGCCCGCCTGGTGACCTTGTCTTCAACATTTTGCTGATGATATCATTGGAATGCATTCTACAAGAGGGAGGGAGAGGCAGGGTTTCAGGACAATACACTGTGTGTGTGTGTGTGTGTGTGTGTGTGTGTGTGTGTGTGTGTGTGTGTGTGTGTGTGTGTGTGTGTGTGTGTGTGAGTGAGTGAGTGAGAGAGAGTGATGAGCGCATGAGTTTTATCATGTAACTCGGAGTAGGAGAACTTGCCAAGCGTGTGCTGGCAGTGTTGCCATTAGTGGGGCATTAGAAGGAAACCAGTCGCCTCACATTGTGTTATCGAGGAGGTCAGTGAGGAGAATGGGCACAGGTCACCATTTCTCTCTCACTTTCTCTCTCTCTCTCTGAAAAAACAGTGACATTAAAAGAAAAGAATCTTATCTGCAGAAATGCACTTTGGAATTCCTATCAGAATGAAAAGCCAACCCTTGGAATGATGCTACACAAGAAAACGCATGTGTTTTTGTGTTAGTTTTGGACATCTGTGTATTTGTAGATGCAACGTACCTCATGGATCTAACCAGTTCACCCTGTTGCTCTCATTTAGCAGGATGGAGGTGTCTACTAGGGCTTGGGCATCAGCACTTTAGTGACAATGAATTTGCACACCATGAGTGACTACCTGACTGATGCTAGTTATTGACGGGCTGTTAGGTTGAACGGAACTGGGCATTGTTTTTGGAAATGTGAATGTATTCTAATGTCTTTCAAATGTTATCTTACATCTTATCTTGTTATTTTACATTCCTCCTACCAGTAATAGCACCATATGATAATCATTTTGGCATCAATTACAATAGGAGCCTGCCAGTCACATAAGACACGCATTGCCTTATACTTGGAGCTGATAATAAATAAAGAAATAATAAAGAAGGGAAAGAAAGAAAAAGTGGATTTTATAAAGTAATAGGTTTAGCGATGAGTTCCGGTAAAGTATGAGTTACTATAAATGAGTCCATTAGAATCTGTAATTTTGAAGTTCTGTTAGCCAATAGTGGTGGTTGTGTTTGGGTGGATGGAGCTTTTGTTAATACCTTTGCCACTCACAGATATGTAATTTGATCATTTTCCTCAATAAACAACCAAGTGTAGTATTTGTGTTTTTGTGCAATTGTATCAGTTTTCTTTATCTGCTTTTAGGACTTATAAAATATAGAATCTAAAAGGTTGAAAAGCTTTCAAGCTCCATCATAATGTTCACTTATCCTTTGTAGAAAACACTATGAATACAGTCACACTTTGGAAAGTATTGCTCATTGTCAATTCACCAAACTGTTTGTGTTTAGTCATGTGTTTAGCCAGTAATATCTGATAATGACTTGTGCACATTCTCTCAGTTTGCCCAGGCTGTTCCTTCAGTTTTGTATATGAGGGGGGTTGTTGGGGGGGTTCACCTGTACAAACAGGAGATTTTGCCACTCTGAGATAAGATCTATATCTTTCCCCCTGGTTGTGGGCCAGGGCCTATAGCTGTAAAACCATAACACCTCCCGTTATCACCATGGGAGGTATGGGTCCTGCTGACTTAATCTCAGATGAGGGGTTAAGCCAGGTGGTGACGTGGTAGAGGTGACATTCTGCACTTCTAGTTGGGAAAGAACTGACTCAGTGACTCTGCAGCACTGGAGGGCAAAAGAACTTGTGAAGGGAAGCAATCCTGCTTTGTATTTGTTTAAAATTGTTTGATTAAAATGCCAGAATATTAACATTAACATATTGGGGGAGTATCACAGAGCATAATCCCCCAGAAAAATTGGGTAACTTTGAGCCCAAGGGAGGTCCAATAGGAACTTTCCTTGCCTCATTTCCCATTTGTCAGGCCTTACTCTGGGCTTAGTGGCATGATAAACTGATTACCATGCTTTTGTGGAAGCTGTTAATCAGAATAAAAACCTTTTAAAAAGTAGGGAAAGAGGAGTTTAGTACAAACAATCGTTTTCATTTTCAATGTAAGTTAATGCAGGCTTTATTAAATTCAGTTCAATCTATTTTAGACCTTTTCTTTTGGACCATTTCTCACAAAATTTTGACACATTGTAAACATCCTATTCTATTCATCTTATGGAACTGAAGACTCTCTTTTCCCCTTAGCAACTATAACATTCTGTCTAAGGAGACTTCATTCTCAGTGTCTATGAATTCCAGGTCCATTCAATCCTTCGATTTGATATCTTTATGCCCTATAATACATGCTGAGACTGTATTATATTCCTAACTTGTACTTTGTTGTAAAAGTTGCTGACACATACATTTTACACTCTTCTCACATTTATTCATCCGTTTCACAGCTTTATACATTTAATAGTTTTTTTGTTTAAGGTGTCTTTTCTATGTGACTGCTTTTATGTCTTTATATTTGCAAATGTTTATTTTGATCACCTTTCTGTTAGATTATTTAAAATTTAAGAGGTTGTAAAGATAAAGTTTATTTATTTGTTTGTTTGTTGTTTATAGATGATAATTAAACAAAAAGGGGTCGAGGAGCATGTGGGATCACCCCAGATCTTCTGAAACAGCCTAATACTCTGTCAAACCTCTTCAGTTGTGTGGTGCACTTGTCTTATTTTGGGCTAAACAAGGGAATTTAGGATTCTGTGTATTAAAAAGGGTGGAGTCAAGGGGAGGAGGGGTGCCTGAGTGATTCAACGGATGCAATCCAATCAGTCTTCTGAGGTTGGAGACGTTTTCTCATTGCCCCGCCAGGCGCATACCAATTTGGTTCACCCTACAGGAAGGACGATTGCACCTTACTCACCCACTCTCTCTCTCTACCTCCCTCTTCCTCTCTCCTTTTCTGTCTCTCTGTCTACTTTTTTGTCTCTCTCTTTCTTTTACTCCTTCACCCTCTGATGCTCACCACCCCCCCCCCCCCCCCACACCTTCTCCTGATTGATTGTTTGTCATGCAAACGGTGATCAATCTCCCCTTCTTGTTAGGCCGCTCCATCCATCATTACTCAGTCTAGAGCTAACACCCAGACAGATCAACGTCCAACACACTCACTCGCTGTAAAAAAATAAATAAATAAATAAATAAAAGATATCTTGGCAAGGGGAAGCATCTTAATGTAGGCAATATTGCTAATATTGCTTGAAATGAGATCACTTTAGGAATTTTATGAAATGTCACTTAAATGAAATTATCAGATCCTTGTGAAATAATCCTGTGCTGATAGATAAACAAGGATTCTTGAAACAAGCAATGAGGATCTGTATAAATCTTTCTGGGTTGAAACGAAAGTTGTTCAAAGTCAAAGAAGGTTAGTTTTGCAGTTTTGTAGCCCCATGAATGCAACCTTCCAATTAATTGTTGCTTATATTGCTTACATAGAAGATGACATATACTGTTTTTTTTTTTGCATTGTTTTCCTGACCTGCTGTGTTCACCAAACAATCTTTCCTGTTTTTTCCTGCCTCCAACAGCACTAACAAGTAACAATGCAACTGAAGCAAGTAAAGAGCAGCGATCTGACCTGCTGTATGTTCGACTCAGCCCTGACCTTATCTATGTGTGTTTATGTGTGTGTGTTTATGTGGCCAAGGGTGATGGGGGTGGGAGGGGGAGGCACTCTCAGTGACATCACTATCAGGGAGGACCCGAATGGACAGGAAAGTCAATTAGAGTTTAACTGAGTTTACCAGCTGGACAGAGTGTAAAAGAGAGAGAGAGAGAGAGAGCGAGAGAGAGAGGAAAAAGGGGAGGAGAGTGAAAAAGAGAAGGAGAAAAAGAGCAAGAGAGGAAAAGGAGGCAGTTCTGAAGCCAGGGATAAGACAAGACGGGGGAATTTGGCTGGCAAGCATCGAACCTACAAAACTTCTATCTCTCTTCTCAGCACATCATTCTCTCTTTTCATTCAGAACTCATCCAGACTGGCTGGCCAGCTCAGTGGTGCTGGAGAAGCAGGGGCAGCGGTGGCAGTGGAGGGGACGGGACAGGGTGGAGGAGGTGTGAGAGAGATAGGAGCAGAGGTCCAGGGGCCAGAGGGAAACCGGTGGATATTTTTTAAGTGAGTTCTTATCTAAAGCTGACAGCAGGATGAGCATGTGAGCACAGAGGGTCTCTCGTCCCTCCCTTGCCTTGCCCCATCCCTTACTCCCCCGCTTGGCCCTGCAGCATGGAGTCAAGCCCAGTGCTGCCCGACGACCACCAACACAGAGAGAGCTAGAGAGAGAGAGGGAGAGGAAGCCGGCTTCTCGGAAGGGCGCAAGAGGCGAGGGTCCGTAACGCTGGAGCTCAAGGACAAACCATGGACTCTGCACACCTCCCACCACACCTGGACGTGAGTACCACCCACAAGCACAAGCATAGACACACATAACACTTCACTGATGGCTAAATGACACATACATTAACCTTTAATGCTGACCAATATAAACCTCCATAAACATTTAGAAAGTGTAACGATGATTGAAATAAATTACTGACTTCAAACTTTTTATACACACCTACATGCACCGTTCATAGACTAAAGGTTTATATCAAAATGCATATACTAACAGTCTAGATTAATGCTCAGTCTAAATGTGCTGAGATATCATATATCTCCACTTTATCACTGCACTCCCATTCAAACAACAGCAATAAAACATCAGCATAAACATATCATCTGCTCATTATTGCAATCACAGCTTTATCTTTAATCTTTCTGGGCCGGACTAAGTGTAGACCTGACTTATTTTAATACTTAACTTAATTTCCATTCAATGGAGAGTCTCCATTCAGTATGCTCTGGAGTCCCGGATCATTCTTAATTGCTGTCCTAGACACGTGGGTTTTTAAGACACTACACATAACTTTTCAGTGACTGTACGTAAATATGCTCATTAATTTCTCACACCATTCGAAAACTAAGTAAACGCATCCATGTTCATTTACACCTTACTGTAGGTCAGCATTCATTAAGCTTCTCAATACCAACAATCCTCTTTAAAAGTATCAGAATAGTAAGACTCAATCATTTGCTTTTGCTACACACTGAAGATCAAAAGATCAGATATTCAGCTTCAACTCATTTTCTGTTATTTAAATCTTGTTAAATTAGGTAGATCATAGCGCCTTGGGGATCTGAACATTCTGTTTTTCAGGTGCGCAAAAGTATTGGAACAGAAGGTTTAAAGGCTAATTAATATTTGGTTACGTAACCCTTGCTTGCCATAACTGCATCAAGCCTGCAACCCACTGACTTCGCCAAAATGTTGGTTTCTTTTTTGCTTGTGGTTTTCAAGACCTCTGCCACAGCATCCTTTAGTTGTTTATTCTGGGAAGTTTCTCTTTTCAGTCTTCAGGAGATAAAACGCTTGTTAACTCAGGTCAACGTCTAGTGATTGACTGGCCAGTCAAAAACCTTTGACTTTTTCGCCTGATAAAGTCTTTTGTTAACTTGCCAGCATGTTTTGAATCAATGTCCTGCTGCATGATAAAGGTCTTCCTGATTGGTTGAGAGCATTCTCTCTAAATTATACCGCAGACATCCAAATTCATCCTGTTGCTGTTATCATGAGTTAAATGATCAATAAAGATTATGATTCAGCCATCCCCTTAAACCATCACATTACCTCCACTTTGGTTCACAGATGAAACTTTATTTCTCGGATCGTGGGCATATCCTTTCTTTCTCCACAGTTTGGACTTTCCTTCACTTTGGTAGAGATTAATATTTATCTCATCAAGTCATTAAGCTTCCAACTTAGAACTCAGGAACTCAGAGGCTCATCTCTGCAGTTTTTGTTGGTTTATTTTTCTGATTTTGGGTTTGTTGAGTGGTATAATCTCTATATGTCTGCTCTCAAAGTCTTCTTCATAACAAAAGCAAAAAACTGGTCCCTCATCTCAGTCTTCTTTTGATGTCAAACCCGGATATGTTCAGTTCATAGCAAAATCAAACTACTTTTCCAAAACTTTTGGAAGGGACATAAACCACAGCAACTGACAATATAAACATCATGTTATTGTTGGATTATGGCTGTTGTCATTAAAGGCTTATGTAGGTGTCATGAATACTGGCAGTCAGTGAAGTGTTAGCGTATGTTTTATGCATCCATACAGCTTCCCCAACTACAACCATTCCCTCAGGCTCAGAACCTTACACCATATTTCCCAATGGACTAAACCTGTAAAAAGCTTTTATCACACTTAGATTCTGGCATGTTCATATTCACAGTGTTTACACAGTGTCATGTTACTGGTGCTTCCTCAACATTCCTCACTGAAAAATTCACACACGCTGACCAAACTTGAACCCCAGTTGAGCACAAGTGAAAGCTGAACCATGAAAGCTGGCCGGCAAAGTTGCAAAACAGAAGCACTTTCTGCAAGCTTCCCATTTCCAGCACATACCACTTAATTGTCTCGATTTCCTCACTGTCCACCCGGCCACCTAGAGGGACGGCCAGCGTGGGAGAGAGAAATGGATGGAAGGGATGCTTGTTTGCCTTCCAGAGATGACAGAACATTGGTGAAAAAAGTACTGGCAATAAGACGGAATGAATGAATGATTGTGCAAACACAAAGTGAACAAATAGGACACGATGGTAAGGGTTCTATAATTCATCACAGTATTCTCTTATATACACAAATTAGCCATAACATTAAAAAAATCTGGGTAATATTGCATTGCCTCCCCCTTTGGCTGTCCCTTCGAGACATGGACTCCACCTAATGTCTGAATGTGTCAGTGGAGGCCAAGTCAGCACCCTGAACTCTTTGTCATGCTGCTCTAACCAAATCCTGAACAATATATATACTATATAACAACTATAAAAACTTGAATCACCACTGGCATTGTAGTTTAGTTCAAGACTAGTCTTAATCTGTGTCCAGAAAAGCTTACAGAGCATTTTTAGAAACGCACCAGCTGTTACCATGGAGAGAAAGCTTTATACTTCTGTGAGGCAATTCCTTGTCTGGTCTACTCCACTCATCCTTTGGGACCCTTTCAGTTTTTTCTAAGCCAAACCTTTGGCAAGCATCATAGGGTGTGTGTGTGTGTGTGTAGGTGTGTGTGTGTGTGTGTGTGTGTGCGCATGTGTGTGTGTGTGTGTGTGTGTGTCTCAGTCTTTTTGTCCAACAGTCTCTCATTCATCCATGCATATTTAAAATCAGGTCCACAAAAGTACGCTGTATGTGTCTAAGGTCTTGTCTGGCTTTAAGTCTGTTTTAAGTCTTTAAGTCTTAAGTCTGTACACACTGGTGTAGAGAGTGGCCAGTGGTTTTTCGTAATGCTGCAGGCCATGCAGATCTGTATCATTAGCCTTTAATCGGCCCAGCTGGAATAAATTATAGCACTATGCTAATACACTCCAATAAAACCACCCTGCAGGCTACCTGGTGTATTATTCTAATGATTTCATCTCCTTAATGCAGGGGTGCGGAGCCACAGGTCTCCCTCTGTCGGCGTCTCCATCTGCAACTTTTTTACATGCCTACATAGCCTTGGATAGTAGGGAAAATGCGCCTGTGTGTATGTGTGCTTGCACCGACCGCACAATGCGTTTTTCAGCCTGGGTTTCTTGTCGTTTAAGCATGTGTTGTTTTAAGAGAAAGCAAGAGAATGGGGAAAATGAGAGTGAGCAAGGGAGAAGTAGTCTGGGGAAAGAAAGAAGGGAAGAACAACAGGAAGAGAGAGAGTGAAGGGACAGACCGTAACATGAAGACAGTGGTGAGGGATAAATCAGCACGGTCCCCTATAGGCCCCCACAAACAAATGCTGCCTGAAACCTGTACGACTTGCAAAGAACTAACCTATACAAACAGACTGTCAGGGAAAAAAGCCTTCATTTCCAGAATGGTAACTTTCCCGGAGAAGAAAAAAAGGCTTTCACCATAAGTAGGATTATGTAAAAAAAAACAACAAAAAAAAAAAAACACAGTAAATAAATATCGTTAGAAAGAAGGTTTTGTTGTGGCAGCAGATTGCTATGCTTAGAATCTTTGTACATTATTTACCCATTTGTGGAAGAGGAAAATATAGTTTGCCAGGTCAAAAGTTTTGAATTAGGTTAAGAGCAATACTGAGTCACTGGTACACAAAAAGCAGTGATAAATGTAATGGAAATACCCCACAAAGATAACAATTCAAACACGTATGTGTGAGTGTTTGTCTAAAACATGAGAAAAATTGGGATTAATTGTTAAAAAGACAGGGAAAAACAATGTATGTGTGTGTGTGTGTGTGTGTGTGTGTGTGTGTGTGTGTGTGTGTGTGTGTCCTTTTTGAACCATGATATATCAATTTCAGTCAGAGGAAAATGGTAACAGGAAGCAGAGAGATAAGGTGTAAGAAAGGGGAACAGAGAGACAGAAAACAGCAAATCCGTCATGTTCAACATTCCCAGCTCTAAGACTATCAGGTCAGATGACAGCAGCAATGGCACGAGCCTAGCTCCCCTGTGTCTGCTGGGGTCATCCCACCGTCTGTTCCAGGGTCAGCCTAGAATCAAATAAACCCTTTCTTCAGCCACCCCCGCCTCCTACCACTGATTACTCTTCTCCCCTCGGAGGAAGCGTCTACGTGGGGCAAACCCAATCACGCTGTGACACTTGCCATATGTAAACGCATGCAGCAGCGATAAAAGGCTGAAAGCAGACACAGCTGCCAAATTAAGCCTGCCGTCTTGGCTTTCAATAAGGGGACAAGCTCAGGGTCATATCTGCAACAGCTCAGCTTAATAAAGTCTTGCCGTTTGTACTAGACACAATAGGATGGGTAGGGGTCACTTTGTTTATTTTGGCACTGGCATTTTATGTGGTCCTCATCCACTGTCATATGTCTCATGTAGTGAAGTTCACGTATCATAAGTAACTCTGTAATTAGGGGTAGAGTATGGCCAGTATGTTCCTGGCAACAACAAAAAAAAGAATTCTAGTGTTGGTACTGGCATTAAACTGTTCCAGAATAAGACCTGGCAATCCAACAAGTGTAAATGGGAAAGTTACATTGTAGAATAAAGGGTCACCAGCCAGATCCACAAACAGCCAACATGGCTGCAGGTTTTCATTACACACAAGCAGAAGAACACCTGATTCTGATTGGTGATGAGTTGGTCTGTTTTCAACAACTGTGTTGTTTCGCTTCTATGGAACAGAAAAACCTGCGGCCACACTGGCCTTGGTTGATAAAGCCAAAGACTCCCAACAATCGCTATTGTGCTTGTTGGAGAACACTGCTTTTCTACCAATGTTGCTATATGAATCCAAGAAAACCTCACCTCATCCCTCATCTAATCAAACTTGTATGAATTGCCCTGAAATGGCATTACATATAGCTTTCCAACATAACCATTCAATTACTGTCATGTTTGCATACAAATTAGTCTGGGTCATTAGCAAGTGGCTGTGGTTTCCTCACAGCATTGATTTTACCCTTTAATGCATTGAAAAGTGTTAGCTCTAAACACTCAAGCTTTGACAAACAAGAGTCAAGCCATATTTATTGTTCAATGAATACCATGATGCCAGGTGGGGTCTGTTGGGGTCACTCTACCATGATAATATGAGAGATGAATATGGATTCTACATAATAATGTTAAACCAAATGAAAAATTGGGAAAATATTATTTAATATATGTATAAGTACACGCACCACTGTCTGATTTCACAAACCTTTTTGTGCCAGCTATCACTTGTTCATTTGCAGTTTTTTGCAAGATAATTTCTACAGTGCAAAAGTCTTGAGTCGTTGCTCATTTCTTGGTGTTTTGCAAGGAAAATGAGACACTAGGTACAGTAATTTACTGCAATATCTGCAAATGTATGAAAAAACAGTATATAATATAAAGAGGGATTATGAAATTCTAACCAACTTATCGCCACCGCGATACTTCAGCACAGCCTGAACTCTCTTAGCCTAGTTTTCTTGTCATCCGAAGGCTTCTTGAAGGACATTCCAAAGCTCTTCTTTGGACATTTATTAAGCTTTGTTTTGTTCTCTGTCAAGATGACCTCACACTGCTCATGCTACAGAAACTGGAGTGCACTGAAAATAAGAGCCAATGTCCTTCAGAAGGCCTGGTGAACCATTCCTCATGGAAAGTCTGGCTCGATGGTAGTACAGTATAAAAAATGAGTGGTGGCTCAAGACTTTTGGGCAGTACTGTATATAATTGAACAGCTTATAACAGGATAGCTCATCATTCACTTTTCCTGTTGAGAGACTAAAATAATAAAGCTGGATATCCACACCATGTCTGTGTATTGAATATAAGAACTTTACAAAGACCAGCACTGAAGCATTTGGCGAAATACTGACATGATGTTGGGGAGTGAGACACTTTAAATGTTCCACCAGAATGAGGATCTGCACAACATGGCTCATTATGATGATGATCGACACTGCAGGTTATTCTCATTTGTCATTTAAATCAACGAGAGAAACTTGGGCTTAATGAATTGGTCTAACAGGACATATGTTAGGCCCTAAATCAAACAGTACAGCCATATCCTCTGCTGTGGTACTCCTTTTCCCTCATGCTGCTGTTTCTGCAGTTACTGTCACATATAGGAAACGCCAATAAATTAGCAACAAAAAACATGCCACAATATTTTACAGAAGGAAGTAGCGCTACAAATATATCTAGACTTGTTGATGTAGTGCAAGACAGAGATCAGGAGTGGGAAAATGCTGATTTAATATTTAATTCTGCTAAACTGCATGTGATCTCCTTCACTCCCTCTAGGTCCACAATGTTCCCTGCTAGCCTTTTGGTTCTGATGACCCTGCTGCTACCTCATGCTTTGTCGGGTCGCCAGGGGGGTTCCAGTCATTTTGATGGAACCCTGGTCAACCCTCTCGAGTCCAGTTTGGCCCAGACCATCCAGAACCTTCTGCTAACCCGGCTTGGCTTACAGTCCCATCCCAAGCCCCGTCCAGGGGCAGAAGTACCCCAGTATCTCCTGGACCTATACCGCTTCCACACAGAGCAATACCATCTAATAGAAGATCCAGACTTCAGCTACCCTATCGAGCATGTACAAAAAGCCAACACTGTCCGCAGCTTCCACCATGCAGGTAAGAACAATTACGATGTTGCTACAAAGAGGTCTGAGTGTTTCGGCTGCCTTGGCAATTTAGCTCACCACTAACAGAGCAGAGCAGTGTGTGGAAGCCTGTTTAACCTCCTTTGCTGCCAGCTTGTCTAATCTGTTAAGTCAATGCACCAACTGTTTGCTGTTTCAGTGTTGGCCTTAGTATAGAGATCTTGGAGCAGATTTGAAAAGTGCTCCCAGAAAATGATGTGTAATTATGATTTAGTTACACCATTATGCCATTACCTGGGGCAACCAGACAGAGGAAGTTTTTGAAACCCGATGGAAAGGAACATGTAATCTAACCAAGTAATAAAACCACAAACTTAGTATGTGACTCAAATGAGAAACTATGTCTTTCTCCTTTTTTCCCCACTCCCAGTGTCTTCAGACCTCCCTGACTCTAAGGAGAAGAGCAGTAGAATCCATATGGCTTTCAACCTGTCTTCTATCCCATCCTATGAGAATGTGGTCTCAGCAGAGCTCCGTTTCATCCGTGGTAAAATGGACCACAATGAAAAACCACATATTGTCAGCCTGTACATCACTAATGGTGAGACTGACTCAGATCCTAAGTTACTTCATTCAAGGCAGCTGATTGGAAACCCCAATATCAAGAAATCATTGGAGGTTTTCCCCCTGGAGGGAGAACTATTCCAGAAGCTTTCTGATCGGTCAGAGAGCATTTCCTTCTTCTTGGAGGTGACATCAGACAATAGCAGCCGTCCTGTGGATGATGTAGATACAGAGGGGCATCTAAGAGTGCGTAGGTCCACAGACCAGGATGACCACAGCTGGATGCGACAGAGACCACTACTGGTCACTTACAGTCATGACGGGCGCAGTGAACCACTAGTACCATTCGGAAAGAGGACCCTCAGGGCCAGGAGGGGAGGGAGCAGGATTAGAAATGGCAGAGGTCAGGGGTCAGGGGTAGGTTGGCGTGCTGGGTGGACGGATAGGCGGGTCAAGCGCAATGGAGGTGGACGATCAGCTAAGCTCAAGCGCCTCTCCCGCGCCCGGTGTCGTCGCCACCCATTGTATGTGGACTTCAAAGATGTTGGTTGGAACAAGTGGATTGTAGCACCGACAGGCTATGATGCCTTTTTCTGTTTGGGCGAGTGCCGCTTCCCTCTGGCTGACCACATGAACTCGTCCAGCCACGCCATGGTGCAGACGCTGCTGAACTCCGTCAACGGAGCTGTACCAAAGGCTTGCTGTGTGCCCACAGCCCTCAGCCCCATTGCGTTGCTCTACCTTGACCAGGATGAACATGTGGTGCTGAAAAACTACCAGGACATGGTAGTGGAAGGCTGTGGCTGTCGATAGTAAGGATCAGCAAGAGGAAAGAATGGAGAGGTGTGCAAGAAAATTACCTGAAAAAAAGAAATGTAATGATCTTCAACCTCTTCAGTATCCTAGGATGCCTGCAGTCCTCTGGATCCCAGCTTTGATTTCTTGTTCCTTGAGCCTTATATGTCTGTATGTTGTGTACCTTGTGAAGGCTATATTCATTCTGCCCCTGCACTGCTGTGAAAAGTACCGCAGCTTTCCGTCTTCTGTACCACAGTTGTGTCAGTGTTGTTCCTGTTTCGCACTTTTTTTCACTTTACCTTCATGTTACTCCAGAAGAGGCCAGCAGAGATGTAGAGCTTCTGGTGATACAGGACAAGGGATGCTAAAGGCTTTGATGGACACTTTTTGTCACATTAAAGCATCCAGACATCAGTTCTCAACATCTCTCAACACAGGAAATACTCCAACGGATGTGCAATTACAAAAAAAAAAAAAAACCAAGACTGGCCAGAAGCACTTCACAGTACAAAATATTTAAATTCCTGACATTAATTTTTGAGAAATTATTATGCTATTGTTTGAATGTATAAGTGGTATTATTTTATTATTTATGATAATTTACGTCGCAGTCAATTGTTCACAGTTGCTAAACAGTTAACATCTGTGGTCTTAAAGAAAATCTAATTTAAGAGAACGTATATTAAAATATATGTATATCTATTTAAATAGCAAACAAGTATTATGTATTTAATCTTGACAAATATTGCAGATATGCATATCACAATGTCTCACAAATACAATGATGGTAGCTCAAAACTGGTTGCATTTATCTATGTGTAAAACTGAATCACACGTCATTGAATCATGGTAGCTTCCCAGAGTCCAATTGTCAAATAAACAAAGTCACCTCAACACATGGTATGTTGCCATGGTGTCACATATACTATACCAATGTGTTTGCTTGTCAAAAACCTGAAGAAGAAAAAAAAAAGAACCAAACTCAATGCTCTCATCTTTGGTGCAGGCCTTTCAGGTGATTGACATTGTTCAGATATTATTTCCTGATGAAACTTTACCAGTATGATGCCTTCAACAGCTGCATTTAAGCAAGAGTCTGTAGAAAGTCTAATGTCTGAAGATGTGAAATGTCTTAAAATAAACAAAAAACTGATCATGCACTCTAGGAATTGTCTGCAAAGTCACTCTTCAATAAGTCTGTATATTTTAATTAACCTAAGCACTTAATGGGGAAGTGGTGGTCTAGTGGTTAGGGTCTGTGCGGTGCATGGAACCCCATGATCAGAAGGTTGTGGGTTCCAGAACCAGACCAGTAGGTTACCCTGAGGTTCCCTTGAGCCAGGTTCCATCTCCAGTGTTGCTCCCCAGGTGGTGGATGAATGGCTGCACCCTGCTGCACTGTGTGTATGGGCTAAATACAGAGGAAACATTTTGATGTGGTTTACTGAGTATTGTACAGTGGTGTCTTCACCATGCCAATTAGTCACTTTCACTTTTATAGCAGCATATTTATAGGTGGGGGAACAAACCACTGGGTCAAATGCACTACAAGCATTCCACACTCTACAGTGCCACTACCATCTCAGTGTCATTGCAGGGTTAAGAATGGAGTCAGTTAAGAATAGTCAGCATTGATCCTGTCCTGGTCTGGATCATGAACAAGAATCAAGGGGCTGACAAATGACTGATGAGCTACAGTCTGTAAGTGGACTTTCACTCAGTGGCCACTTTATTAGCTACACCTACCTTGTATTTACACTCACCGTCTAACAGCTACACTGATCATATAGGTGCACTTTGTAGTGCAATTACAGACTGTAGACCAACTACAGCAGATCATGTTCACTTACTGTCAAACATTAAGTGCTGTAACTCCAGCAGCACTCACTCATGTTCAAACATACACACAATGTCAGTTTCGGTGCTGAGAATTATCCTCTCCTCATCACCATGGTAGTCCTGCTGGGGTCCCAACCATTGGTTAATGGGAGGAGCTACATTATACAAGAAAACAGTTGCATTAGGATATTCATTTCTAGAGCTCCAAAGTGTACCTCTATGGCAGGTGGAGGAATTAAAAATGGAGTGGGGAAGGTAAGTGGAGAGCCAACCTTCAACAGAATCTGTTTCATGCCTTTAGCGTCACTGTTGCTTGTCTTCCTCGAGACAAGAACAGCTGTGTCTACATATTGGTGTATGGTGTAAGGTCATTGATCTGTGCATGTTTTGACCGGAAAGTGCCTTTTCTGTGATTGAGTGAGCAAGAGTAGCAAGCTGTAAAAAAAACAGTAAAAAAGACCATGAGAGTATCTCCAAATAATTTTCTAGAGATTTGTGAAGAACCTATATAACCTTTAAGGTTCTTTAAGTCTTTGAAACATGGTTCTTTGTGAAACTAAATATTCTGATGCCATCATTCAAAGAACCCCTAACCATATGTTCAGATTGGGAGTGCCAAAAGTGTCAAAATTTTCTCCTGTCACCCTACCTGTGACACTACTGAACACTTTTGAGTCTCTATGACTTAGATAAAGTAAATATTGACAGTAGATATTGTCTTGAACAAAGGAGCCACTGTGCAAAAAATTTGCTGGCCTATGGCTTATGTTTGTGGCAAAGGACAACAAGTACTTGGTCAGCTTGTCAGATTTGGATTCTTCAGGCATGTCAACAGCTCACAAAGAGGGACACACCATGAATTACTGCAAAACTTAGTGATGATCTGTTTTGCTCCATTGTTCTTTGGAACAAATGTTTGGTCTACATATTGGTATAGACAAATGGTTTCCCAAAGTATTACCTTCTTCTTATAGTGTATGATGGTGCTATTTTTTTGCTCCCCTGAAAACTATGTAAACATAACCCAGCCTTCACATAATATAAAAATAAAATCTCATCCATCAGACCAGGGCACTTTTCTCCATCATCCAGTTGTGAAGCTCATTGTAGGTGGACAGGGGTCAGCATAGGCATTCCGAAAGGCCTCCAAGTACACACTGGGGATTAACTGTTTCGCAGTAAAATTAGTTTAAGGTTGGCAAGGTGTTAAAAACATTATATACAATATGATGGAGAATTAATTCGAATGTTACATACATGAATAAATTAGTAATGGCTTGACGTGAGTCCAACACGTTGCTTTAAATATACCAGAATGAGTGAATAATGAAACCGTTTCAAAACCGTTTAAACCATTTAAAGTGTGCGTGTCACATATTACACAAGATTTCTTTCAGCCTATTGCCTCCCTCCCTATCTCTCCCTTATGTTCTGTAGGTCATGGTAAGAGCATGCAGGATGATAGGGCTGGCTTATCTTGTCAGGTGTGTGGGTTGCGTAGGACTCTAAGGTGGATAGCATTGACCTTGACCCAGTCAAACCTATAGAGCACCTTCCCATCACTATAAATCTACCAACGTGGCCTCTGCTGAAACAAAAAAATCTGGATTCTTTGAAACTTTGCTCCAAGGCTGGCACTGTTTTCTCCTTGAAACTACTTCCAGTTTACAATATTACTGCAGTATAATAGAATAAAACTCCAGTTCTTGGGCTTCATGTCAACTGTCTCCCATCAAATAACATATAAAAATTGGTGTTTCTATTTAGTGCAGAATTTGACATTCAGTTTGATTAGGGATCAGAGGAGCAGAGGATCTCACCAACCCTAACCACAAATTTCAAGATGGAGCTGAGGGAATGCTGTTGAATAGCATTTCTGCTTCACTTGTGTTTCATTAAATCAGTTGTATACACAGTTGTGTTACCCATTTCATGTTGCTACCATGTTTTTATGAACAAAAAGTTGGTTTTGCTACCACTAACCTGTCTAGAAATGGACCACAAAAGACAGCATCCTCCAAACCTTAAAATTTCTGATTCCTGATTGGAAGTTAAATGTTTGCAACTTCTACTGGAACTCAGTCAACTACCAAGGTAAATTGAACATAGCTTTAATTATGATATTTCATGAGATTAATTTTTTGCATTTATGACATTACTATTTTTACAAACTTGTGGTTAGGCTGCACTTATTGTTCGCTAACACCACATGATTTTAGATATTAAACACTTGGGGAGCAAGGGGGATGTGAGATCTGCTGTGATGTTTGTGTTTTTTATGGTAGGCATCCTAAAAAAAAGAAGAAAGAAACAAAAAGCAGCTGGTGATGGATGTGAGGTGAGTATATAGTATATAAAATTTTGGATAGTTGTTGTCTAATTGGAAGCAGTAACTGATAATGGCCTAACTTCTTCTGAATCCCTACAGAGAAACAAAGCTCAGATGAAGGCAGTTGATTTATGCTGTTTGAGATGTTTTCCTCTCTGAGCAGGTAATGAAGGACATCTGAAATGTTCAATTTACCTTAATTTAATATCATACATTTATAATACTTTGTTATGTTATGTGTTATCACAAGAATTAAACAGAAAAGAAATGTGAAATGGAAAATGACTTGACAACAGATAGGGGTTGAGATGATATGGTAAGGGCAGAAGGCTTTTCATTTTTAAAGAGGGGCATCAATAAAAATGATCAGGATAACCATGGCTCCATGCGCCCACACAGGCTGGAAATCCTGTTCAATCCAATCCAAGCACAGCTCAAAAGTATGTGAAATGGTTTAATGAAGTTAAAAAGATGCAGTACTGTATGTTAAATTGCTGGCCTTGTGTTTCTTTCTGTAGGGGAGAAGATTTTTTGTTTTCTATGGAAAGACGGGCTGAAGGGTTATTATTTTTTACCTTCTTGTGTAACCACATTTGATGAGAACTGTGGAAAATCCATTTTAGAAGATGTCCATAGGGCCCCTAATGATTGACAGGTTAAGGAACAGCTCAGACACCTTTTTCCCGGCTTAACCCCACATCACCTCTCATACTTTATCCTCTATAGGGAATAGTGCTTCCTGTGGCTTTTAGAGTATCTTTAGAGAAACTCTGTTTCTCTTGAACAGTGCCATTTAACTCTCATGGGACCATTTAAGGGCAAATGCAAGCATCAAAAAAGGACCTTTTTAAGACAGGCCTTAGCATTTTTTGTGTGAGCTTTAAAATTCTTTGAATCAGGAAATTTTTGCAGGAAAAAATTGTTTATAATACATCTTTTGTATTAATTCCACATCAAGACACTTTAGTTGGCTTATATTGGGAAATAAGTTTACTCTTGTAATTATATAGAAGAAGATCCAGTCATAAACAGTAAATATCATTCTACATAACATGGGGTCTAATTACTTTCTGAAACTATTGTTGTTAATAAAAGGAGCCAGAGAAGTTCTGCACTTATCAATTTGAGATGGTCATAGTGAGCCTAAATCAAGTTTAACACTAAAGTTAGTGTGAGATCAGACGAGACCATCTTTACAGACCCTAGATATCACAGTTACATGTCGATCATCTAATATTATATAAGACAGACATTTAGTAATTAATGTGTAACTTCAGTCCAGAAAATTTCTAGACAGAACCTGGAGCTGTATGTGTGAATACAAATGTCTATATCAGTCAGCCCAGACATTAAACAGAGTTTACATTTCTTGCACTCCAATATCAGTCCTTTGTAATGTCCTGTTGAGCCTGTATGTAAATAGAAAGGGTAATTTTTCAAGAATTCACAGCAAGTGATCTGGTGTTGATGACCTTGTCATACAACCGGTGCTAAACCACAGGAAATCTCTAGGGTGATGATGAGCTCTGGGAGCCAGGAGTTTTTTGTTTTTTAAACTGGCAAAGGGACTGTGTAGTCAGACCTAACTTGGATTAGTGTAAGAACATATCTGACAGCTCTTGCTGTGTGCTACATGAGTGAAATGTCATCCTGATTCTTTGCTTTTTGCAGAAAGGCTTTAGACTTTCTTATGGAATTTCAGTGGGGCAGCGGTGAAAGTGAAAGTGACAACCCTCGTCATTGCGAGGTCACAGCACAGCAAGCGTGAACCACAACAAAATTGGACCTCTGCTTTTAACCCATGCACACTCAAACAACGTGCAGCAGTGGGCAGCTATTGAAAACGCCCGGGGAGCAGTGACGGGGACGGTACCTTGCTCAGGGGTACCTCAGGGCAACCTACTTGTGAGGGAATCGAACCCACAATCTTCCGATGCAGGGCCAACTCCCTAACCTATAGGCCACCGCTGCCCGACAGTTCTTTGTAACTAGGCCACCACTAGGTGGCCTAGTGGTTAGGGAGTTGCCCTCGCATCGGAAGATTGTGGGTTCAATTCCCCTCTCCAGTGGGTTGCCCTGAGGTACCCTTGAGCAAGGTACTGTCCCCGTCACTGCTCCCCGGGCGTTTTCTAAAAATAGTTTGAGTGCATGGGTTAAATGCAGAGGTCCAATTTTGTTGTGGTTCACTGTGTGCTGTGCTGTGACCTCGCAATGACAAGGGTTGTCACTTTCACTTTTTCACTTATGTTACCCTTTATCAGTGGATCAGTGGTCAGTGTCACAAGTGGTTAGTGACCACTGTATCAGAGGTCAGTGTCTCACTGCTCACAAATTCAAATATAATACTGTCTAATCAGAACTAGCTTTTTCAATGAGACAAAGGCTCTCTTTGGGCAGTGGTGGCCTAGTGGATAAGGACTAGGCCCCAGGATCGGAAGGTTGCGGGTTTGAATCCTGGAGCAGTAAGTTGCCCTGAGGTACCTTTGAGCAAGGTTCCATCCCCATTGCTGCTCCTCAAGTGCTGGACATAGCTGCCCCTTGCTGCATATGTCAGTGGGTATAATGCAGAGGTTGCATTTAATTGTGTTTCACTGTGTGCTGTGCTGTGCTGTGTTTCACAATGACAAATTTTCACTTTCTTTCTTTAGCCATGAGTTTCATGATTGCATGCAGTCTGAAAGGTGCCTTGACAGACAGATTACCCCTTGCACTAACAGCCGTGAAAAGTTGTGCCAAGCTGGGGCATAAATTGCACTTTTTAATGCTTTCATATTTATTACCAAAGAATTGCTCATTGTAACTGTCTCCGTTGTGACTGATCATATGTCAGTCATATATTTGTTGGTCTCACTCACATCTGAGAAAGCTTTACCACCTGCTGCAGTAGAAATTGTACAGCTAAAACAGGCTACAGTCAGCATCTAACTGTGTATCTGCAGAGTGCACCTATATGATTCTCATTCAAATACATAGAACGTGTACATTATAAAGTGGCAACATAGTGTACAGCTTTCAGTCTCACAGATGGGAACCTTAAGTTCAGATCCCAGAGCTTTGGGCGGTAAATGACACAAATGAAACCAAATGGGGTGATATATGTGGTAAACGGCTAATGTGCACAAGCAGTATGACTAAAACCCAAGACTGCATGGGCTTAGAGGTACAGCACACACACTCCTCTATCTCTCTCTCCTCTCTCTCTCCAGCTACTCCTTCCCCTAGCTGCCCAGGATGAAAAATGATGTTTTTACAGGTGTCTCTTACGATGCGGATGCTGTCTCCGCTTGGCTGGAAATTGCATTTGTCTCTGCTCCTCCCCTTTTCTCTTTCTCTCCCTCTGTCTAGCTCATGCTTTCCTAACTTGAGCCAGACGCAGCCACACGTTTGCCCCACAGATGATCAAGCTGGTCGAAGTGGCTACATATGGGAAGCACATATGCATTCCCATAGATGAGCAGGGGGAGAGGTCTGGGTTTTTAATGTCTAATCTGGGCTTCAGGACATGTCCATTCATTTGTTGTGTCTGGCTGAAGTACTAAACAGGCCCACTGAATGTCATTCCCTCCAAAACTCAGAGGAGAAATGAAGACACATTGCGAAACATCAATGTCTACACTTACCTTCTGAGATTGTAATCAGCCCAAGGAATTCAGTTTGTGTCAGTGAGGTCACTGGATTACAGATTTTGAATGAAAACATATATTGTCTCAAATGTATTAAACCTTCATAGCACTTTTTTATGTTTTTTATGTTTATACAATAAATCAAATTATTTTAGTACTAAATTACTTTATTTAGTATTTTTTACTAAATTAATAAATTCATTTATTGTTTTTTTTTTCTCTGAGTGATGCTTTAAACTTTTTTCTTTATTCGTGCTACTCGTGCCATTATAAATAACTAGACTGGCTCTCCCACCGTGACGTCGATGTCTCATTGTGAAAATTATCAACTCCATTTTCTCTACAGGTGTACTTTTTATCTTAAAGTTATAGACTGCTATCCATCTGTTTTTCTGCAACACAGGCCTTTACTCTGTTCATTGGGAACACCACTGAGGTGGTGTTATGGGGGGTATTATTAGGGGAGGATTATTACTAGCGCAGCAGTGAAACTGATACAGTAGTGGCATGTTAGTGTGTGTGTCTATGTGTGTGTGTGTGTGTGACCTTCACAGAGTGGATCAAAACAGCAGTGCTGCTTCATTTTTAAAAATATTCTTCAATTGTTAAGCTAAGAATAGTCAGCAATCAAAAATGTCCCATTTCCTGTATCCAGAAAGTGGTCACTAATGAAGGCCTAGAGAATGCCTAACACAAACTGTGCAACATCATATAACCTGTCATCAATAACTGTCTGAATCAACAGGTTATAATGTAATGCAAAAGACTAACATTTCAGTGCTTATTCATCACTGTATACTCTATTCACCTGTCAAGGCAGAGGGTGAACTTTTACAAAGGTGCGCATGAGAGAAAGTGAAATGAGAAATGAGTAGAAAAGGAGGAGACAGAATGCAACAACGGAGAAAGATAGAGACAGGAGGAACAGCTGTTCAGCCGTTTACTTTACCGACATTGCTCCTTCTCCAGATGTTATGAACCGCGCCAGGGAACGGCAGGCAGGAAAGTGGGAGGAGGTAAGCAAGTGCTTTGGCCAAGATGGAATCATCATAGACTATATTTTATGGCTTTCACATTCAACGTGCTATGCGGACAGGGACCAAGGGTTGATAGTAACAGTGCCCAACACCATCATCTCTGTAAACAAAAACACAACATGGCAAACTCATTATGACTTTAGGCATCAGAGGGATGAAGCGTTCTTTCTGCAGTTTATTCCTATGTTTATGGTTTGTTGCTTTAACACTAATGATAAAAATCAGCTAAATATTGTTGATTCAACTATATTCAGCCAGTGCATTTAGGAAAATGTTTTTTGAAATTGACATATGTTCTTAGGTAAAATGATTAAATTGGTATAAAGTCTTACAAATCATATAATGCAGGGCTGGAAACAGATCTGGGGAAGAATACAGGGACATTTCTTCTACCTTAGCATTCTGAAACGAAAGAGATTTGGAACCTCTGACAGTCTTTCTTGACCTAGCCATCAAAAAGCTTCTGAATGACTCTCACACCTGAGAAGTTGAATTCTCCAGTCTGACTGAATGAAGATTGTAGTATTTGGTCACAGTTGCCAAATGGCATGTTGAGAATTACAGAAAGTATTACCTGCTGATGTATCGCCCCCTTTGAATTATACAAATTCTTTCCTACAGTCAAACATGGTGGTGTCAGCATCATGTTTATCTGAGGTGGAGACCCAAGATAAAGGGAATGATGCATGCAGAAAAATAAAGAGCCATCCTATGCAAAAAAGGTTCCCATAGCAAGGGCAGTGTAATCAGTTTATCCACACATATCTGACATGTTCACAGGCTAAGTGCAAATGTTATGCTTCTATTAATTTAAAGGTGAGAATGAACACTGTGCTCAGTCCAAAATGGGTATATCCAGAAGAATAGCTCCCGTCTGCAAGTGAGTGTGATGACTTTTTCAGTGTTAAAGAGACTGTTGTAAAAATGTATTTAGTTTATAAAATGTATTTGTTATGGGAACGATAACCCAGCCACTAGGGATGCACAAGCCAGTGTATTTCTTTGTGTCGGTCCCAAGCCTGGACAAATGGGCAGGGTTACGTCAAGAAGGGCATCCGTTGTAAAACCTTTGGCAAATCAATATGTGGACAACCAAGCAGAATTCCATACCAGTTCGGTCAAGGTCCAGGTTAACAATGACCGCCACCAGTGCTGTTAGCCTACAGGGTGCTGGTGGAAATGGGACTACTGTTGGCCAAAGGAGAAGAAGAAGAAGAGAAGGAAAGCATGTCCGGAGGGATGAGGAGAGAAAGAAGGTGAGGAGAGTGGAAGTAAGAGTAGGAACTTTGAATGTTGGCGGCATGACTGGTATATGTAGAGAATTAGCTGATATGATGTAGAGAATGAAGGTTGACATTTTGTGTGTGCAACAGACTAGATGGAAGAGTAGTAATGCCAGGTGAAATGGAGGAGGGTTTAAATTGTTTTATCATGGTGTGGATGAAAGGAGGAAAGAAGAATTCTGGAGTGAGTCAGATGAAGTGATAGAGAGTGTACCCAGGGGTACAGAGAGTGGTGATTGGTGCAGATGTTAATGGACATGTTGGTGAAGGGAACAGAGATGGCAAGGAGGCGATGGGTATGGTGTCAAGTAGAGGAATGCTGAAGGTCAGATGGTTGTAGATTTTGTGAAAAGGATGGAAATGGCTGTAGTTAATGCTTATTTTAAGAAGAGGGAGGAGCACAGGGTGACGCATAAGAGTGGAGGAAGATGCACACAGGTGGATTATAACCTTTGCAGGAGGGTCAGTCTGAAGGAGATTGGAGACTGCAAAGTAGTGATGGGGAGAGTGCAGCTAAACACCATAGGATGGTGGCCAGTAGGATGACCTTGGAGGTAAAATAGAGGAGGAAAGCGAGGGCAGAGTCGAGGATCAAGTGGTGGAAGCTGAAGGACTGTAAGGTGGAATTCAGGCAGGAATTAACACGGGCATTGGGAGGTGGTGAAGAGCTACCGGATTGCTGGGAAACTGCTGGAGAAGTGATAAGGCAGACAACTAGAAATGTACTTGGTGTGACATCTGGAAGAAAAATGAAGGATAAGGAAACCTGGTGGTGGAACCGAGATGTCCAGGAGTGTATAAAAAAGAAGAAGGAGACAAAGAAGAAATGGGACAGTCAGAGAGATGTAGAAAGTACACAGGAGTACAAGGAGATGAACTGCAGGGTTCATGGACATGGTAAGAGAGGACATGCAGGTGGTTGGTTTGAAGGAGGAAGATGCAGAGGACCGGAAGAAATGGAGACGGTTGATCCACTGTGGCAACTCCTAAACGGGACCAGCCAAAAGAAAAAGAAGATTTGTTATGGGAATGATGTACTCACTGGTTGAAAGTGACTTTAGTAACGTGTTTACAAGGACCTTTCCTTTTCCATTCAGGATAATCCACTATTGTTGTCTATATGCACTGAAAGCAAAAGCTGATTCAGTGGTACAGGAAGAATGTATGGGAAACAGTTTAATTTTTCAAATGTTAAGCAGTTGAGTGTCTTTAATTTTATTTTAATTGGTCATTCTGAATTCCCAAAACTAACAGGTTAATGCTGTGCTCCATTGAGTGCAGTCAGGAAATGAAAGACCCACAAAAACAGTGTGCTGTGTCTGGTGCCATTCTCCACGATAGGTTTGGGTTGTCAGCACAGCTTGACATCATCAAGACAGCACGCTAACATACAGTTTGACTCCAGTGAGGTTTTCTGGGACCACCCATTGAGAGAAGAAACAAAAAGGCCATCAGTACAGATTCCATAAAAAATATGCCACTGATGCATTCTTGATATACATTTGGTAGATGTTAATCAGCTCTGTCCCATTTGCTCTGCTGTGTCAAATTTAGGAAAGAGTTCTTTGAAATGATTCAGAAATATTAATAAGTGAAGAGTCTTAGTCTTAATCTTATATAAATAAAAATCTAACAACTTTGGGGTTCTGTGTGTAGATTACTATGAAAAAAAAAAGATTTTATATCTGTGGACAAACAAAATGTGGAACCATCTTAATGATCCTTCCATTGACAGGTCATTTGGAAAACTTTTTCAAACATTTCAAAGAATGTTATACTCAGGCTTTGGATTAGTGTCTATCCAATGTATATAAAATATATTTCACTGGCATATTGATAGTATTTTGCGCCCTCTCTCAATGGGTGGTCCAGGTAGCCTCACTGGATTCAAACTATAGATTTGTCCATTTTTTGTCCATTTTTTTCATGTTTAGTGCCCCTGAACATGTGCTTCCTCTGCATCTGGAGGAGTTGCTGCCATATTTCAATGCAGCTACTGTATTCCAGACCTTCCCATTCTTCAGCTGTGAAAGGCACAGGAGGGAGGGCAAGGAGAAAAGAGGGAGGAGGTAGAGCGGAGTAAACGGATATTAAAATTTTCCTATGGAACCCAGCTTCAGAATGTGGTTTCAGATACATTCCTTCATATGGCGGGAAGGCAACGTGAGCCTCTTTTTATCTGGGCCATAAGTGTTCAGTTAAAATGGCTGGACAGAAGAATGGATGAAGGAGAAAGTGAGGGAGCATGGAAACAAGTGCTTCCCAATAAAAAAAAAGACTGTATGAGTACAAATGAAAGTTCATTGAATGTGATGGATGGTCACCTGGGGTGACATTACAACAAAAGCAAATGTTGTACCTTCATTTCCTACACTCACCACCAACCAATCCTCTTACCTTAGAATTTTTTTAACCAGCCCTTACTTTTCTGGCCAGTAACCCCTTCATCTTTTCTGAGGAAAAGAATCCCGCTCATTGCATTTGCACATGTCCAACCTCCTCCAAAACATGGCCACTAACAGGCAGATAAATAAGTGCAGCTGATCAGCCCTATGCAGGACATGGTGCTCCAGAGGAACATTAAAGCACATTTCAGCCCTTCCAAAAGAACTAGGAGAAAGGAAAAGAAGGGGAAAGAAAAGAGGGGGAAAAAAAGTGAGGCCTGGCAGAAAGATTAGGTTGGTTCTTTTAAAACAGCTGCGGGTTCGTCCGGCCCAAGCTACCGCTTCCCAGCAGATTACTGCTTCATCCCGCAATTCCTCAAACACCCTCATCCTACCCCCACTTTTCGTTGTTCGTCTGATCCGTTTTCCGCTCATCCTTCTTATTTATTTCTCTTTCTGTCTGTCCTTTCTAAACTACTCAGCACTAAAAAATGACTCTGGAACTTAGAATCAAAAGAGGAAAAAAAAAAAGTTCATAAATATACAAAGAATAATGAATGAAAATATTACACACCCATAAAATTTAGCACCGCTGGGGAAACATTCTGAAAGTCTAAATCAGCCTTGCTTCTGCTCATGACGAGCAACTACAAGGCTGAAGATTGACGAGTGACCGAGTGACTATGCGTGTCAATAGTACTTTTAAAATTCTACTCTTTTACAATATGTCTGTTGATAACAATTAAATTATATAGTGGGCAATCAAGAATAGACATCGTTTTTAAATCTGAGATTTTATTTCTGCCTACAATTTTTTTTAGAACTCTACTATAAAAACTCTAATATGACAATAAATAAACCTGGTTAGAATTTGCGACCAATGTGAAACACTGATTATTACTTTTTTTTTATGTGAAGTTGTTTAAGAACATTCCTGTATTTGGACTTTGGAGAAAGAGGGATATGAAGGTTTGGATCAGGGATGTGCTATTAATGAGTCTCATTTATACTTCTGTTGAATTTAGTTTTAAATGTTTCCTGTGTGTAATTAGTCCAGGTTGTTTTCCTTCCATTTAAACTGAATTCATTGTTACCTGTACTCAGTGATTTGCATTTAGAGGTTTACACAGTGCTACACAGGATATTACAAAGAACAAAAGTGTGTTGAAAATTAACAAACAAGGTACAGTCCTGCACAAAAGTCTTGAGCCACCTCTCACTTCATATTTTGCTTTCAATGAGGCAAACTTGATTTTTCATGTATTGTTGAGAAAGAGACCTTGAGACATCCAGACCAGTTTTAGAGGATTGTTTTTTTGGATTTGCAGATGATGATGCAGATGATTCTGGATGATCAGGTGATTAGTTTACTGAATGCTGAGTGTTTGGAATCTTCTGTCTTTAGACACTTAGTATTTTTTCTCTGCAAAACATTAATTCCTCTTTCTTTCTTTTAGTCCTTTCAATATGATGAAGAGAAGAAGGTTTGACTTAAAATATTATTCTTGCATCAAGGTGATTCCCAAGCAAAAAAGAAAAAACATAAGGAGTGGCTCAAGACTTTTGCCCTGCATCTATAATTGCTAACATTCATGCTGCACAGTGTTGGACACTCAGGAAGGCCACTTGAAGATTAGAAGACTTTGCAGTAAAAACCCAGCAAAAATGTCCAGAGCTTTATAGTATTGTGAAGCACTTTTAAACACCCTTCCTCTTAAATGCATGCCTTGTTTTTTGTCTGGGTGTCCTTTAAGACTAATATATATGCTCCCACACACTGTCTCTGGAGGGGTGTGATGGCTGGAAAAGAAGTTTGTGGCTCCCTTTCTGGGTCTGTGTATTAGTTAGGGATGCAGAAAGTGACCTCTATAACCTGGCATTAAGACACATTAACATGTCTGATATACATTTTTAAGCATCTGCTGCGGGTCCACCAGGCTTAATTAGTCTCCTCTACTGAGAGGTGTTGATCTGTGAGTTCCTTCACACCACTATGTTTATGAAGAGCAATGAGAGCTCACTGCTCCTGCACTAATTCTGAACAAATTTAAGGCTCAAGAATAGACATTTACCCTTAGGAAATTCTATTTGTTTCAGCATTCATTTGCTTTTGAGTCCTGAGGTCTCACAGAGGTCTCATAAAAGGACCTCTTAAGTACACTTGTGAAAAAGGTTTTGTGTGCAAGATGATGTTTATCAATGCAATGAGTTATCCAGAATATGGTTTTATAGTGTCTGTGCATGGAGAGCCACCATCCAGAATCTTCTTCAGGAAAGAGGCTATAACTGTCACATTCCTAATATCAAGCCACTCGTGAAGCAGAGACATTGAAGCATCTACGGAGAAGACAAAGTGAACTAGTCTAAATTCATAATTTCAGATTAAAGGAAATTTTTCTTTTTCATTTAGAGATCAAAGTCCTAGAGGAAGAGTGAAGAGACATGGAATCCAATATATTTGTAGTCCAATAGATAGTTTTATAATCTGTGATGAATCAGGGTGTCATTTCATCTGCTGATGTTGGTCTGCTGTGTTTTATCAAGACCAAATTCAAGACAGCCATCTACCAGGAGATTTAAGAGAACTTCATGCTTCTATCTGCTTCCATCCTTTCCAATAGCACTTAGCACCTGCTTGCAGTACTAAATGGTTTGTTTACCATGATATAACTGTGTTTCACTGGACAGCCAACTTGTCTGAAGAGAACCTAATGAAGCAAAAGATAATCACCTCCATGCCACGCTAAACTGGTTCTGTAATTTATGGTAAGTGAGTCCCAGCCATGTACTAAATGCATAAATTAACATACTTTTCCGACATAGGACATTTCTGTACTGTAAATGCTTTTTTGATTAATCTTGGGAAATATTCTAACAAATTCAGATACTGATTTGTGATTTTCATTAGCTGTAAGCCATAACAATTGCACGGTTGTGATGAAAAAGGCTTGAAGTACAATCCCCTCCAAAACTTTGGGAACATCAAGGCCAATTCATTTGTTTGTGCTATCTACTGAAGAAATCTGGATTTGGATTTAATACCAAAAGTTTGTGAAATGTTTCCTGAGCTACAGAATGGCTTGTTTTCTTCCCATAAACAGCCCTCTGGTTTTGTTGGTTTTCCTTTTTTAACAACAAATGCAGTCTTCATAAGTCAAATCCAAAGCTTAGGCTGGGAGTAGCTATTAAGAGCTCATGTTCCAGTACTTTTGCTTACTTGAAAAACTAGGTGGTCAGATACAAAATGCATGGTGTTCTATGTAATTAAACATATATAGATGTCAATACCAGGAAAACGGAAAATATATAGTATGAGCTGCAATCATTCGGGAGTCAGCAAAAAAAGGCCTCTAAAGCACATGCATCTGTTGTCCACTCCAGTACAGAACATGTACAGAGTCACGTTTGGTCGTTTGGTTTGTAAGGGGATGCCACAGAGCATGACCGTGAAAAGTGAATGCGGAGAGAAATCAAGAAATGGATTCCTCTTTTCAAAGAAGCAGGGAGTCGGGAGAAACATTAAATGTTTAAAGGTTTCAAGCTGGAGCCATCTGGATCGATCTAGAACCAACCCTGCAGAGTTCCTAGTTGTTCAGCCTTTTATCGAATGCCTTTAAGCATATGTTCCAAAAGCCTGTTTCTGTAACTTGAGACGCTACTGTTGCTCAAGTGGTGCAAAGTGTCTTGTCTGGATGTTTTTGCTATCAAAACATTAAGGCTTATTGATGCAAAAAATAACATTTTCATTTTTCTTCATGGCAGTTCACTTCTGGGTGAAAGATTTCAGCTGTACACTTTGATTCAATAGCCAGTGCTATAGCAAACGTGTTGAATCTTGGCCTGAATGGGGTTTGGTCATTTCATGAAAGAGCTATAAAAAAAGATGCTTAGTGGCTCTATAGGGCTCATCCAGTTCAAAATCCTCAACCTGAGTTTTATAAAGAAAGTCTCTTGGTTGCAACATGGCCGTAGTTCAGAACAAAAAGGCAATAAGTTTCAGCCTGGCTTAACTGTGCTGACATTGGAGTCAGTCAGCAGTGTCTGTAATAAAAGGTTATTACAGTGTTTTGGTTTTATGAGGTAGGTGTGTTTTGTGTCACTGAAGAGGAACAGTGAGTAAAAGTTAAAAGTCTGCAAAACAACAAATGCTAAAACAAGAAAATAAAACTGTATTTCCTGGCCTAACAGGAAATTACCTCATAGGTAACTGATAATAGGAATCACCTTCATACTGATGGCTAAATAAATTCAAATTGTTTCAATAGTGTCTCATCCCTTTACCTTAACTCTCTTGTTGGGACAGTTATAACAATGTAAAAGACATGATACTGCTCTTAAATATAAGTCTTGTCTTAAATCAACAGCTGGCTGAGCCAAAACATGATTTTTTCCCAACCTATTTATACAACATTACTCTTTTTTTCTGCCTAAATCTCTCAAACCCCCTAGGGTTGCCAAGGGTCTGGTTCTGAGCTCCGTTATCCCATTCATGCTGTCAACCAGGTTTTTCATCCATTATTGGAGGGTTCAGGAGTTGAGTCCATGTCTCAGGATCTGGAAAAATACCCAAGACCAGTCAGAGGCTGTTGCTAGGCAAAATTATTATGTTGCTTTAAAACGATTGAGCACATTTTCTTCTATGAAAAGCTTTTGACAGAATGTCAAACAATGTTTTTTTTTGTTGTCGTTGTTTTTGTTGTTATAACTTCATTTAACCAGCAAGAAATAAGAACAATTTCTTCTTGACAATCAGGTAAGTCCCAAAAACACTGAGAGGGTTTTAACCCGTCTTTTAGCAGCATAATGCTGGATTTTTATTTTTCAGGAATGGTTTGAGGAACTGTGGAAATCCATGTCTGCATGTTCTGTTCTCCTCTGCACAGACATATTACTACCTGATCTTCAAACATGGATCATAGGTCAAGCTAAGTTGTGTTAATTAAAAATCATTGTATTTAATTTAGCAACATCATGTTTAATTGTGGATCATTTGGTCAAGGTGACACTTAATCATGATAAGGCTCAGTTGATCTTGTTGCTGGACCTTTGAATGTTGTTATACCAACAGATAGATTTGCCATTAATATGCATAAAACTGTTTGGACATATGCTTTCATCATATCAGACTCTTAACTTACAATCACAACATCCAGGAAGAGCTAGTAATTTCTCAAAGCCTGGCTCGGACTAAAATCTGGCAACCTTACAGCTAACTTGGTAACTCTTCCCAGATTGTTGTCCAATCTCCTGCTGAGGCTGTGCCATAAATGCATATACCAGCATGTCAAGAAGACCTGGACTACCCACTTCAGTACATATGGATACCTAACCTATTGGATATGAATGTGCCTTGGGAAGTGTTGTTGGACAGGAGAAAAAGGAGGCCATCTTTAATTTAGAAAGGAACAGTCAGGTACCCTGGGCCACATACCTGTTGGTGTACTGGCAAGAAATATACAACTGGGAAGCTGGACAAGATTTTTTCAGAGAATTTGTCAAAAATCCCATTCAGCTTGCTCAAATGTAGGTTTTGATAAGATTTGTCAGCTGTGTTTTGGTTAAATGGGACTTTTGCCAATGTTCTTTCCAGATTGTCCAACCTGGCAATGGCTGCAATGAAAAAGCACATTTGTGGAGCATGGATACATCAACTGGCAAATTTGCCCTACCCTGTCTAATATGAATAATGCAAATCATCTTTTGCCAGCTGCGCCACTCAGAAGGGACTGTATGAGTCTATAAGATCTTCAGATGGAGGCCTGAAGTTTCACAGAGTAGAGAACGAGCAATCAACAACCTCCCTTCCGTTTCTGGCTCCAGCAACAGCACAATAAGATAAATCACAGGAGATCCATCACCACAATGAGAAAACCAAACCAGCAAAGATATTATACTGCCTTTACAGCCTCGAGCCAGCTCAGTGTTCACACACACACATACACACAAACATCCTCATAGACAGATTCCAGCTTTCTTTCATGCACATATGCCTTTCTTTCTCACATACTCATACAAACATATGCAGGCTCAGATGCATCAGAGGACCTTGAGCTGTCAGCAGTGAGCCTCGGGTCGCTCTGGAAGCTATTTTTATACCCAGGAACACTCGGGGACATAAGTCCACACACCGGGTGGTCACGCTGCATGAAGACAACTTTCCCCGTTTCCATGACGACCCAGGACCTTTAGTGGAAACCACCGCACCACTCAAAGTAGTTGAGCAGCCCTTCCTGTCTACCCTTTTTTCTCTCCCCCCTCGTCCCTCCTCCCCTTGCTCTCTCAGCTGGACAGACCACCTGGAAGAGGATACACCATGGCTGCACCGCACCTATTGCTCATAGCAACGAAAATAAACTGTTTAGTTTAGCAGAAACACAGAAACATAGCATGTGCTCACTCTTATGGCATTAGTTGCGTGCAAATGCAGCCCATTGCTTCAGTTATATATTGCACATGCCAGTGCTTTATTTGGACTGCCATCACTTTAAATTCATAAAAAGCAGCTTTTTAATTTCAGTTAGACCAGTGATTCTGACTTTTGCCTAAATCTTTCCAGAGGAAAGGAAAGACTCTCTGTGCTAACATGTAACATGCAAGCGTCACTTAGACAAAAATGCAGATAAACACCCTGAACATATCACCAGTCCAACACTGATAGACAAACTGTCAGAAATCTGTCAAATTATGGGAGAGAAAGCTGTCATAGCTGTGAATGCTTTCTGACAGCATTTACGAAAAGCATGACCCAGTTGTTGTTTTTCAAGCTGTATTCCATCTGTTTTGTTACGAGCATTAAAGATTTACAGGAACTCCATCTATCAGCAGTACTTGTGAATCATTACCGTCTTCAGAAGGCCACACAGCTGACACACAACCTGCGAGAGAGAAGTCGCTGATTTAAACTGCAAATAAAAACTCCCTTCTGGACCCAAATCCATCCTCTTTCTCTGTTTTTACCAAACCGGAGGCCAAAATTGATGGAAGATCTCATGGACAACATCCTGAATAAGCACGTCAGTTACAGAAGGGCTTTAATGATGGCAGTAATGATGCTATTATGTTGGTGAAAGGTGGGTGGTATTGCGGTAGCCCCCACAGCTTCTGAACGACTCTCTAGATGGATGCAAAAGCCAGCAGTACATGCAGCACACTTCATGCACACATTCACACAAAACCTTAGCTCGTTCTCCTACAGAGCTTTTCCAGGGAAGCCAGCAGTGGGTCCAGCACAGGAAGTGCTCAGCAGTGCATACCAAAATGGAAATGATCATTTTATCATTCTAAAGTAATTACACAATTGCATGAGTAATTACACAGTTGCGTAAGAAATAACATTTACATTTGATATACGTTTTTTGTTGAAAAGTTGGAGTCTCTTTTGACTTTTTTACGTTTTTAGAGCATCATAACGTAAAGGATAATTATTTCCTTTGGTGAAGCAAGACAGTATGCACTACTATGATAATAACAAGTCGAGGGTGGTATTAGATGGGAGGAGAGAGAGGAAGAATAAGATTTAGGAAGATAGAGAGAGAGAGACAGAAAACAGATGGTTGGAAGGAAAGGGGGCCGAAGCGCACAGGTGGACTGGATGGGCGGACTGGGTGGAAGTAGGAGAGGAGGAGGAAAAATGAGCCGTTTCTCCTCTGAGGACATGGCGGAGGAACAAAAGCGCACTGGCCGGTCCTCATCAATCCCCATACACAGGTGCTCGGTGACAGATCAAATCCGTGTACGCCTTTTATTTCTCCCCTGCTGCTGCTGTGGCTGCTGCTGCTGCTGCTTGCCCACTGTTTCAAGGAGGGGATGCAGGCTTTTGATTGCAAAACCGGGTGCCCATATGGAAGCTATCAGAGCAGGACCTGCTGGCCTGCCTGTCACTCCTGTCGCAAGCCTTCCTGTTTCCTGCCTTCCCAGTGGTGTCCCTAAAAACAAAAGAGAAAGAGAAGAGCCCATAGTGTGGACCACAATCTACCCCGTCTGATTCATGTCCAGAAAAAGGCCACGAGCTGGTGACTTCCTGTTGGGGGGCTTTCCCACATTTGTGTTTGGTACCGGGACGCAGATAAAGGTGACAGGGTGAAAATGAAAGGATAGGTGGAATAGGAAGTTCAACTTTGTGCCGGTGTGTTTGTTATCGGTTCCCAGTCATGTGATTGATGCCCTTGTTTGTCAGGTTCTTTAAAATCAATTATTCCAAAATTATCCTCGCCAAGAAACAAGCACTACATTTAAATTGCAGACTTGAAACTCTTTTTTACTAATTGCTATACTGGTACAAATTTCATTTCCAAGCCAATTCCAATTAAAGAATGATATCATTCTTTAATTTTCAGTCCAGGCCTGTGCATTGACTGTTGAGGTATTGAACACCATCTCAGCAGAAATGCAGCCCCAGATCATTCATGAATGGGGAATTTTAACATATTCTTATGGTTATGTTTCATCAAACCCCACCAGAAAAACGTTCCATCTTCATCTCCTTGAGCAGTCCATGATCCATCACTGAACATCAGTTCAGTCAACCATTCACACTTCACCCTTGCTTCTCTTTTTCCACTATAATCTTGTTTTCTTCTGTTTAGGTGTCAATGCTGGTTTTGTTTGGATTTTCTGGGTGTGAAACCCATTTCATTCAGCCCTTTTCTTACCATTCTTGCATTGCTTCCTGGTAAAGCTTATTTGTTTTTCATTGGTTTTGTTGTATATTTTATATTTTCAAGGCATATTGTTTCAATTTTCCATCCCTAGGCAATGACGTCTACCGTGGTCTAGTTGTATGTTTTCGTTTTAGAACCTTCCCATTTTGTTTACACTTGCACCATTTTAGACACAGCTGACTAAGAACATGAAGCATTTTTCGCTACAGCCCATGCTGTATTTCCCTATTTTTATAATCCTCTGCATTGTTTCACTTGACATTTCAGCGTGGATTTCCTCCAGGTGCTCATGTTTCCTCCCACCATACAAAGATATGCACGTCAGGTTGATTGGAGATGCCCTGTATGACATGATGTTCATGGTGTTTTCCTGCCTGTCCTGTGGGAGCTAGGGTAGACACCACCGCCCTACTCAAGACTTAAGGGCAGCTGTGGTCTAGTGTTTAGGGACTAGGCCCCTGAAGGTCATTGGTTTGAATCCCAGAACAGTAGGTTGCCCTTAGGTACCCTTGAGCAAGGTACCATCCCCATTTCTGCTCCCTGGGTGCTTTAAATAGCTGCCCCCTGCTCCACGGTGCATATGTGTGAAAAGCAGAGTTGTATTTCATTGTGTCTCACTGTGTGCTGTGTTGCACAATGGTAGAAATAATCCCGTTGACTTTAAGACAAACAGCTAAGAAAATGAGTGAGTGAGCCTTGTATTTGAGTAAGAAATGCAAATTATAAGTTGATTCTATCAATATTTTCCCTGCTTATTCAGTGATTTCATCCCTTCCATTTTACTTGGTCTGTAAAAATATGAAAGCAATTAAAAAGATTTCATTTGTTCCACACATTTTCAGCTTAGAAATAGTTTTATATCACATTTGAGGTTTTTTTTTTTGTATGAAGGAAGGAAAAAGCGGGGTGAACATTCTCTTAGTGTTGTGATTTTGCTGGGGCTTGGTTTAACATACCAAAGCAACTCCAGGAAAACTTTTTTGGTTCAGGGTTTTCTTTAATGATGTCCGTGGCTACATGGTCAGGTGAGATGGGGCAGCCATGCTTCAGTTTGAAGAAGTCATCCTTCAACACATCTTTCATCCTAGCCACGGCAGCACTTCCCGTTGTGTGAAAAACATCAGTGATTGACTCCTGGATCCAGTTTATTTAGAAGATTCATTTCTTCCCGGGGACCTAACGCCAGCTCCCCTACCTGACGTATCCATAAAGCAAAACTTGAGAGAGAGAAAAAAACTGAGCAGATGCGAAGGAATGGTGAAATCCTCCAAGACTAAGAGTGGATTTACAAGTGTCCAGGGGAACAGGGAGGGGGGCCTCCGACAGTGAAAAGTTGTAAAGAAAAGAGCACACACCCTGATGCTGCTACTCTTTAAATGCACCTACACTTCACACGTGTAGTCAACAAATACATGGAGATACCAGGCCAATCTGGCCTGATTGCCAACATAGGCATCAGGTCAGACTCCAGGCTTTGTAATCGTTTCAGTTAACTCTTCCAGGTCTATGATTATTGCTGTTATTTTTGCTTTTAACTTAAAGAGAATTAAGTTTTTCAATTAATTACATTGTAATTAGTTAAGTGTTCATATTCTCATTTTCATTCTAGTCAGAAAATATCTTTTACTTACAGCTTCTGACGTGGTATCCACAAAAATTTGTATATTGCACTTTTCTCAATTTTCTGTACAACCAAGTAATCAGTATTAAATTTTAATTAGTATTAAAAACAATAAAAATAAATAAAATAAATATTTTATTGACAACTAATATGTTTTCTGGGAAATATATTCTATAGGCCAAAGTTTTGGGCAATCCCTTGTATTTCTTTCAAACTAATTAATACACTGCTGTAAAAAAAAAAAGAAAAATACAAAAATTACAAAAAAATTATTAGAAAAACAAATCAGAATTTATCTGGGTTTTAAATCATTTTGCCTGTAGTAACACATCATTTATCCATAAACACTCTATTTGTTTTGAATGAAACGTACCAGGTTTGTCTTTTGTGCGCTGATGTTCACTTTGTGTCGGAATCTGTTTACTAATGTCAAAACTCCAGTTGCTGCCAGAAAACCTTTTCATTGTGGTGTTAAAAATAAAAGGAGATGGCTAATAACACTAGAGTGGTCAGTACAAGGACTATGTCTTATAAATGGACAAAAGTACATTTCATTTAATTGGGAGAACTGAAGGATTTATGTCAGTTGGGCTTTAGAGGAAAGGACGGCACAGAATGTACTGTTCCTGCGATGAAACATGAAGGTGGATCGGTCCTGAAATTGTTTTGGAGGAGGAAGATCTGCAGACTTAATCCAAAAGGACCAACAAATAGATCATGTACAAGGCTTGTGGGGTATATTCTATGGTTGCATATATTTTTTCAGCTTACCTTCAGCATATCCTTTCAGTTCATTTGTAGTTATTTAATGATCATTTTTTTCAAGACACACGAAGCTGCTCAAGCAGTTTTCTTTTTCAACGTGCGATAGACAAATTCCAGAAATCCTCAAATCCTTTTGTCAGTCAAATGGATCTCCTGAGAAGAGGAGATAAGAAATGGACTGACTAAAAGACAAGCTCCCTCATGACAGTACATCACAGCTAGATCTGCTTTCTTTCCCCACTGTGTGTGAAATAAATCAGATGGCAACGTGGGGCTTTACTCTGGGAATCACCGGTCCTCCTGAAAGGAAGCTCAAGCAGACCTGCAGCTTCCTGTGGACCAAATAAGGCATGTTCACACCTGCCTGTGGGCGAGCAGGCAACTGGACAGGAGTCAGTGTCACACGCCACTGACCCACCAGACCTGCTCCTTCTAAAGTCTTTTCCTATGAGGCAGCCCCAAACTCCAACCTCCATCTTATCCTGCCTCCTCGATTCTCCACTGTACCTCAGTGCCTTTTATTTTTTTATGTATTCTACTTTCTTATACTTTCTTATACCTATTATGCTTCCTTGCATAAATTTGTTTTACTTGGATTAAGGCCTGCTAACACCTCTAACACTTTAATACACCTAACCTGTCAATTTTGCGTGTAATTCAGCATGACTTTTTTTGGGCAGAGGTGGCCTAGTGGTTAGGGACTAGGCTCCAGGATCGGAAGGCTGTTGCCACGAGGTACCCTTGAGCAAGGTACCGTCCCCATCACTGCTCCCTGGGCAGCTTTCAATAGCTGCCCCCTGCTGCACGTGTGTGAGTGCATGGGTCAAATGCAGAGGTGTAATGTTGTTGTGTTTCACTGTGTGCTGTGCTGTGCTGTGTTTCACAATGAAAAAAATAGTCACTTTCACTTTAAACATAACAGACTTCTCTTGATACTGTTTCATGAAGAATGATACATGTAAATGACTTCTGTTCTGATTTGCCACCCTGAAAAGAACCTCAATGAGAAGTCATTCCAGTTAAAGCACTCTAAGCCTGGTCTTCAAACACACCTCATCAAATTTTGGAAAAGGAGGAGCTTTCTGAATATTTTTGGTTCTCATTTTCAGTCCAGTCCCTGTATCTGACCAGTTTAAAATATTTTTTTGTTGTTGTTGTTGTTGTTTCTTTTTGTAGGTCAAGCCACACAGTGATCTATGTGTGAATCATTAAAAGAGAACAAAAGCATCTAACTTCAGGCATGAAGGAGTGGAGAAACAGGTGGTGATGATTCCACATGATCTAGTGACTAGTTTACTGCTGATGCTGGACACTGGATGTTGGAACCATTTTATCTTTTGACACTTTGCAGCCTGGGGTACAAAAATTTTGTCCCCATTTTTTTCATTCAATTGATTCAACATGCCACAGAAATGACAGTTTGACAGGCATAATTGTATATATGTATTTTATGTACCAACAATGTGATTTCCTAGCAAAATATAAAGAAAATGAGGGATAACTCAAGCCTTTTGCGCCGTTTTGTATATGTTAATATGCTGGATTTTGTAACATCAGCAAAACTAAGCAATAGTAAATAAATCACTATTTTTCCATTGTACACATCATAACCCTTGGCGCCCATCACCTCTATAAAGAGATTATTTTCCCTACAACATGCTATTTTCATTCATATATATACATTCATTTATTTCATTCATATATATACATTCATATGTGTGTATTTTATATATATATGTGTGTGTGTGTGTGTGTGTGTGTGTGTGTGTGTGTGTGTGTGTGTGTGTGTGTGTGTGTGTGTGTGTGTGTACAAATAAACAAGATGAACAAGATGGAAATAAACAAGATGGAAGTAAGGGCAGCGATGAAGAGGATGCAGAATGGAAAGGCTGTTGGACCGGATGACATACCAGTGGAAGCATGGAGGTATTTAGGGGAGATGGCAGTTAAGTTTCTGACCAGATTGTTTAACACAATCTTGGAAAGTGAGAAGATGCCTGAGGTGTGGAGACGAAATGTACTGGTACCGATCTTCTAGAATAAGGGTGATACACAGAGCTGTAGTAACTATAGAGGGTATAAAGTTGATCAGCCACACCAATAAGTTATGGGAAAGAGTAATGGAAGCTAGGTTAAGAAAAGAGGTGAGGATCAGTGAACAGCAGTATGGTTTTATGCAGAGAAAAACCACTACAGATGCGATGTTTGCTCTGAGGGTGTTGATGGAGAAGTACAGAGATGGTCAGAAGGATCTGCATTGTGCATTGTGGACTTGGAGAAAGCATATGACAGGGTGCCTAGAGAGGAGTTGTGGTTTTGTATGAGGAAGTCAGGTGTTACAGAGAAGTATGTGTAGAAGAATAGTTCAGGATATGTATGATGGCAGTGTAACAGTGGTGAGATCTGCAATGGGAGTGACGGATGCATTTAAGGTAGAGGTTGGATTACATCAAGGATCAGCACTGAGCCCATTCTTGTTTGCAATAGTAATGGACAGGTTGACGGACGAGGTTAGGCAGGAGTCTCCGTTTAAATATTTAGGATCAACAGTTCAGTGTAGCGGCGAGTGTGGAAGAGAGGTGAAGAAGAGAGTGCAGGCAGGTTGGAATGGGTGGAAAAGAGTGGCAGGAGTGATTTGTGACAGACACGTGCCAGCTAGAGTAAAAAGGAAGTTATACAGGACAGTAGTGAGACCAGCTATGTTGTACGGGTTGGAGATGGTGGCACTGACGAAAAGGCAGGAGGCAGAGCTGGAGGTGTAAGAGTTAAAGATGCTGAGATTTTCGTTGGGTGTGACAAGGATGGACAGGATTAGAAATGAGTATATTAGAGGGACAGCTCAGGTTAGACGTCTTGGAGACAAAGTTAGAGAAGCAAGGTTGCGTTGGTTTGGACATGTCAAGAGAAGAGATGAGGATTATATTGGGAGGAGGATGTTGAAGATGGAGCTGCCAGGAAAGAGGAGAAGAGGAAGACCAAAGAGGAGGTTTATGGATGTGGTGAGAGAGGACATGCAGATGGTCGGTTTGAAGCAGGAAGATGCAGAGGACCAGAAGAAATGGAGACAGTTGATCCACTGTGGCGATCCCTAAACGGGAGAAGCCGAAAGAAAAAAAAGAAGAAGATATTGTGTGTGTGTCCTGTGTGTGTGTGTGTGTGTATATATATAGAAGAGTGGAGAGATATATATATATATATATATATATATATATATATATATATATATATATATATATATATATATATATATGTGTGTGTGTGTGTGTATATAAAGAGAGAAAGAGAGAGTTGTATCACATTTTATATTAGTATATTATAATTCTGTATTAAGCTTATTTGTTGGTATAGTGTTACACAGTAATTACTCTACAATAACTCCACCTGAGTTGCCCCGCTACCAGCATTTCAGCGTACAGACAGCCTTGACACACTGTGCATGTGATAAATGAAAGACTATTTCAGGGAAGGGGAAATGTAAAAAGGATGCAGTTGGTTTTCCTCAAACAGGGCACCACAGAAATTGGCAGTGACAAAAAGTTAGCCATTAATAATCGCAGAGGAAATAGAGAAAGACCAGAAATGATTTCCACAAAACAAGCTGTGGCAAGCGCTTCCAATCTGATGTTAAAATATTTACTTTTGTCCACCCGTGGGAGGTCTGGGTTTCCTGTCCTGTGCTCTCTCCCCTCACCCGACTAAATTACATTCTTGCATGTCACATTAGACCTGAAATCCCTGAAATCCTGGAACTGTCTAATAATTATTTCTGTCCACTGCAAATGCAAAATCTGATGGCCATTAACTATTGCCATTTCCATGGAGAACGAGACCAAGAGAGAAAACATCTTGACCTGGCGAATGATGGAAAAAGTTGACAATGGGATAAACGGACATATCACACAATAGTATATTTCAATTTCACCCATACTGGAGGCTAAAGGAGCAGGCCATCTTGTTTAACCATCTTGTTGTTAACACCAAACGCTTGGATATTACATTGGGACTGTTGGCTGAGAGCATAGAGATACTGGGGTGAAAAATCTAATTAACACAATTTATAACATACCTCACATGTAGCTGCTCAGCTCGGTGTCCAGATTTTGCATCTTTAGTTTAGAACTGGAGCAATTGCTAAGAAGTTGTAGAATTCAAAAGTCCCCCAAAACATTTATATAGAAATACATCACCAAAACTTCTCTTAACCAGCTCAAACCACAAGTTGGTGTGGACTTTTCAGTGACTGAGGACTTTGCTGTCTGAAATAGTTCACATTTGTAGATATCAATCTTATTTTATGGGATTTCTGTAGATATCCTTAATTATTTCATTTTAATTTTATTGTGCATAGTAAGTCATACTGAGTCCTAAGCCACCTTAAGGAAGAGCTGGATTCAGTTTATGGAGGCTGAAGGACATTTTTGTTTTATTTTTACTACTGAATGGTGTTTCTCATAGCTCGGGCAGCAAAATTTGGACACTAAGTATTTCTTGGCTGATAAATATGAGGGTAAGTGAAAGTGACTATTCTTGTAATTGTGAAGTCACAGCACACAGTGAACGACAACAAAATTGGACCTCTGCATTTAACCCATGCAAACACTGTGCAGCTAAAAAAAAGTGCCCAGGGAGCGGTGACAGGGATGGTACCTTGCTCAAGGGTATCTCAGGGCAACCTACTGGTGAGGGAATTGAACCCACAATCTTCCAATCCAGGGCTGACTTCCTAACCACTGCTACCACTGCCCCTACATGTGTGATGTTAGTTAAGTTTAGGCTTTTCAGGGTTATATTCAAGTCCTGTCTTCAAATGCAAACCCCACCTACATTTTATAATTATCTGCTGCCCTCTCCTGGTGATGAGCATTAAACAAATCCTGAAGGTGGTTGAAAACACTACCAAACTGTAGAAAAGGCTGCTGTACTTCCCCTAGATAAAAGATACAGGGGCTGTTTTTTTAATGCTCAAGGTCATTGTAAGTCACTTGAAATCATTACTTAAAGGTCATTCGCCAACATCCATCACCGTAGCTACAAATTTTTAAACCAGATCTGGTCTGTCTTAAGTCACTTGTAGGATCATAAAAATAGAACAAACAAACAGCCAGATGGCGATTGGAGTAATGCTTATGAACCATCTGGGGAGCTTTTCTGTCTTCTGCTGTTTACATTTCAAACTGGTATTTTAATGACTTTAACTTCCATCCTGTCTTGCCATTCACTCCATGAGGCTGAGGTCAGTTTTTCAAACCCAAAATAAGCCTAACTCCAGACTAAAACAAAACTCCAGACCCCCTTTTTAAAAGGCAAATCATCATTTATATTGCAGTTTAGTGTAACATCAGGCTCCATGGACCTCCATGGCTCCATGCAGGGTTCTCGTCTAAGAATGACTGGGATTGATGGTGATGATGATGATGTTGATAGTGATGGTGATGGTGATGGCGAGGGGCACTTAGAGCAGGCAGGCTCTATAGTTGAAATCATGTCTACATATGTAACCTTTCTTAAGTATTATATTGACTTACATAACTCCCATCCTTTGCAGAGCAACTAGTTCTCAAATTTATTGGCAAGAAAACATTTATTATATCTTTAGTCAGCATCACCAAGATGGCAGAGGCTAGTTTTTAGAATCTGATTTTCATTGTGACAAATTGGTACACAGGGTGCCATAATACGTTTTTCTCATTATATTGTTGGTGTAGTTAGAAAACTGACAATGAAAATGAAAACATGCAATGAAACATGTTTCATTGCAGGAAAAAAAAAGATCAGTGTTTATATATATTTAAACTAGGATTTTTTTACATTTCCACAGTATATTATATATATACACACACACACACACACACACAATTTTTTTTATGCGGGACCTTTGGGTCTTTCCAAATCAATCATCAACTGTCAACAAAACTGAATGTATTGCATTAAATATTTATCATCAAAATGCTTCATTACTTTTGCAACATCACCATTATTTCTACCCTTTCAGCCAGAGACTAGGCCAGACAAACTGAGCTAACATGTCTAGGAAGTTAGGTAACTTAATATCTTGGTCAACTGTCAAAACGATTCTGTTGATTAATTGATCCATTCTCCTCGTTGTAGCACTGTCCAGGAACCCTGAGGTTAATCAGGTGGAGGACGACCAATGTGCGGGTTCTGTGTTAGCATCTTTGAAAACTATCCAAATGACAGGTGCATTTCTTAGCTGTTTCCAAAGAATGCTTTTGACTGGATCAGCTATAGTGAAAGTGAATATCTGATCATTGTGAGTACTCCAGCATCCAGCATTTATCCAGCACTGAAGGAGCATTCTTGAGGAAGGGTTCCTACTGCCTTCTGCTTGTTCACAACACATGCTTAGGAGTGGTTGCATTTGCATTTTGTATTTTTCCCTTTAACACCTGCAGTGGTAGCCTCCATTAAAGCTGTCCAGTCATATTCATTTTAAAATCTGATCACTGTGGTTGTAAAAAAAACATGTGCTTCCTCTCTTTAATGGCTTCACATATCTTCATCACCTGCTGTGACACTCAACACGTGTTCATTTATGTAACTACTGATTCGTGTTGCTTGGTTGTGTTGGCCATACATTGTTTTCTGTATAATAAAATATGTTACAACACATTATGTGTAGCTCGAAGTTTCGACAGAAGTTGATTCGCTAAAAACAAAGTTGCTCTAATTATTAATTAAAATATATAAATTAAAAAAACGTAAAATAGGTCGATATTTTAAGACGGCATCGTCATTTGGTGTGGCTCTTTTAGTGGGTAATTGGGTAATGTTGTGACCCGAGTTGCGAATGTGCTTTCGGGAAACGTCAGCGAGGGCTCCTCGGCCGCTGTGATGACGTCGCGCTGAGACGGATGAACAACAAAACAGTTGGACTTGAAGTGTGTGGCGTGCGTGTGGTGTGTGTTATGTGTTTGTTATGTGTGTGTGAGGGCCCGTGCTTCTCCTGTGCGTTTTTTGGGCAGCCTACACATGCGACATTACGCCGTCGGCACCTTAAAACCGAGCCGGTTTGTGGTGAGGTGTTGCTCCAACAGACGCCCGTTTTATCGCCGCCGAGCTGAGGAGGACTGCGGCGATTCTGGGGAATAAAAGTCCCATTTCTACAGCCTCCGCGTTCCCATGACCTCCCCCAACCGTCTGGAACTAGTTTAGGGTTCAGGAGACATCACTTTGGACCCTTTTGGCCGGATAGTCTTCGCTTATTTGTCTCTTTTCATGCAAACGAAAGGGTCTCTGCGCAAGTTAGCCGCCCGCTGCTAACCGTCATGAAGGGAAGGGGAGGCTTACTTTCCCCTCTGTTTTTGTGCTGGTTTTCTTGTTGACGTGATATTTTCATCGGTCTAGACTCACAGGTCAGGTTTGCCTGTTCCCTTGGACTAGGATTCTGACCGAAAACCAAACGTTACTATGTGGAGATTTGAGATAATGTTGCCGAGGTGATTTGCAAACCGGGTTTTCATCTTTGGAGGGCAACAGTTTCAGCCACACACTTGTGGAACTTCAGTGTGACAGTAGGTGCCAGGGGAAAGACTCAAGTGCATTCACCATCAGGGACCTTTGCAGCAGGCTTTCTGTTTAGGTGCAAAAGCAGACCTACATTTGATGAAGTTGTTGCACAAGACTGTCCAAGTTTGCTTGTTCTCTTAGAAATCTGTATATCAGGAACAAGTAGAGTCATACAGTTGAGAATTAGTCCTCTGATCTCGGTTTACTCCGTCGTCTGAAGTTATCTTAAAAGTGTCCAAAGCTGGAAAAAAGGAGTCAGTTTTATGGTGCGTCTGGACTGAGATGAGAAGATGAATAGTGAGGATCAAGCTCTAGATTTATGCAATGCTAACACGAAACCCGTCGTCGACACTACAGCGAACGTCTTGGAGGAGATCATTCCAAGGAGCAGTCTTTGTTTGATGGATGGGGATGCAGGGAAGCATGTGGGGGATACTCCTGGTGTTGATATTCTCACAAGAGTCACAGACTCCCATGCAGGGAATGAGGACAGCATTGGAAAAGGTCAAGAAGAGCTGCTTCTTACGCAAAACAATGGGATCAGTATTGCACCGGTGTGTGCAGACGCTGAGGGTGGCTTAGATGACTGCGAACAGCAGAAAAGTAGCAGAGAGAAGCTGGACTCGCAGGTGTCTGATGTTTCTGGGCCCGTCGAGGGCGACATGGACATCGGTGTGGATTTAAGCCTGGACGAAAGTGGGGTTTTGGAGTCTGAGCCACCCTTGGCACATGGGACCACTTTAAATGAGGAAAGTGCCTCTGGTTGTACCGGCGCAAATTCTTTGACCTCAGACACAAGTGTAGGAAAGGAACTGGCGAAACCTTCAGAGGAAGGGGCTAATAGGATACCCTCTTGTTTTCCAACCGTGGAGGTTCCTTCGCCATCTCAAGCTCAGGAAGAGGGAGCTGGGCACAAGCACGGAACCAAGAGGGTGACATTTCCTTCCGATGAGGAAATCGTTTCAGGATCAGTTGAGCCAAAGGACCCATGGAGACATGGTAGGTTCATTTACTTGCACTTGCTGCTGTTCTTCATTCTTTGTTCAACTTTCTTTTGGAAGTCTTTGAGTTGTTTCGAATGCTGTTACAGGTGGACGGATGCTTAAATACAGGCTGAGCTCACCTTGTTCAGCTAGCGCTACCGGTTCACTGCTTACAAGGGTGACTTCACCTTGAGATCAAAATATACATGCCTTGCTGCCAAGCCTTTGAAAACAGCTTGTGTTACCTGTGCTCACCAGAGAGGGACTGGAAAGTGCAAGAGAGGGGAAACAACAATCTTTCTGAGTTCTTCAGATCAAAATGATACTTGATCACTTCAGCACCCCGGGTCGTTTAGTGCCTCCATAACAACTGCATTACGACATGCACTAAGGCACTATCTGTTTCTCTTTGTAACAGTAGGGGAGAGGAGCTCTCAAAGTACACCATGACATCATGCTTCAGAAGGGGCTGCACATATTGCCAAATTAGTCTGAAGACCTGAATCAGGTGTGGTTTACTGACAGTGTTTTTTCACTGGATCTCGGGCTGTTGTGTAATTTTAAGACCGATGTGTAATCAGTGTCTGCGATACAATCTCACATGGCAACTGGCACTATAGCAGACTCTGCCTTATTCTCACAGGGCTGAGCATTTCAGTGTTGGTCTTGGAATAATGTGTAGGTGTATCTGTAAAGCCCAAAGCACTGTTTATCTCTCTCTCTCTCTCTCTCTCTCTCTCTCTCTCTCTCTCTCTCTCTCTCTCTCTCTCTCATTGAGAGAATAGGGGTGGTCCCCTTTGATTCAGAGACGGCAGTGCAGATTGCTAGGGTCAGGGTTTCCTCAAAATGGCACCGTAACATTCTCGTGAATGAAAACATTTTAAGGGCACTACAACTATTCATTTAACACAGCACAAGACTGACTGGTCTTGCTCAGACCTAAACATTATGCTGAGTCACAGAAAGTGAAACGGAAATTTTCAGGGATTATCATGTTACACCTAGGTTCTGCTTTATTGCCAGTAGTTAGTTCTTCTAACTGCAATTAGCTTCACTCAGTCAGTGGAACACGGCTGGGAGAGGATGCAAAAACGGCCAAAGCTTATTTCATTAGCTTCAGAAGAGGCTGGGCAGTTGCCAGAAATGGGATGTTCCTTGAAAACCAAGCTTTTTGAGCGGGAATTGAAATCTAATCACTTAATTGTTGCTTGTAAACACGCCATGCCATTAGAATGAACAATTAAGATTTTCTGCCAAAAACACTGGTTTGAGTGGTCCTGTTGTTCTGTCAGGAACATGAAGGCTTGATTGCCACTAAGCTTTGTGTTCTGTAACATGGCTTCGGTTCTTGAGGAGGATATATGAGAGTAGCTTTAATGTTTGTTGTTTAGTTGTATTCTTGAGGTTCAACTGATCCTGCCTTGGCAAGCTTTTTTTTTTGTGTTTCAGTCAGATGATTTAACAGCGTGTGTGTGTGTGTGTGTGTGTGTGTGTGTGTGTGTGTGTGTGTGTGGTTTCACTAGATGAAGCCAAGTCTGCATTTTATCTTGTCTGTCGTTAAGTTAGCATGCTGAGTTGAAAGACTCAGACAGGTTTAAACGATTGTCCTATGGTTACCTCACTTAACTTAGGTGAATTTGCTTGTGTCAGAACATGGTTGCGTCCTGGAGCCACAACCTCATTTAGGAAAAGTTGCCTTCATGATTTTGATTTTCCGTCAAACCAGTTGAAGCCTGTACTGTCACTGTTATGCCCTAAGCATTCATTCTTCACTCTCCCTCATTTTATTTCCCCAAGACGCTATGAAAAGTAGGATGTAGCTTTTCTCTCTTTTGTTTGACAACTCTCAAGTTACCATTAGTAGGCGTCAGAGAGGTAGAGGCAGAAGGAAAGCCCTGAAAGGTGCTCATGGAGCTCAAGGGCCTTTTTTATGTAAGTGAGACCCAGACTATCTCAGAATCAGCCTCTGTGGTGAACAATTCATTGAAATGCAGTCTACAACTATTTGCTATTATTTCCTGGGAAATATTTTGTTTGGGACATAAAAGTGTCTTTTATACAGTACTGTGCAAATGTTTTAGGCAGGTGTGAAAAAATTCTGTAAACAAAGAATGCTTTCAGAAATAGAAATAATGACTGTTTATTTTTATCAATTTACAAAATGCAAAGTGAGCGAACAAATGAAAAATCTCAATTAAATCAATATTTGGTGTTACTGCCTTTTGCCTTCAAACCAGCATCAGTTCTTCTAGGTACACTTGAACAAAGTCAGGGATTCTGTAGGATTATAGTCGGTGTCTGATCAACCAGTTTTACCAAACAGGTGCTGATGATCATCAATGTCACACGTAGGTTGAAACACAGTCATGTTTGGAACAACCTACCAGCCGAGTTCCTTCAAAAACAGTGTGCAAGTGTACCTAGAAGAATTGATGCTGTTCTGAAGGCAAAGGGTGGTCACACCAAATATTGATTTGATTTAGGATTGGAAGGTCATATTTTCGAATCCCAGACCAGTAGATTGCCCTGAGGTACCCTTGAGCAAGGTACCGTCCCCATCAATGTCCTTTCTCTTTTGTTCATTCACTGCATTTTGTTGATTGATGAAAATAAATGATTATTGTGATTTTTGAAAGCATTCTTTGTTTATAGCATTTTTTCACAACTGCCTAAACCTTTTGCACAATACTATATATATTATTGTTATTGTTAAAGTGACTTATATATATTATTCTTAAATGAATTACAGTGTTTGTTTGTCCAAAACATTGTCCCATGTCTCATGTTCAAGTAACTCAGGTGGGATATTCACCTTTTCACCACTTGGAATCTGTCTTCACTGCAGCCAACAAGTGTCTTATGAGAACACCAAGCAATACTGTGGCAAACAGTTGAACAATTAAGCATTGTGGGAATACCAAAAGTCCATTTCTGGGAAAAAGATTTAGTCTCATCTGAGCTGCACCTTCTAAAATAGTGAACCTTCCTTTCCAAAAATCTTGTAGGCTTAATTTTATCAATATCTCTGTTGGGGTTGTGGGTGTTCTGGAGCCTGAACCAGCACACAAAAAGGCAGAAAAACATCCTGGACAGGTTAGGAAGTAATTCCAAAGGTTAAATAAGTAAACTGAAAGGTTTTGTGGTCAGTAAATATTTACTTTTTTCAATATTTAATTGGGTAAGAACTTTTTAAATGCATTTGCCAATCTTTTGCTAGGTTATATGAGCTTTAATTTTAATTGTTGTCCAACGGTGGTAAATAATCGGGGTGGAAATGGCAAAAGAGATGGTAATATATTTTCACAATATTTTGCCCACAATAAGATGTTATTGTTTTCTTTATTTAACTTGAAAGCAGGCTCATGACTGCTTGATTTAGACCATAATCCCAATTATTTTGGTCAGTATTGAGATTGTGATTATTTAATATGGTTGCTCATTTACTAAATATACACATTTACATGAATTTTATTTATTTTGAAGAAATTTATTTTGAAGAGGAACTGTTGACTGGAATGCTCCGATTACAGAGCACGGGTAGAGATTGAGGCCTTCTCAGCTTCAGAATTGTTCTCTGCTTTCTTAATTTAGAAAATTTTTTATGCCAATTATTTTATTTTTATAATTGATTGCAAAATCATTATCATATATAATGTTTCTACAGCCATCCTGGAAAGTCTGGCTATTTGCCTTTTTAAAATTTTTTTTTCTTCTACCTCTAGTAGAGAAGTTTAACTTTTAAATATTGCCGGCCAATTTATAAAGTTTTATATATTTGACTTAATCATGAACTGTGGAATGAATATGGAAAACTATGGAATAGACACAGTGGAATTTTCTTCTGTATTGTGCAGGTCTTTTGGGGACACGTTAGTGTAGTCTGGGAAGTCTCGTTTCCGATTCTGCCACTGTTCTGTTATTGGTTTGGCAGGAGGAAGTACCGTAGTATTCCTTTGGGTCTGCTTTACTGTTCTGGCATGGGCTCAGATCAGTTTCCTGATATTCTGTGACTTACAGTTTTCTTTCACACGTTATACTACCCTCTCTCTAATCTTGAATCATGTGACTGCATGTGAGCAGTGAATAGTTGAGACCGCCTTGGGGCAAGTGCTGTGTTAGGGAATTTAAGTATCACTAATAAACTGTTTTCAAAAAAAAAAGAAAAAAGCTGGCCCAAGTTAAAAGGACCACACTGGCGTTAACATTCTTGTCACTAGATTTGTACCACTGTGCTGGATTGTTATATCTGCGGCTTAAAAGTAAAACTGACCATCTAAAGTTTGTCAGCTTGGAACGCCCTTCAGCCCACATTAACCTCATTTTGAAAACAGTGAAATGTGATTATGAATCAGCGTATTTGTTGGCTTTGTAGTCTTTCTGAGTCAGGAATATTCAGCATAAGGGAAACGGGGTATGTCTTTAACCATCAATTTTGTCAGCTTTAGGTTGAGCCAAATAATTTCTGCCTTTGCATAAATCTTACTCTCAGCACATTAAAAGAAGGCTGTAGTTGCCCAAAGAGTTTAGCACTTTGACGTTCAAAGGCCCGATCTTCCTCCTGGATGATTAGATGATAAGAGGCTGAATCCTGAGTATTTTGATACTTCATTTCAGCTTGGTGTCTTCTAACCAGCAGATTTACCTGCTTGTTTAAAACTATATACATAAAGACAAAAGTGTCACTTAAAACCTGGTTTAGTTCGTCATGCAAGTGGTTTATGAAAGCTATCTCAATTTTGTCAGTGCTTTGAGCAAATGTGTAAAGCACTGTACTATCACACTGCATTTGCCACATTAAGCTCATGTTAAATAAGTGCCCGCCTTAGGAGTCTGATTATTAACCAGGACCGTTCTCGGAGTCCGGAATTATGCCCACGTGACGAGCCCTTCCAGGATCTTTTTTTTGTGCCTGTTTTAATGTCTATCTTGTGTCCACTCTGTTAGTTACAAGTGTAATGGGCGTCCGCATATTGTGATACACTTTGTAAGAAAATTCTTCATAGAGAATACGAATGCAATTATTTATAATGTTGCAATCAACGAAGCCCAGCACATTGACATTCAGAAATGGCTTTGAGTTCCTGTTTTATTAGTACCTTGTGCCTCAAATGAATAGTCAGCATGTATCATGGTTCTAGTTTATGTCATTAACTTCAAGATACACATTGGGCTCAGTCCCACTCGGGTCATGTCCCTTGTTATCACGCCACAGCTGCTGCGTGAAGGACTGTGGTCACCCATGTCCATTGTGCCAGTGATAACTTTAGCAAAAGGTCTTATTTCAACCACATCACTTATTCTGTAACAATACAGTGTCCAACGGACATCTACTCCTCTCAACACCATTTCAGTTGTTGCTTCATCTGAAGCCGCCTCCAACATGCCAGTCTTGATCCAGAGAACCAGAAGGTCTCAGACAGAAGGACACATACTCTGAAACACTCTTCATGTCTGTTATGACCCAGGAAACCAGCCTTCTGCTTGGCAATGACACAGCTTGCCAATGTCATTGGGACCTTGTGGAAATACCATTGATCTCTCACGCTTATGAAAGCCTACAGTGTTAAACAGGGCTAACAGAGGCCCCTGCTTTTCACTCTGTAGTTTCAGTTTAATGGCCATTTCCCTCTGGCATTATGAGAAAGATCTGTTAGGCCACATTTAAGCTATTGCTTGGCACTTCGTGAAGGGTAGATCTAATTTTAATTCTGAAAATAAATCATTTGTCCTTCTGAATGCTTTTTTTTTTTTGTTTTGGATAACTTGAATATCATTAAAAAGCAGTTGATATATAAAGAAAATGTGTCCTGGTTATAGCTCTGGTTGTTGCATTAATCTCTGTCATTTTTTATTTGGGTAACTGATGGTACAGCAGCATTTTCAGAGCTTATTTCGTTTTAAGCAGCAGTCTCCGTCTAAATCTCAGAGCTTATTACATTCCCAGACAACAATGCATACACTTTCTATAGGGTTGACAGGAGTGCTTTGAAACTTTACTTTCTTTATTATTTTCTTGTTTTTCTAAATGGGTTTTTATAACTGCTGTCCAGTTGGACATAATACAGTTCAGACAGTTGATAATCATGTGGCTCATCTCCACTGAGGGTTTTCGCATTATTAATTATAGTTTTCTTATTAAAGTGTTATATTATACAGAGCTAAAATGCTTAAGCAAATGTTTTCCTGATTGGACCATCGCATTAAAAACTGTGACGGTAATGTACTGCTGTGGTAGACGGGGGTAAATGAACATAACATTATTATCTTTGTGTTGTCAGTGATGTGTGATCTTTTTGAAGCGGAGAGGAGTACAGCGATTAGTCCTGCCTGACCATGTGCTTTTTCTACTTCTATCCTGAAACAAGCCGATAGTACAGGTCACCACTGGTTTCCTCTGTTCTGATACAAAGTACTGCAAGCATGCATGTGTTTAATGGCAGGGTAGTTTTTGAATGTCCAAAAGAAATGTTTTATGTGATGTTTCTAATGTTATGTAATGTTTCATCCTCTAAAAAGGTGCACATCAATTAGCCAGAATGAAGTCTCTCCAAGGGTGAAGTGTCAAAAATGTTTATCACTCAAAAATTAATTGAGGTAATTGAATCGATTATTAGTCAGAATAACATCCTGGATATATGATATATATTCAAAAGAAAACAATAGCAGTTGCAAAATTGAAATTTTGCTTTACATGTTAATGGCACCTCTGCATATTTTCAGGAGTACCCCATTTTGAAAATTGTCTGGTTATTTGTGGTCTCTTAAAAAAAATGAAAACATGAAACCAAAATATTTTGGCTTTGCAGAAGCGCAACAGCTAGCAGTTACACCAGTGTGAGAGTGTATTTGTCTCCCTATTATAATCGGCTCGGCGTGGGCACAGCGTGTTTTCTTTCTCTTATGTGTGTTTAAAATATAGCATATTGCATCAGTGGCATCAGGCTGCTTCTTTGTGTTTTTCTTTTATTTCTTTTTTTTGGCACCTGGTCATAAGCAGCAGCGGCAGCAGGTTGCCTCTTGTTTTGCTCTGAGAGACCACAGTTATAGTTCCTATAGAGCTATATCACCCCATCAAGTCGTTTCACATGGTTGGCTTTTAACAAGAAGCTTGTAGGGTTTTTTTTTTGTGAGTCTAAATCATAGGAAATGAGTGTAATGTATCTTGCAGTTGCTAAAGTAGCAATGTATGTTAATTGTTGGGTGTGCTAGCTTAATGCTTCATGTTTTTATGAAATCACTGTCAATGTTCAGTGAACCAACCTGCTCAAAAACAGACACGCAATCAACCTATACTCTAGTTAATCGTGCTCTTCCTGTTCATAATGCTCTGCAGCTCTTATGTACCTAAAAGTATACATGAATGTCTTGAGTGAACATTTAAGTGGAGCAGCCAGAAGGAAGGTGATTGGAATAAAGGTGCTAGAAGCATCAGTAAGTGCTAAACACACACACACACACACACACACACACACACACACATACACACATATATATATATATATATAATTTATTTTATTTCTAAGATCAAAAAGCCAAACAAGTAATTTCATTTGTTCTCCCTTTTTAATTGGGTCATTTGGATGCGCTATATAGTGTTTTTTGGAACAAAAACCAACAGGACTCTTTAAAAGTCCTCAAAGTCAAATCTGTAAAGATGCCACTGATCCCATACTAAGGACTGGAATAGCATGCACACAAACATTGTGTGTCATGTTTTTAGCTGCGTTTTTCTTTCGTCTCGGGTAGAAAAGTGATCGTGTAAAAGGCTGCTCAATATTTAATCTGTTAATCTGCATCGAAAACTACGTCTCTACAATCATGATATCGCAGAAGGCTGCAAAATGCAAATTAGCTTCTAACCAGTCTGTGTTTTTCGACAGAGTCTTTTCACAATAACGGCTCCAGAAAAAAGTAATTGGGTGTTTTTGATGAGTCAATGTGTTCGTGTAATCCAAATTGTATTTGTGCAATCTTTAAAAACCCTTATGGGCTCAGGTGTATTTAAAGGGATGTTTGACACATTTTGTTTACCAAAAATTTAATTCGTGATTCATCTCTACCCTTTTCTTTTTCACACTAATATTAACTGAATATTATCGTTCTGTGACATTACATAGCTGTGATATGGAAATGTGCTAATTTTGCAGGCTTTTCCCTATAAATATTATATATGTATCAGTTAGTAAACATACATTTGAAATGTATGCATATTTTCTTTTATTCAAGCCTTTTTAATTCCAGAAAATAATGGTATTGGTCCTTTTAACATAATGAAAGATCCCAGTTGCTGTATGTTTGATTTGATTCTTCCACTGAAGTGCTTCACTTAAAAAGCTGCTTCTAAAGTTTAGGCTCTGATCACGGTGATCTGATCATGGTGACCAGGCCATATAATCAGGACACGGCATGTTTTTAATTTCTGAATCCATATGCTTATTATGCATCCAGATATTGTTCAGATCTCATATCTTGTATACAGTGTTTATCGCTTTATCACACTCTGGCATACGTTCCTGGCTTTAGAGAAAATAAGAAATAATATCTGCTTAACATGCACAGTTGAACCATCGTTGAAAAGCATGGGTTAAAGCTGCAGACAGGATTTTACTTTCCTTCAAGTAGGTTTTCAACTGAAAGTAATGTTTTGGTATCTGCCAATCACAGTCAGATCACTCCTAGGTCTTAAATTTTTAATCCAGGCTGTAGATTTCATAAATGGGCTGTAGCTGGTTTTGTTCTCCGTGCATGTCTGATTGTTTTGTTAATCCAGGAATGGTATTTTCTATCCAGTCTAAACCAGACATGTCCTAACCTTTGAACATTGATTTGAGGCAGCAATTTGGTATTTAAATCCAGACTAATGGACTTGGTTTATTGGAGAACAAGTATCTGCAAAATGTTCAGCGGGTCACTTGACCTTTCTTCCTGTTTGATTTCATTCTCTGCCCTTTTTTACGTGCGTTTTTATATTTAAATTTGAAGGAACGAGGCTCTTCATGCATATTTTGACCTTGTTTTATTTGTTTTACTTGCCTTGTGAAACACACCATTGTGTTTTGTTGTTTTTTTAGGTCATGCAAATAATATTTCTTTTGAGGCCAAGGCAAATGGACTGGCCTTGGACTTTTGTGAGGTTTTCACAGGGGAAATGTACTTAGGTCAGAACAATAAATGGTTTTAAAATCCAAATTACTGTTTGATAGGTTTGACAGATTAAACAGTTTTCAAAGGCTCCTGGATGATATTACACATTATTACAACTGTGGAGGTAAATAATATTAAAATCCTAATCTTTAACCTCTGAAAACAATGTAAATTGGCATAATCACATTTAGTGATGAAGACAAGGAAACTATTTTGGTAGAGAAAAAGATTAATGGGAAGAAAAAATAGCATTCCAGTTGCAGTCTGGTTAAAAAAATTTGAATTAAATACACTAATTGACTGGTCAATTTAAAAAAAAAAAAAAAAAAAAAAACAACAACCTGGACAGGTCGCCAGTCTGTCGCAGGGCACACGCAAACATTGTGTTTAAGAATAATCGCCAGTATGTCAGTAAACACATACACATCTTCATGCTGCATCAGCTCGACTAAAACCTGAATACTGGTGGACCTGTGGGGATCCTCGTCATTTAATTGTGAATGAACGTAGTGATTTAAGCAGACAAAGTATGTGATGAGAAATTAGATTTTTCTATTTCAATTGTCTTTGTATGTTTGACACTTTGCTGGTCTTTCACTGTAGATGAAAATACGTGTCAGGCAACTCGTTTGTTTTCTATCTGGGCCTTTATGCTCTTGTTCCTGTCCAGCCTGAACTACCACAAAGGAAACAGGACAAGCATACACACTCAACCAAGCCACACCTCCTTTTTTTGCCTGGCTCAGACTGCTTCCTTCAAGAGTCCAACTGTGTCTGCGTTAGCTTATGAGTTGTTGTGTTTTTTTTATTTTTTTTGTTTGTTTTTTTTATTGACAGTATTGTCGGTGCTGTCTGGTAGTAGTATCTCTGTTCTGTCTTCTGTCTGCATGTAAGCCTGTCTTTGGCACAGCCTGTGCTCTGAGAAGGCAAAAACTAGGCTAATCAATTCAGAGTAAAGTCCACATTGCTGAGGCAATCCTCGTTTACTTCATTACACACACACACACACACACACACACATCATGAGCTCTGCATACTTTTGTACATTCTCCTCCTCTAAATGAGCTTTTAATAAATCATCGATTATTTCTCTAAAGTCTCCTGTCTTGTACGTTTGTAATCGTTCTTTCAGTTTCTTTACGTAATTGCATAATTTGTTCTTTGGGAAATGAAGGAAAGTATTTTTTTATTTTTTTTGGACTAGTAGCCAGTGGCAATGCAAACATAATTTCCCAACCTTGCTGGCCTATTGCCACTTTAATTTTCGTTAGCAAATATGTAACTCTTCCAATCCTCATCTACAGACATGCCCTCTCTATCTGAACTAACCATGAAATCCCCTGAAGACTAGAAAATAATTTAAGAGGTCTGCATGATTTAAGCATTGATGTTATTCATGGCATTTGTACCAAAGTGCAAGATGTTAATATATAGTCCTGAAATTGGCACTTACATGCAGCATAATTTGAGAATAACTACACCAGAAAACAATCAGCAGAATCTAAACTGAAGCAGGCATACGAAGTAGTAAACCTTCTGATTACAAAGACTTGCAGTGGCATCAATTTCCAGAGGTGGCAAGGCTTGCTAGGGTTTCAGTACCTAAAATTGCCCACCACCAAAGGGCACAGTTACTTTCGGAAGCTTTTCAAATGCATTTTAAAAGTTTGCTTTTTTAACATTACAGAAACGTTAAAAAAGCGCAAATATCTTTTTTTTTTTTTCTTTTTTCTTTTCTTTAAACACCTATTGAGCAGTTATAGGTTTCAGGTCTTTTGGTATGGGCCAAATTTGGTGTTTGTATTTTTTTTTTTTTTTTTTTTTTTTTTTACAAGCAATGAACACTGTTATAGTCTCATTACCAAGCAAAATACTAAATATCTTGGTGAAGTAATTTTATTTATTTATTTATTTATTTATTTTTTGTGAGATCTCACTTTATAATTAAAATGTCTGATACCATAACATGATATAACATTCATAACATTCATGTCTGCTTTCCAAATAGAAACCTATTAGAAAATAGTAGGCCTGTATAGCTGAACAGATATTTATTTTACTGCAAATTACTATTTTATTTGACAAACCAATTTTTACTAAACTACATTTACGCTGAGCGTAAAATACTTACTGTTAAAGTCAGAGCCTCTTGAAAATGCTAATTACAGCAAGCTCATGTCTAAACTTTTTTGTGCTTTACAGGCCATGCTGGTCAGTCTTATGTAGCTTTACCCACACTAGTCTGTGTCCACATGTATTTGAACATACTAACAACCTTTGTGCTGTTTGAACAGAATCAGGTATTCTCTTTCACGAAGCGGGCAATAAAAATGATTTTGATTTATCTCAATGTTGTGATTATTAGCCAAGCTCTATTTATGTGTGTTTAAAATGGGGATTGTGACTGTATGCACTGCTGTCTTGGCAAGTCTTTGACAGGCCAGGTTGATCTCTGCGTTTAATTCCATCTAAGCATGCGCTTCACTTGCCTAACTGGGTCTGAAGTTAGAAACCCCACCCAAAAGCAAACAGCTACCGGGTAACTGCGTAGTTTTGGGTTGGGTGTCTCGGTGGAGCAAGGATTGTAGTGATGTCAGTGAGTAAGAAATCATTGTTTGTTCTAAAGTAAAGATATGGCCCACACACTGACTTATATGCTCATGAAAATAGAAATTAAAGAATGATGTTTCGTGCATTTGCAGTTCTGTTGACGTAAAATGTTCGTTTTGCTTTAAATGCAAAACTTCTTGAGTTATATTGTGTAACAAGTAGAGGCAGAATTGTAGTAGAATATTTCAATGGTAGCAGAATTTGTCTCTTAAGAACATGGTATTCTTCAGATCAAAAAAATCAACTGCTGAACAAACTGTTGCAAATCTACTCTTAGCTCTGTGTACATCTTTTTAATACTCACTGTGACTCAGGCATCCATGTGATGTGTTGGCCAGTCGCAGTGAGGGAAATCACAAACGAAGACCAATCATAGCCGAGACCAGTCGGAGTCAGTGGCAGGTTTCCAAACAGACAAGATGGTTATGACTAGTTGAAGTTAAAGGTCTCAGGTCATGAGGTGCAGAACAGGCGTTCCATTGCAAATAGATGGATCAATAGAGTTAGACAGACAGTGTTTTTATTAAAGATAATGCCAGCTTTAGGCACTCTGTTGGTGTAGCGGCAAAAATAGGATTTTCAACAGGTGTACCTCCCTCTGTTTTGGAAAATAAATGGCTTCAAAAATAGATGATTGCCTTAAATACCTAATTAGTAGTTAGCTAGTTTATTATTTCAAGTAAAAAATACACGCACAGGGAAAGTGAGCCGAGTAATGGCTCTTATTTAGTTGAATATGCCTGCTGAACCTGTTCAATGTTGGATTGTAATTATGCGTTACTCACTGTGCTAAACAGCCAGTAGTCTCTCACTTCAGATGTAGCACATCATTTGATTCTATTTATTTAAAAAGACAATTTATTAATAATGCCTGTTTGATTCACTAAAAACAATTTCTTCTCCACGAAAGATGAGAAGAGGAAAATTAAAGAGGAGGTTTATGGACGTGGTGAGAGAGGACATGCCGATGGTTGGCTTGAAGCAGGAAGATGCAGAGGTCCGGAAGAAACGGAGACGGTTGCTCTGCTGTGATGATCCCTGAACGGGAGCAGCCAAAAGAAGAAGAGAAATATGGTTGGAGTAGACCTAGAGTATTAAGATTAGTTTGATTAAAATGCCCTGATGTTCCTTTAACCACAAGCTGATTTTAAGTGATATTTTAGGTACATTAGGAACAGTTGGTCAATGTTCTACATTTTTCCATGCTTCACAAGCAGGCAACCCGCCAGAACTTTGGGTTGGGTTTCTTAATTTGCTTTTTAAGATTTGTACTGTAGCTACAAGGTTAATGTAGCTCAAATTATTATTATTATTATTATTATTATTATTATTATTATTATGGGGTGGCGCTGGTCTATTGTTTAGGGACTAGGCCCCAGGACCAGAAGGTGGTGGGTTTGAATTCTAGTAGGTTGCCCTGAGGTACCCTTGAGCAAGGTACCATCCCTGTCACTGCTTCCCTGGCGCTGGGCATAGCACATGTGTGTATGGGTTAAATGGAGAGAATGCATTTCATTGTATTTCACTGCGTGCTGTGTTTCATAATGACAAGTAGTCACTTTCACTTCCACTCTGCCTAAATCTCATATTTGCCTCAAATCGGATCAAGTTATGACTTGAAATTCAAGATTCAAGCAGTTTGTCGCACACACTTGTACAAGCACAACAATGAAATGTATCCCTGAAATCCTCCTAGACTGTGCAGTGCTGCAAATGAGAAATGATACTAGAAAAAAGAGAAAATGCAAAAAAAAACATCTGCAAATGACATGTTGACAGGAGCCTCACAGACTTACTAATGCAATGTAACACATTTCTAACATTCTGTTATTTATTAGAATATACAAGGTTGTGGGCAAAAAGTCATTTTTCAGGGTGCTAATGCATTTTTAGCGATGGCCCATATATGTCTCTATTGTGATAGAAAAGAGTCATGAGAGGATGAAATCTTGTAGTTTGATGCTAATGGAAGTGTACGATACAGTTTGCACATTACTAATGGGAAGGGTATCAATTTTCATACATTTTTAAAATCCACCTCCAAACGTTATGGCTGCTTTACTACATTCAGACCTCGGAAAGTGTCAATGAAATTTTTCAGCAAACTAAAGGCTAGGTGAAATTTTTTAAAGTAATTTTTGGCCCTTTAAGATGCTAAAATTATTGAACCGAAGAGGAAATGTGCAAGTGTGTGTGTGTGTGTCACTGGAATTGTATTCCCATCTGGGGAAGTGGCTCCCTGTGTATTTGTGGGAATGTTTATCCGTGCTGAAGCTCTGTAAGCACTCTCCAAGCTAATGCTTTTCCAAGGACATGGTGTACACAAGGCCCAAGGAGTGGAGCCAGCATGCCCCCCTTAAATGTTTCTTTTACCACCCTCTCTCTCTCTCTCTCTCTCTCTCTCTCTCTCTCTCTCTCTCTCTCTCTCTCTCTCTCTCTCTCTCTCTCTCTCTCTCTCTCTCTCTCTCTCTCTCTCTCTCTCTCTCTCTCTCTCTCCTCTCCTCTCTCTCTCTCTCTCTCTCTCTCTCTCTCTTTTTCGCTCTGTATGTGCGTTCATCCCAAGCTGTTTTACCCAAACAGCCCCCCACCACCACCCAACCCCACCCCATTACCAATGTTCTTCCTTCTGGTTTCTTAACCTCTTGACCTACAACTTGCTTTCATCTCATGATGAGTTTTGTGGAGTTCTCTGCCCGAGGCAGTTTTGTGTTCAACACGTGGCAGCAAACAAGAGAAAGATGCACGCACAAGAGGGGTAAACAAGGAAAGATAAATTTAACAAAACCAGGGCCAGAAAGTGAACTTATGTAAGTTTAAAGAAAGAAGCCTTGTAGTAGATGGTGGTTTAATGTTTGGGATTTTCAACAAAGGGCAGGTACTTTTGCATTCTAAAAACGGTGGGAACCTAAGCAGTAAAAAAAGGGCAGCCGAAGTATTTGTCTTGTAGGCCTGTAGTTTTAAAACCAGTGAAATATGAACATCAAGTTATTTTGGATTTGGAAATAGCCTACTTTACCTTTGCTTAGTAAAGCCTAAAATTAAGCCTTGTCTGTTTATAGAACCTTACAAAGTTAGGTTCTAAGTTTGCTATGAATATGATTATTCCATTTACCAGAATGGTAAGCTCACAAGAAATGTCTTGGTACTGCCATCATGAACCCTGGCAATACGCCCTTCATATTATAAGAGACAGGCGAGGTGGAGTTTAATCAGAATCGGGTTTTAAGATGACATTCAAAGTGGGCAATGAAGTAACTATTAAACTCGCAGAGTAATCTCACGAACTGGGGCACGGGTACAAACAGGTCAAGCCATTGGTTTGACCCTCTGCGTCCGGGATCTGGAAGTGCAGCTTTATCTTTACCATCTGTCCGAGGAACCAGCTCGCCAGACCTGCTGGTGCCCTAATAGTTCTGATATGGAGGTGATTAATCAGCGTAGGCCCTCATCAGCTGTGCCTTCTGGTTATTATTTGTGTTCAAACCCTGTTTCCATTGCAGAGTAGGAAAAATCAGTAGTTCAGTCAGTCAGTGTAGCATCAATAACATAAAATTGCACCTATCAAATTGCGTGTTCTGGCAAGGTAGTCAAGACAGGATAGGATAGGACAGGACAGGACAGACAGGAAAATCACTAAACACCAAAGCTCTGGGAGAGGAGATTAAATAGGTTTTGGGTTGTAGATGTTTTATCTCATAAAGCAGGACACTTTGTCATGCCCTAATGGTTTTGCAAACAGCTAAAGCCATATCAGTTTGTTTTGACTGAACCAATAGGAAATTTAAATTTTAACCTCAAATGAAACACTCACGTCTACTGAGATATGAATTAGACATTTTCTTTGCGGTGTCAATGGGGAAATTCTGTTCCTTCTCAGGCATTTGTTGAACTACTATTGAGCATGATGTGTTAAAGCTGTTTTGTTTAAAGTCGTCTGTTATTACATTATATTTTCTGATGAGAGAGCGTGGTTAGCTAGGCTAGGCTCATTTAGACTGGGCTGGGTTGCAGCATCAGGCTCATTAAGGCAGGCTGGACGTGGGCTTTGACTGCATCCAATCGTTTCATTTTTATTAAGGCTGTCAGTGGCAGCCACTGCAGTAGCATGTCTGCATGTGGAAGTTCTTGACCTCAAAGCAGTGTAAAAACAAATAGACACACAGGACAACAGTACAATACAGGCTCTCCGATTTCGCTCAGTATTTGCATGACTCTAAGTTGACGTGGACTGCTATAATTATCCATCTGTTTTTACTTGTGTCCCCCACCAGTGAATTCAAACAGGTTTTTATCATTTTGACTACAGTTATATACAACTGAATAAGAAGTACTAGTATTGTGATTAAATGGCAGAAGGCTGCGAATGCGATGGGCATTCATTAATTGGACCCTAACCTTTTTAGATTTTATGAATTAGGGCTACGGAACATGGACTAAAAAGTGTTATTACAATTATGCTGCTACAGATTCTTCTTTTTCTTTCGGCTGCTCAACCGTCTCCATTTTTTCCTGTCCTCTGCATCTTCTTCCTTCAAACCTAACACCTGAATGTCCTCTCTCACCACATCCATAAACCTTCTCTTTGGTCTTCCTCTTTCCTGGCAGCTCCATCTTCAGCATCCTGCTACAGATTATAAATGCAATATATTAAAGTGCCCATATTATCAACTTTCTTGGAATGAAAAAGCATACCTACATATATATATATATATCATTAAAGTTTTACTTCCCCATATTTGAAAACTAAGCTGCCAAATCTGGCTGTTTTTCAAATCATGGGTTTGAAAGCAGAAAGATGTGGGGGGAAAAAACTCACACCTTTTACAAATCGCTCCTTATTCATTTGACAGCACTAAAATTAATTTTAAAAATTATTTTAAAAAGAGCTTCATTACAGAATTGCACAGCAGTCTTAACATTACATCATTAGGCTCTAAACACTCTAGGCCAGGCTTTAAGAGCAGAATTAGTGTTTTTATTTTGTTTAAGCAGCTTCTATGTGATGCCGTACTGAAGAAAAATAGAACGTGTATTGATTAAAGATCCTTAGGCTGTAGGTGTAAGGAGCAGCCTCTAAATCAGTATTTGCACATTCTGTTGTCAGTATTGGCCGATAACACACTCAGATAGTGTGCTGGATACCTGCGCTTTTCTTTTTTAGTAAGCGGCTTTCGGTGGCCTCCAGTCAGCACCCCAATCCCTAGAAATAATGACTTCAATCTATGATTATTACAGTCAGATGACGATAAACAGTCTCACAACAGCACAGCGTGTCTATAGTTTATGCATGTAGGCTAGAGCTCCTGGAATTTTATGTGGTGTTACAGAGAAATATACCACTTATTAAACTTATGCAATGCTTCAGCCATTTCTTCAAGAACCCCCTGACTTCATTTAAGCTCTTTTATTTCTCTAAAGGTCACTTATGTGCTGTTAAAATGCCAAGAAGCCTTAAGCTAGCCATGAAAGTTACCCCACTTTGTTCAGATCTGTGAAAAGAAAATGTGCTTGTTTTGGCTCTCTGTTTCTCTTCCGTTTTTAACCTTTGAAGTTACAGAGTCACAAAGAAAAGCAGAGCATGGTTGGTCAGTTTACTCAAAGTTTGTGTGTCTTTGCCTATGTGTGTCTGTGCATCTAGAGTTTTTGTCTTTGTAGATATAGTATCACAAACCAAAGCAGCGCAAGGTGGATCCTTTTATATAGTGACTGTGTGTCAGTTTGCCAGTGTGTCCTTGTGTGCCCTTTGTCTTTGTCCCTGTGTCTGTGTGTCCATTTCCGTGTCAGTCTGTGGGTCTAGTGTGATCTGTGTCCTTTCCCCTGTGTGCTCATGAGTCCTTTCCCTTTGTACCTGCCTGTCAGTTTCCCCTCTGTGCCCATGTTCGCAAGTGTCCGTTTCCCTTTGCATCCATTTCTGTTTGTGCGACTGCATCTGTCTGTGTGAGTTCATTCTCAGACATTCATCTCTTTAGTTCCAGCTGTGGAGTCATTAAAGTCAGCTGACTGGAGTGTGCGTGTGCGTACGCCTGCATGAGAGAAATACAAAGTCAGAACTGAACAACACTTACAGCTATGACTGCTCACACATGCTGGTGTGGTAACTGATCTCTTGCCAGCTCCTTGGGGAGCTAACTTTCTCTTCTGGTTTATTGTCTCCACTTCTGTCTCTGTCTCTGTTTTTCTCTGTCTCTTATGTAAAAACTAAGAATGGGCATGGGTAACTGCCTTACTCCATTCTCTGTACTTTAAAACATGCCAAATTTGAAAATAAAATTTAAAAAAAGCCAAATTCATACCAAATTGAAAATAGCTGTTTGACTGACATGCAAAATGTCCACCTACAGTCCACTGCTTTTTTGGACAGGTGGCAAAAGAAAACATGCAAATGTACATACATTAAGATAACAAGCAATATTTTAACGAATACATTTTTGTCTTTTGAATGGCTTTCAGGTGAATCTGACGAGCAGCCTTAGCCTCAGACAGTATGAGCAGCCATAAATCGTTTAGTATATTTTAGTGCACCAGTGCAATAACTGATTGGGTAATCAATCCTGATTCAGATTTATGTTAATCTATTAGTTATTCAGCTGATGGAATAGAACTTGGACCCTTGAGTTTTAAGAGGACATGGTTTTGCCTCTTAAATTTGCATATTGTCACTACTGTAAAAAAAAAAAAAAAAATTATTCATGTTTGATTGTCTTCCATATGCTCCATCTTTGGGAGATTTATCATTTAAAGGAATGTAAATGTGGAGGGATGTTCGTTGCACCTTATAAACGGGAGTATTTCGATTTTGCATAACTTAAAATTGACCTACGCACTTAAAATGATGGTTAATCATGAAAAAAAAAGCTGATGGCAGTGTTTGTATAATATTAATAATACACAAGCAAACACACTTGTGTGGATTCTACAGAAAAGTATGTTGGCGAGTAAAATGGGCTTTGAACCAGATCCTTTTTTTTTTTTTTTTTTTTTTTTTTTTTAAACACTAATTTTAGGGTTTGCTTTGAATGTTATGTAAGAAAATACCTGTGATCTGATGCTGTTTTGCACTTGCTTCTCTACAGCCCAGAATGTGACAGTGGAGGAGATTCTGAATGCGTACAGACAAGCCTGCCAGAAACTCAACTGCAAACCCATCCCCAAACTGCTTAAACAGATCCAGGTACCACACATACACACCTTTCTCACTCTTATATTATATATACCTTATATATCTTTAGGAAAATGGTTTTGTTATGCATTTTTGAACATTTAGTCCATTCACTATTTTCTACACAGTTGAGAAATAAAGGTATAATTGGACATCCATGCTGAGGATGAGTGTACTCAGTGTGCTGGGATTTAATTGTAGCAACATTAGGGTATATTCACAGACACACCCAAACACTCTTATAGTGAAGGCTACCACCCCATCTCAATCAGGCACTAAAATCTGTAAAGATCTATCTAAAAAAATAAACAATCTATAAAGACCTCTGGAAGTATGACCATTAATTAGCAGACATGAGTCTCCAACTCAAGTCTTGAAGCATATCCTGGTAAGACACACACACCCCCTAATGCCAGGGCCAGTATTCTGAACAGCTGCAGACAGAGGCCACCATTTCCTGTCTTCACCACACACACACACCTCAAACCAACTCGAACAACAGTTCACAGAATACCTTCATATTCTTGTATATACAAACACGTTCATACCCAGGGTCAGATTGCTTGCAATGTTTTCTGCAAACAGCTTCAACATGCTCTTCTACTGTGTAACCACTACTTGTCCGGCAGCTTTTCTGAGAAGGACAGACAGCAGGTTTGACTTTAAAAAGTATACCTTCTCTTTTTGAAACAAGCCTTGAAGAGTCAAATTTAACACACCATTTAATAAACCTATGTTTAAAAAAAAAAAAAAAAAAAGTGTGACGTGAAAGTGACTTTGTCTTTGCGAGCACACCACACAGCACTCAAACACAACAAAACGCATCACTCAGCAAATCCAGCCTTGGAACCAATGTTGGGACCGGTACCTTGCTTAAGTGTACCTCAGGGCAATCTAACAATCCTGGATTCCAACCCATGACCTCCTGTTCCTGGGGCCTAGTCCCAGCAGTTGTCTTATATTTTTGAGGAAATTTTATGGACACTTCTGCACACTTTTTTTTTATTAGAATCATAACAGATATAATATAAATAAAAAAGAAAATATTACATCAGAATCGGGAAGATATGAGATTTGACTGATAGTTCAAACTGATAATTAATGGGTTTTTTTTGCATTATGGAAGACATTTTTATTTCCCATTTTTGGTATATATGTATATGTATGGTACATGGAAAAATACAGGCATCAGCCTACAAATACCATGCGTTCCCAGATTTATGCTTATCTACCAGCATTTAGTGAATGTTACGCATCTTCTCAACAGTTGCTCATTACAAAATAGGGTTTCACCATTAAATTAGAGCCTAGAGTAGCTAGGCATCAGCATAACACTAGTTATCAAGCATCCAGATAATGTGATGTGATGTTTCTTTTGACGTCATTTTACTTTCCCCCATGTATCATCATCAGCCAAGATACATTAATCAGGGTTTTTTGTTTTTTTTTTAAACTTCTTTAAAGTTGATGCCGGTGTAAAAAAAAAAACTATTCTATTGATCAAGTCCTTGTCTCTGTTCCACTGCAGCTCATCAGAACTGCCTGCAGCGCAGTGTGATGGATGGGTTCATTGTTAGACTGCTGTGGACAGAGGGTCATTGCGTCTGTACTCTCCATGCTGAGTCATAGAAAACAGAGATACGGAGAGAGAGAAAATGTTATCACTCCCTGCTGTTTGCACATAGAGACACATGCCAGCTAACACCCACTATTGCAGAGCAACCAGCACATGCTGTCTCCCTCTTTTTTTTATTTATTTTTTTTATTTATTTATTTTTGGCTGGTTTTATCATTTGCATTTCAAAATTTCACTTGGTTCAGCAAATAAATCATAATGTCCTTTTTTTAAGCACATGATGGGTATCTTATACTCCCTAGAAAATAGAAAATTTGAGTGTTAGTGTCTAGGTGTAAATAGTGACTATCATTTGTGTGTGTGTGTGTGTATAATGTCATTAATTAGTCACTAAACACTAATCAGGGACCTACATGTTTCCTTCCAAAGAGATATAATCTGGTTAATTGGATTTAGTGCAGTAAAAGGGAAAAATTATGAATTACATTCATATTTTTGCCCATTTTACTGATTCTTCCTACTCTGTTCAAACTCTGCAGATGACTGAATTACATTCAGTGTAACAAACATCTCTGAATGTCTCTGCATTAACCAGGCAGCAGTCCTCCCACAGTAAAGTGAGATCGGGTTATATTTAATCTGCTTAATCTACTTTAAGGCCTTTCACTCGGTTCATGGTTGCGAACATGCACATTTCTTAAAATCCTGCTTTTTTCTTCCAGGTTTTTTTTTATGGTGTGAACAGTTTCCTTCTGCCATGATGTAGCTTTCATATGAGCAGTGAGACAAAATTACACTTAACATTAACTGTGCAGTGGGAGCTTTTTACCAGTATACTGCTTTAATCCCATTTTTTCCTTATCTCTTTTACATCAGTCTTCTCTCCTGGGTGGATTTTATGTACTGTGACCTGACCTGCATGTGTGTGTATTTGTATGTGTGAGCACAGATCACACCATTCCGTGGAAAGAAGCATCAGTTTGCTTTAGTTCCCCCGTGGCCCATGGTAAATTTCCACTGAGGGTGCAGAGGGGCAGAAAATAGTGGGCTGTTAGTGAGCGTGAGCGAAACACCAAGTGTTGTGTTTTATTCCACACTTCGTTTACTTGCATGTTTTTTTTTCCCCTCCTCTGCAGGCTTAATCACTTAGCCACTTGGAAAAATGACTTCACAAAACCACCTATGACAGAAAACATGGGGGGAGGCGTTGCACACCGAGAGGGGTCCAGGAGAGCACTGATGCCTGACTAAATGCTCTCTTTATTCCACTTTACAGGGCCCATGCCTGCAGACTGATGTATTCAGTGAGGGTGTGGCTTACGTGAGTGTGAGAGAGAACGAATAAGCACAGTCTTTGCTACTTAAGTGATTACTTTTGTGGAAGGGTTTCTGTCTCCAGGAGTTTTCCTGCCACTCTCGTCGTTAACCTCTTTGTAGAGTTGCATTTTGGGATTTTTTTATTTTTTTTATTTTTTTATATACAGTACTGTGCAAAGGTTTTAGGCAGGTGTGAAAAAATGCTGTAAACAAAGAATGCTTTCAGAAATAGAAATAATGATTATTTACTTTGATCAATTTACAAAATGCAAAGTGAGCGAAAATTTTTTTGAAAAATCTAAATCGAATCAATATTTGGTGTTACTACCTTTTGCCTTCAAACCAGCATCAGTTCTTCTTGGTACACTTGCACAAAGTCGGGGATTTTGTAGGATTATAGTCGGTGTATGATCAACCAGTTTTACCAAACAGGTGCTGATGATCATCAGTGTCACACGGAGGTTGAAACACAGTCAGGTTTGGAACAGCCTACCAGCCAAGTTCCTTTAAAAACTGTGTGTAATTGTACCTAGAAGAATAGATGCTGTTTTGAAGGCAAAGGGTGGTCACACCAAATATTGATTTGATTTAGGATTGGAAGGTCATATTTTCGAATCCCAGACCAGTAGATTGCCCTGAGGTACCCTTGAGCAAGGTACCGTCCCCATCAATGTCCTTGGGCGCCTTACATAGCTGCCCCCTGCTGCACGGTGTGTATAGGTTAAAAGCAGAGGTTGAATTTTGTTGTGGCACTGACTGTGTGCTGTGCTGTTTTTCATAATGACAGAAATAGTCACTTTCACTTTTCATAACACAAGCTAGCCCTGTTCGTGAATGAATAAACTGTTAGACTTGACGGCGAGACACGATTACTGCCAGCCTTGCTGACACTAAACATGGCATAAACCGAATCTTTCAGCATGAGAAAGCTAAAAGATATCAAAAAATCATGATTCTATCAGTAGAAAGAAAAGGCAAATATTGTACAAATGGTTGCATTACAAGCCAATAAACAAGGACAACCAAGAGAAACATAAACATAAAGGCCCATTTCAAAAAAAGAGAAGCCTTAAGCCTTTTAAAAATATACTGAAGGGTTGGAAATTGTAGCCTTTGGAAGACTGGGGACTGAGAAATCTTGCATGAAGCTAACATATCCTTGAACAGTAAAAATATCGTACTAACAGCTAAACATGGTACTGCCACCAGATAGTGATGATATTTTCCCGTTTCAGGGCCTGGGCATCTTGCCATAATTGACAGAACCATTAATTCTGCTGTTAACCAAAAGAATTTGTTCATCAGTCTGTGGTTTTTGTGAAGTTGGCTGAAAAAGTGTGATGCCTGTGTTCTCATATTCCACACGGCCATATGCCTGTGCTGTGGAATCTTTAAAGACACTACAAATGAGATTGTCCATAACAATTCTGGCACGTCCTTATATGTTTCTTTGGGGTTATTGTAACTGACACTATTTATTGTTCATTCTTTGAACGAACATGTAGAATGAATGTTAGAATACACACTTTTAGCAGAAACGTTCAGACCAACAAACAGACTGTTATTAGTAAAAGTGAGTGTTCTGTAATGTCAGAAATTTGCAGAAGACTGCCATGTTTCTGTAAAAACACACTCGTGTAGGGGTGTGTGTAGCGGTTGTGGAAGTTGCTGAGGGCTGCTAAGGGTCTTTATTGAATGTCTGAGAGGGAGCTTGGCTTTTTTGTTGGCAGTTGTGTGTTGAATGTTTTGGCGTCAGTAGCATTGAGGCGAACGTTCTTAGAGTACTCGCATTCCTGCGTCACATAACTGAGGACATTCAACATCCTGGTGATACACACTTCATCACACACTTTGTAGTTCTGTTCATCAGAAACATACCTGTCGTACCCCTCTCTCACTAACACACACACACTTGCAATTTTTTTTTTTCCTCTGCTGACAGACCTGCAGGCATCCTGCCAGGGGAGCTGCAGAATAATCCTGCAATATTAAGTCTCAGAAGTACAAAGCATTTCTCTCTCTCTCTCTCTCTCTCTCTCTCTCTCTCTCTCTCTCTCAAAATGACTCAACGCATGAAGGTACAGGCCATCTGCCCTCTCCATCGGTCCAGAATGTTCCTGAATCACACTCGCATAAAGGGAGGCTTGTTTTACTCAACCAGTTATGGAATGCACGATATTCGTAGTGTACTGTGTGTTTGTACATTAGGCCTGCAACGAATGATTCTGTAATCATTTTGTTGGGCTTTATAATTTGAAGGGAGTCTTTGAGGTAAACATTTTGCTCCTGTTACTCTTCCCTTCACATATAGAGTAACCTACCTTGAAAATGGCCGTGCTCAGGGTCTCTTGTGGGCAACGCTGTGACCCTCCCTTTCCCCCACTCGCCAAGATGTTAGCACCATTAGCAGATTTTATCTGACATTACAGAATTTGGTGTTGATGTTCTCTTCCAGCAGGAGCAATTGGGTAGTGCCATTGTCTCACAGCGAGAAGGTTCTGGGTTTGATTTCCAATCGAGTCAATCTGGTTCTTTTCTATTCTTTTCCTTCTTTGCATGATCTCCCAAAATCTGCGGGGGTTCCTACCTACAGTTCAAAGACTTGCACATCATGAGGAACGGAGGTGCCGCCTATGTGTGACTGTGGGGGGGTGTGTGTGTGTTAGTGTGTCTGTGTGTGTATGCCCTTTCAGCGACCTGTCCAGGAAGTTTTTTCACCTTCCGTGGGGTTAGACTCAAACACCCTCCATGACCCAGATATTAAAAAAGAAAGACAACAGACAATAGATGGTCCCTTCCAAGTGTGTTGAGCTATACCATTGTTTAATAGTTTGAAACCAAGAAAACAAGAACATGGAAGCCTTCACCTGACATTTTTGGTCATTTGTTTTGTTTTGTTTTGTTTTGAAGTGTGCCATAAATGTCCAAAATGTTTAAGGGCAAAGTTCAGTAACAAGACCTCAACTCTTCCTCATGATTAGTGACTAATGAGCATTATTGACTTAATTCTAGATCTGTGTGTTGCCAAAAGTCCCTCATTTTTATTGATTTTCAGTTCAGTGACGGCCACACGTACCCTTTTTTATCTTGCACACGTAGATATTTAAAAGATATTTACGATTGTTTATATGATGCTGCAGTTTGCAATCCTCACGTTGTTCATCGCTGGTCAGTTTTTGTGCACAGGATGATGTTGGCTGGTTATTTTTGGTTGTGGACTTCTCTCACCTCAGTAGTGTCACTGAAGATTTTATATATGTGTGTGAGGAACTGTTAGTGTCTCACACACAAAATCATACATTTTTAAAGGGCAACACACACACCTTTTGTCTAACTTTTAACTTTTTTTATTATTATTATAACATTTTTTGGAATTTTTTACAACTGATTCCAACACTTTTTTTTTTTATGTTGTCCAAAAATTGTCCATAGTTGGTGCTTTTTTCTTGTGCCATGTGGCATCTTGCATTGTGGTGTTGTATCTATTACTTGTGGTTTTGCTCTTGCAGGTGAACAGACAGGATACAAAGAGCTGCTAAACATGACACATGCATGTGAGCAGTTATATGCAATTAACCTATAATTTGAATCCTTAATTGAAAGCCATTAATCTTCTATCCCTCTGACTACTTCGGTACTGATGACCCTGACATTGCTCCCTAAAGGCTGATTGCATAATGGACCTCAGTTCAGCTGAAACAGTGGTATTGAGTTAATTTGTATCGAAGGCCATGGCCGGACTCTGTTTGCAGGTCAGTGCCGAATGTCCGGTGGAGGCTCTGAATGCAGCTGGTCATGCGACCGTAGCACACGGTGATGAGTATTGGCTTTGGCAAGGAGAGCTTGTACAGTATGCCTCCTGTTGGCAGACAAATGAAATCTTGTTCCCTTAATGAAGTTAGTAAAATTTGCAGGTTTATTTGGGGTTTGAGAAGAGTCTGTCTAAAAGAGCCCATCAAGAGCTGTAAACTGACTGCTGTTTTTCTAAAAGAAATCCTTATATCAAATCCCAATCATTTAAATGTTTAAGCCTTTGTATTGACTGAAGTAAACAGACATGATATTCTGTATAAAGCTGATTTATTTTTCCAGTCATATCTATCATATTGTGTTCAGATGATGCTTTTTTATTATTTGATCATTTGATATCAAGCATTGTGGTAGTAAACTTGGCATCTACTTGTATTCAGACAGCCTGTGCTGTCTTTAACTGAGATGGCCATCTTCAACTTCATATTGTCTCTTAAAGATCCCATTTTTTGCTGAATATTTCAGATACATTGTTTCTTACTACTACCAGACATTTATCCAGCATTTACTATGCTCGTTAAGCAAGCTAGATACAAATTAAACATAAATATGAATAAGGCATGATGAAACTAGAAGCTACAGAAAAAACTCACACTTGAAATGCTTACTGGATGCTCCTCAAGAAAATTTAAAGTGATCAATGTGTGCAGTAAATTATATAATCTTTTCATTTGCTTTTTGCTTCATTGGAGTTGACATTTTGGGTCTATCGCTATAATTAAAGCATCCTGAGATGACCATGTTGTGAAAGTAATTATGATTAACATTTCTGCAGCTGTAACATCCACTACATGGTTAGCGGAAGACTTGCCCATTCCCCTTCAGTCTCTCATGTATGCTGGGGCATGTCGGTGCCTGATTGAATCCTGAGCCCTTTTAATTCCTCAGCCACCTAAACACACACAAACACACCCAAAAACATTTACATTCACACATTGAACATGCCGAGGCCTGCATACATGCATTAAGCACATTTACATCTTCACTAAGTGAGTGCACACACACACTTGCAGACATGCCCACTTCCAATAACATACTCAGTGATGTGTTGCTGTAGGTCAGGCTTTGTTTATTTTAGATGGTCCTAACATTTTAGCAAAAAGCTGACATTTGTCCCAACTTTATTAAGAAAATGTGACAAAATTGCATTTAGGTCACCAGTGCATGAACAGATTTTGATCTGCCATTTTGATGCATGTTGAGTACAAAAACAGGTGGACTTGTTTTGATGACAAGTTACTCTGAGATAGTGGTATTGTCCGATTGGCGGAAACCTTGGGCAAGAGACTTGAGGGAACTTGGGAAGTGCCTTTCCCAAGAGCATTTCATCCATGGATGCTGTAGTGAGAAAGCATTGTTCACCCACCCCACACTGTTCCTACTGCTCACACAGGGGATTGAACTGCCAAGCTCTGGTTGCAGACCATCTCCTCCAACCATTAGACAATGGCTTCCAGAAGTATAATGTTCACTGATCAGGGCTTAGCTTTATGTCAAGAGAAATTCAGTATGTCATAGGGTCTGTGTCCCAAAGCAATGTGAGAGAACAGGAAAGGCTGAGATGAACAGTAAGCATTTAGAAACTGATATCTATAATGCTATGTGTAAACCTTCTTCTTGTGGTAATCTCTGTCTGGACTGTTTAACTGCTCCAGGTGTTTAAAAACAGCGCAGTCTTGGTTTTACTTCATGCTAGATGAGTGGCTGTCTAGAGTGAGGTGGTCCTTGATCTTGATGAGTCCCCTGTGGAAGACCTGGGGGCAAATTTTGTAGCAAAATTTCCCAGGCTGGGGGAGCATTCTAGAGACTTCCTCTTCGACAACAGTGGAAAGTGGAAAGTATTTACACAATTTAATCCTCAAAAGTATTTTGAGGATACCCTCATGTTTATAATATTGTGTTTGTGTTGAGAGATGAATTTGGACCTCAGTTACACCTGGGTTTATACTACAAGCATTTCAGAAAAAAAATGTCCTTGCACAGCTTCTGAATGCAGAAGTTGGTCAAATTGAGCCATGGAAGGAACATTCCAGTGATTACTTTAGAACAAGTTTTGAATCTCTTTAAGAAAACACAATGTCCACAATGTCACCAAACAATGAAGCATTTTTATTTGTTGGCTATATTGGAATTATCACTTTGTAAAATATTATATTAGCTAGTAAACTAATATTTTTATCCCTTTGCATAGTTTTTTCTTTTCATATTGCTTGTTGGTTAATTTGAGTGCGATGCTGAATAGTGCCATATGTAGGCTAAGGGCTGATGTTTAGTTTGATTGATTGCAGGATTTGACAGAGCTGACTCAGCGAAATGAGTGCTTGGATCTTAAAGGTAAGACACTCTTTTGAATACACACACGATCTCATGCACTTACACAGACACTCTTGAAACTTAAATGTTTGAGTTTCATTTATTTTACCCTGAGGATTATATGTAAAGCCTGATGTATTTTGAAGTATAAAAGGCTTATGTGTTGTGTGCTTTGACACCACTCTACCCTAAATAATCTCATTATCTCTCCTCTCTTCTTCTGACCGTGTTGTTTATTTTTATGCTTGAGTTTAGTGTTCATGCTTAAATTGCCCAAATAGCCACATCAGTAACAGTAATCATTAGGCACAGGAAAAAAAAGTATGGCTGCAGTTGTAAACTAACTTTTTGCCTAAAAAAAGAACACATAAAAGGTTTCCTAATCCTCTTCCCAACCTCTTCGCACTCTCTCTTTCTCTAGGGGAGAAGTTGGACTATAAGGCGTGTGAGTCTCTAGAGGAGATCTTTAAAAGAGTGCAGTTTAAAGTGGTGGACCTGGAACAGACTAACCTGGATGAGGATGTAAGTGCTGCCGTATCTTATTCTGGAGCTCATTCCTTATTTTAATGTTTGTCATCCACTTACTCAAGCTGGACACTGCTAAAGGAATGTAGCAATTGTGTTGATTCAGATCCATCCATAATGAAAAATCTCTGAAAATGTTATAGTGGAAAAGAGTTTCCTTACATTTGTGGCATTTAGCAGACGCTCTTATCCAGAGCGACGTCCATGCCCTGATTAAAGGGACAGTCCTCCTGGAGCAATTCAGGGTTAAGGGTTTTGCTCAGGAACCCAGTGGTGGTAGTGCTTGAGGTGGAATTCGAACCGGCAACCTCTTGATCCATAGATCCGTAGGCAAGCACCCTACCACTAGACCACCAACATCCTTCGGTAAAATTTACCACTGTAGAATAGCCAGATATTTCCACTCCTGTTCACACTGGATCATATCAATTCTGCAGTTTTAGTAAATTACCACAATGGTCTCCTTAAATCCATCTTAGTTTTTGTTGTGTTTACCAAAGATGATTACTGGGGTTCACGTCAGGTCTCACTCCATTCAGCTGATATCATTTGTTCTGTATTACCCGTTTAACCCCACGGTGCTGTTACTCAGAATATTTCTTGTGATTATATTATGAAAGCTTAAGATCTGAAAAATCTGAAAAGCTAAAAGCTTTTGTGCTCACCCACGTTCATTTACCGAAAAGGCTTCTCTTCGCGGAACACATTTTCCTTCAGGACTCAGTCATTCATATATGGGTTCTTGCATAGAACAGAGCCTGTGTGTGAAGTAATTCATTTGTCATTTGACCTCAGCTTAGCAGTCTAGGTGAAATCTCAGCTACTGTGAGCTGTCACTTTAATGTGATCTTGCTGTAAATCATGTGTTAAAGCTCCTGAAAGAAAATCCCCCCTTACACTGTTTTCTTGTACTCTGAATGAACCAAAACATATCCGGTCCCTGAAGAGTTTCTTTTACGTTTTCAGTGGGGTTAAGTGACTAATGTTGCTAACAGTAATGGGCCCCAAGTGCCACATCATTCCATCATGCATTGTGTGGTTAAGAAATCCTACATATGTCTGAGAATATCGTTGTGCTCTCACTCTACATTTTTGTGTCCTCTGATGTGAGACACAGCTTAGTGTAGAGAAATAGAGTGCATTTAATTGAGCGGTTGGTCTCATGTGCCATAAACAGCACCATTTATAGTGTTTTGTTCTCTGAGGGAAGACATGGCACACAAACTGTGAGCAGTCCATTTGTCCTCTGAATGTAACCCCTTCTATGCAAACTGGAAGCACACATACCAGAAGCAGCTGGCTGTAATACCTTTGCCTGAGCGGTAGTTAAGAGGTTAAGTACCTTGGCAAAAGGGCATTTCAGGAGCAGATGTAGGAGTGGCAAAGTGTTCCCCAAGCACCCACTTTCCACATTTATTTTTTCTTTTCTGCAAGGTGACAACTTTCTGGTAAGCCCTCCTTTTTGACCATTAGACAGTGGCTGAGAGGGCGAGAGAGACCAGGTTCATATTTTTCTCAATTTGTGGAACTGATCTTTTGGGCTGACATGGCAGACCTGTTTTTTGTACGTTAAAGTTGTTTTTTGGGAACTTTCTGGGTCCTTTTTTTAACCAATCTTGCTAAATGACTCCCAATCAGACACTAAAGAAACTGAGCCCAGATTGTTGTGGGAAATCACTGAGGAAGAATTCATGTTAATACTGATTGGCCCAAGGGATCACTTGATGTCAGCATCTTGAAGCTGAGCTGTGAGCTAAAAGCATGTCGGTCTCTTTAAAACAAATTTTTAAATGTCAGTTTAAGTTATATTTTGTAAATAGTCTTTGTAATGTTCCTTCATGCACATGAAAAATGTTGATTATTTCTTTTGGCCAAGATTTTCCAGTGGCATTTGGCAAAGTTTTTGAGAAAACTGACTTTTTTTTTTCTTTTCTTTTTTTTTTTTATTTTTTATCTTGTAACAGGATAGCACATATCTGTTTGTTTATTGGTGGAACAAATTCAAGCTTTAAAGCATTTAAATCTCTTGTTGGATAGGCTCTGACACAGCGTATTAAGGCCATCATGGATATCTTTTAGGCAAGATGAATGACAACAGGAAAATAGAGCTCATCTCTGCCCAGCTCTGCATTTGTAGGAGCTCCCTGCAGGTGGAAGAGATCATCACCATGGTAACACAGGCCCTCTCCTGTGTGCCCCTGGTGTTTTACCGGAGCAGCAGTCCAACATATCCCTGTGTAGTTTTAGGAGAACATGGTTACCCTGTTCCAAAGGGGGTTGGCAAACTAAAATAAGTTTCAAAGTTAACAGGATGTGTGCTTAAAGGTAGAATTTAGCCAAAATGCTAGTGTTGGAAATAGTGAATGAAAGTGAATAAGCACCAGTTAGCTTTATAAAGATGAAGCCATCGTTGTAGATAAACCAGCGACCATTCATTGTAGTCCTGTTAGGATATCTGGCATGTTTTTGACAGACAGGTTTAGTTGTGTTCTAAACCAAACCTTGTTTAAAAAGCATCTTCCCTTGTAAACCCAAGGCCAAAAGCTCAAGCAAATGCCTTCTTCTCTTGTGTTACAGGGAGCCTCGGCATTGTTTGATATGATTGAGTACTACGAGTCTGCCACTCACCTCAACATCTCCTTCAACAAGCACATTGGCACACGTGGCTGGCAGGCTGCTGCCCACATGATGAGAAAGGTGAGGGCAGCAGGGTCTTTTTTTTTGTTCCACATCATTTTCCCCTTCTTTTTTCATGCAGTGGGAGTACAATGACCCTTTTTGAAGTCCCAACTGAAAAGTAATTCAGATTTACACTTTAATCTTATCTGTGAATGTCTGTGTATATTCAGACGAGTTCTCTGCAGTACCTCGACGCTCGGAACACCCCTCTTCTGGACCATTCGGCTCCATTTGTGGCTCGAGCTTTGCGCATCAGTGGCAGTCTGGCAGTGCTGCACCTGGAGAACGCTGGCCTCTCTGGACGCCCACTGATGTTACTTGGTGAGGGAGAAATAGGAATTAAATGAATAGCTTTAAGGGATATGCACACTTATTTGGATTTAAAATATCCAGTATAGTTTGGGATTTAACATCGTTAGCCACATCACGGAAACAACCTGCCTAATATATAGTTATTCCTCTTCATATCACTAAAACAGCTGTGATTTGTCAAGGCGTTTACACCTAGAGCTCTGAATGTGTGCTGTGGTATATGACACAGAGGCATTAGCAACAGATCCTTTATATTGTTTGAGTTGTAAGATATGACCTCCATGAACTGTTTTGAGAGGCACTTCCCTCATATGCAGGATCAGATTGAGATCTGGGGAGTTTGGAAGACTAATCGGAACTTTGAACTCTTTGTAACGTTATTTAAACCTCTCCCATTTTGTGCCACTGTAACAAGATAATCAAGCAGAATCTTCTTTGTTGATTTTGTCAGACTGTCTGAGACTCACTAGACTGTATTCTGTTTCCAGATAGACAGATGTCTGTACTTAATATTCAGAGTCAAAATATTTCATTTAAATCTTTACTTGGAGGCTCCTTTTCAAACTGTAACATCTAAGTAAACGGAGATTGAAGACTACTCGGTCTTCTGCACAAGTGGTTTTTTTGGGGGGGGGGGGTGCTGTACCAACATAAGAAAATATTGAAAAATATTGTTCCACTGTTTCTGGAAGTAGGTAGGACAGCTGGACTGATGTGTTTATTGTAGTTATTTATTTATTGCAATCTCTAAGTTGTCTAGTATATATCTATATAACTGCTTTAAAATTTAATATGTGAGGGAGGGATTGTTTTTTTGTTGGTTAAACCACACAGTGAGCTACATTTCTTAAGGGATGAAGCAGTGGAGAAACGGGTGCAGATGATTCCAGATGATCAGGCTGGTCATTATTATATTGGCGATATTGAATGCTGAGTGGCTAGAGCCTCTTCATGCAGACGCCTTGTCACATTTATTTAAAAATGCACTTTTAGCTGTTGCAGATTCTTGGTATGCCGTTTATATGTTAGCATTCACTGTTTTACACATTGCTCTAAGATTGTCAGCTTGATGAATAAATGTGTGGATGAATGTGAAGAGAGATGTGGGAGGGAATGATTCAATGATTGGAAAAGTAGAAAAGGGGAAGAAGAAAACGTAGAAGCAAAACAGCAAAATACTTGTTTTCAGAAAGGGAGATGCAAGGGAGGATAAGATCTGTTAGGTAAGAGAAGGCAGCATTGTGTTAAAGAGCATAAAAGGCTTTGCATGGGACAAAGACAAAATAAGCTGTAGGAGCTTCAGACATAGGAGAACAAGGACAGACGCAAGGAAGAAGTGATGAGAATTCAAGTCCTTTGATAAGAGTTGCACCATTCTCGAAGAAAAAGGTTTGATACATAAACTCTATTCTGAACTTTTAAAATATATAAACTACAGCCTCTGGAAGATGGCACAGAAATGTGTTGATCCAGTTTTGAGCAATTATCTGATCAGGGTGTACTACAGGTTTTACCCTGAAATTTAGAAAATAAACGGTCTCTATACTAAATAAAAAATTGCTATCAACATGCCCAGTCCTGTGGCTGGAGATACACCGCCCTGTAGGGTGTAGTTGTAACACGGTTAGAACACACCTTGCTTTAGTAAAGCCCAGAATGCTCCTTGATTAACTGGATAAGGTGTGTTAGATTAGATTTAGGAGGTATGTTAACACTTGTTGTAGTGATGGAGCTCCATGAGCATTGTTAGCCACTCTTTAGCTTCCTCACTGTTACAGTGCTCACTGGAAAAATTATTTAAGCTGGAAAAGGTGTAAATCTTAAATCTCGCAATGAGTTAATTAGGCATTCAATACTTGATGTGAATTTTTTTAAATTTTTTTTTATTATAGAGCTTTAAAAATGTGCTTGTGAAACTGTTCATTTTAGCACATATTTAAACTGCAAAGGATTTCAGTTTCATTTCTTTTGAAGACAGAAAAAAAGAAATCATTATCAGTGCTAACATGCTGAAATGAATGCCATCCATTCACCCCCTTAAGCTGATTTATCACAATGCATCAGTGAATTTTGAATAAATGTATGAAGTGCCTAACTACAATTTTACACCCTTCATGGCTGACTGTGTGTCTGTATCTGTTTTTGTGAACAGCCACTGCTCTGAAGATGAACATGAATCTGCGTGAATTGTACCTGGCAGATAATAAACTGAATGGCTTACAGGATTCGGCACAGCTGGGCAACCTTCTCAAATTCAACTACAACATCCAAATCCTTGACCTGAGAAACAACCACATACTAGACTCAGGTCAGAGGGCCAGCATGCTGTCTCAAATCACTTTAATGTTTAATTTCCTTCTTATTTAGTCAGTCTCATTTAGGTTCCCCACACAGTTCTTCAGCGCCCTTCTTTCAAACTGCCCAGTTTTAAGGGGATGATTTTTAAATATGGCCCATGACCTTTTCACAACGTCTCAAACTCTACCCTTCTGTCTCTTCTTTCAACCCTGAGCTTGTCTTTTTCCCTTCAGCACTTTTTATCCTCCTTGGTACTACTGAAAAAAAATTGGCCTCATTTCAATTCACCCTTGTTTTTCTGTTATGATTATCTGTTGCATCCTCAAAGCATAGTTTCATGTCCTTGTTTTTTTTTTTCCCTACCATCTTATGAAATTCCCTAGGATATTGAAAAGGCATGGTAAAAATCAAAATTAAATGATAATAGTAATTTATAAGTACAAATTAGATTACAAAATTAGAAATAAAGGATAACAACATACTGCTTATCTTTCTGCTTCTTCTTCTGCTGTTCTGGTTTTTCTTCTAAATTGCAAGTGGCTTTTCCTGACTTACCCTTATCTTTGTTTTGTTTGTGTCTTGTGTAGGATTGGCGTACGTGTGTGAGGGCCTGAAGGAGCAGAGGAAAGGCCTGGTGACCCTGGTGCTCTGGAACAACCAGCTAACACACAATGGCATGGGTTACCTTGCTGCTGCACTGGTAAAATACAAACCATCAGACTTAGATATACATATAGATGTCTTTGGACATGTAATGTATTTGTTTGTATACCTATTGCTGAACTCGGCGTCCATTGTGCACACACACACCCAGCATGGCTTTGTCTCCAAAGAAAACAGGGGAAGGCAAACACACTGTTGTTGCACTTAGTTTCAGATAAAACATTGGTTGAGCTGTGTGTCTACAAACCTGGGAGCATGTGGTATTTTTTTGACATTCAGGTCCGTATACAAGCAAAGTGCAGGACACGTCTCATAGACCGCATAAGGCATTTTTCCAATTTGGCATGCAGACGGTAACCTATATTTTTCCAAGTAGGAGGCAGCAAAGAAAAAAACCCAAGCAGACACCAACCTCTCCAGTATATGTTTTTCTCACACACAAATACACACACTCACTCTTTGTTGTTTAAGTCTTTCGCTTTGTCATTTTTTACATTTTGTCTATTGCCCTGTTGTCATTTTTGTACTTCATTGGGTGTGTGTGTTGCTGCTGCCCTGCCGCTTCTCACAATGTTAATTAAGTGTGTGATGTCTGCAGACAGAGATGGACCTGCTCTCTCTCACTGGGGGAAGTAATGCTGCTTCAGCAGCTCCAAGGAGCACTTTGTACTGAGGAGTAGCAAATGACTGTGTGTTTTTGTGGGTCTGGGTGAATCTATTAACCAGAAACCCATCTGAGGGTGCTCTGAAAGGTTTTCATGAGAAGATTGACTGTGGTGCAGTTTGAGAGTTGGTTCCAGATGCTTGGTGTTGAGACTAGCAGACCCTGCACTGTACCACAATCATGTTATTTATTTAGCATGTAAATGACATGGTCAGTAACCTAAAGCTAAACATAAATGTTTAAAAACATATGTAGAAATCAGCATATCATCACTGTCAAAAAGTCTTCAGCACCAAAAATACCTTTTAATGGTATTTTTCCACTTGTCCATTAATCATGTAAATAAGTGAACTGTTTTTCCTTAATCACATAGAAAACTGCCATCTGACTGTTTATTTCTATAAAAATACATTTTATTTACATTATCTGTCTATATAGTTAGCTATGTCTTTGTATTTGCCTTTTCATAGTTTTGGTCATTAAAAACTTTTAATATAAATTCCATTTTAAATGACGTTACCATTGCAGTTTTATTCATCATTCTTCTGTTTCTTTTTTATTTGTTTACATGTATTTCTTTCTCCTTCTTTCAGGGGTAATTTTTCTCATATTCAAATCTTTCTTTACCTTTCTTTGTGATTGAGGTACAAATCATTCAAGATCTTTCTCTTTCAGCTGTTGGCAGTTGCTTCATGATTTAGTATTTATGTTAAGTAAACATCCAGATGTCAAATGCATCATTCTGTCTCTGTCGCTCTATTTGTCTCCCTCTCTCTCTCTTCTCTCTAGCCATGTACACAGAGCTTGGAGACCCTGAACCTTGGCCATAATGTTGTTGGCAATGAGGGAGTACACAAATTGAAGGACGGACTCATAGCCAACCGTTCCGTCCTGCGACTGGGCCTGGCCTCCACCAAGCTTTCATGTGAAGGTAAAAGCTCAACCACGTTGTATGTATATAGATGTTCTCGTGCTTCATGATATTAAAATTGATAATTGAAATAATTTAAGTAAACTTTAGTGACCATGAAATAAATTTGCTTTGGACATGCTTTGCTTTGGAGTGCTGCTGCTACAGAGAAACCATTAAAATCCTATTAATAGTACTTAATATCAAACCTCCATAAAAGGCTATAAGCTAAAGAATCAAAGAAGCACTCCAGGCCAGTTAGTGAATGAATGGAATGAATAAAAGTGTGCAGAATAGTTGAGGGAGACACATGCTGTTTGACTTTTCTGTAAAATGTATCACTGACTGACTAAATGACCATGTATTTAGCCAAGCCGGTAATCTAGCAGCTTACCTAAGCACCTTGTGTTTTTTAACATTATATGATTATTGGCTTGTTAAGCAACAGTGTGTCCACATTTGGAGCACAGAATGAAAAACTACCCTTTGAATCAGGCCATAAAGAGAAGCACCATAAGAGACCACATTTTTGCTGATTACACTTTGTTTAGAGTGGATGTGCTGCCAAAGACCTGTTTGGAAAATTTCCTGTACATTTTAAACAAACTCGATAGCTACTGTTGTGACTTACTGGTCTGTAAATTAATTATTTACATTCCGGTTCCTGTTTTCTCTGAATGGCTAGTATTTGCTGTGGCTCATTAAAAAGTCTTAAAATATCAGAAAACCTTATTTGTTGATTTTGTTAGTAATAAAATAAAAAGAAAAATATGCAGAAGATTCAAAAGAGCGATTAATGCACCTTTTTTGAATTCCTGTAGTCAAAGTGAGTCACATTTATTTATAAAGTCTGGGTCCATTCAGGGTCCTCTTGAGCAAGCCCGTACTTGTGCGCTAATGTTAATGGATGCAGTCCTGTTAACACTCACCTGCTGGCTATCCTTAGTGAGAAAGGAATTGTCCAATGTGCTAATAGCATTTGCTTCCATCCATGGTCTTGATTTAAAATGCTTAATTAAAGCCAAAATTGTCTAGCAGATCTAAAAGCACATGCGGCTGCAGGAAATGAAGTTGGAAGTGAAGAAGTTATTAAAAAGAAACAAAACTTCAATTTCTCCTTTCAGTTTGCATCAAATTGAAAACAAATATGATCTGCTCTTCTGGTCAAATGTAATCCAAGGCAGTCTTCAGCTACATCACACTGAAGATTAAACATGTGTGTTATCACTCAAATCAGAATTCTAGTCATTTTTTTCCTATATCATGCAACCCAAATTCAAACTCAAAGTTTTGAGTACAAATTGTCATTAATGGCATATTGTTCCTGGGAGCTGACCATTTCTGCGGCCTTCCAGGGGCCGTGGCTGTGGCAGAGTTTATTGCTGAAAGCCCACGGCTATTGCGGCTGGACCTGCGAGAGAATGAGATTAAGACTGGAGGGCTTATGGCCCTCTCGCTCGCCTTGAAGGTCAACACCTCGCTGCTCCGTCTTGACCTGGACAGAGAGCCCAAGAAAGAAACGGTAAAGCAAAGCTAGTTAAATTTGTGCAACTATGCCCTCTCCATAAATGTGCTTTGTTGGTTCCGTACTGGGGCTGTGGACCTAATGTGGAAAACGGGTATGAAGAGCTTAAACCATATCAAAAATGTTATGGCAGTGAGTATGCTGTGATTTCAGCATGCAGTTCAGACAATGCTGGGCTGGTAGCTGTAAGCTTTCTTCAATTGTTGGCTACCCTCCTAATCATCTAAACTAAAAAAGTAAACCTCAGATTAGGTAACATTTTCTTGCCTGCAAAATGTTCCAAGTTCTTGACTTAAGTATTAAAAATAATATTTAGTTTGAATCATAACTTCAGTGGTATGTTCATGGTTTCAAATGGTTCTATATTCAGTGGTTTCTGTGTCTGATTTTTTTATTTATTTTTTCCTCTGTCACTCTCCCTCTGTCTCTATCTCTTGGTGTATTCCATCTGCCATGCTCTCAGGTGAAAAGCTTCATTGAGACGCAGCGCGCCTTGCTGGCCGAGATCCAGAACGGCTGCAAACGAAACTTTATTCTAGCTAAAGAGAAAGAGGAGTCTCAGCAGCAGATGAGGCAGTCAACCTCTATGGCTGAAATTGCCACTGAAGAGCCACCTCCAGAGGAAGAGGAGGAAGACCCTGCTGCATCTGATGACAAGGGACAAGAAGAAGACACTGTGTGTGAAGATGAGGATGATGGTGAAAAGCCAGCCAAAAGCCAAGAGGATGAAGGTCAAACAGCCTCCACACAGGTGGGGATGCCTCCATACCTGCCTCTGAATCAGGACAAGTTACAAATTAGTGAATAAATCTTTGTTTTAAACTTGAAGAAAAAATTAAATCTAGTATCCAGTAAATGTATGTTTACAAATATAAATGTGTGTACTGTTTATACAAATTAATACAGCAATGGTGCATTTATTTTTTTTAAAGTAAAATGTTTATATAGTAAAAAAAAAAAAGCATTAGTTAGATTCTAATGATAACTATAATATAATACTAACATAATACTAACAGTATAACATAACCACATTAAACTACCACACTAATTGCCAGAATCAAAATGATTAGGGAGTAGAAGTGCTAATAAATACTACCATTATCCATCTCAACACCCAGGATGATTCAGATTCGGATACTGACGAAGATGAAGAAGAAGAAGAAGAAGTGAAACTGGTGAAACCCACAGCACAGACGTCACCTTTAAAACAAACCCCGCCCCCAGTCCCAGTGGTTACCACAACCATTAGTGCCTCTCAGACTGGCTCAGCCTACAGTGCTGCCCCCAGCTCTCTCCCCTGCCCAGCCCCTATCCCCGTTTCTGCTTCCTCTGAGAGTGCAACTGTGGTTTCCAGTATCACAGTGACGGAGGCCAGCATGCCTCCTGGTGCCCCACCCTCCCCTGGTCGCTGCATTTCCGTGTCAAGCCCTGGAAGAGGTCACAAGATCTTCATGGTAACCCGTGTAGAGAGCCCACCAGAACAGCAGCAGCCGCTTATCGAGCTGGCAAGAAGCCTCCAGGCAAGGGCGCCAGAGAGCAAATCTGTAACCAAGCCAGTGGAGCTACTCAATATTAAAGCACCTTCTGAAGCTTCTTCACCACAGCACAAACATCCAAATACAGAAAATATCACTAAAGCTCAACTGACCTCTGAGAAATCTTTGCCGACACCTTCTGAGACCCCAGCAACAAAAACATGCCAGCCTCAACAGACACCACTAGCAGAGCCTGTTTCACAATCACATACTCCCCAGCAGCAAGAGCCTGAAGCATTTCTACAAACCACCTCAGAGCAATTGTTTTCTACAGTCAGCAATAAGGAGATGGCCATCACACAGCAGGAATCACAGCAGCTAGATTTGGCTGGTGAGGACACAACAGCCAAGAAGGATCCTCTCAGGGAGGGGCTTCCAGAGAATGCATCTCTCTCTCTTAGTCTGGTAGAGCAGCTAATAGATACAGATAAACAGCAGCCAATACCAAACACTGAACTCCCACAAGAGTCTAGTGACCTTAAAACAAAGCTGCTGGGGTTAGAGAATCCCCGGGAAGAAAAGCAGATCCTAGAGTCGGTGAGAGAGAGTGAACCGCAAGGAGAGAACCCACAAAAACACACACAAAGTGAGCCAGTTGAGTCTGAGATGGACTCAGCAGCATCACTAGAATGCATCTTATCCTCAGCGCAGCCCCAGACAGCTAAAGCACCCAGCCTTTCATTGACTCCCTCACAGCCCGTCACAGAAGGATTGGCGCTTCAGTGCCCCCCAATGGAGCATCACCATATTGCCTCCGCAGGGACGGAGGATTCAATCATTTCTCCAGAGGAAAACTCCATGGAGGATGCAGAGTGCAATAGTGCAGAAACAGCCGCCCTGCCTAACGGACTCAAGCCCGAGTTCGCCTTCCACCTGCTAGAGCCGGAGACGCCCAAAGCTGCGTGCTGCGTCATGGAGCACAGTGAGCTTCAATAGGATTATACAAACAATAAGGATTATCTCGGAGCCTGTGCTGTTATTTTCATATTTTTTTGTGTTTTTACAGTGAGTGTCACAGCAGAGCTGAGCTGTGGACAGGATCTCGAAGAGCTCCTCTTGGAGGCCAGTCTGGATACAAGCAGAGACGCACCTTAGTGCTGTAGCTACGGTAAAGCAAAGGTGCCCTGCTCTAACCCCCTTAACTGCAGTCTTATTGTTAAGTGAACACTGAGATAATTTATTGAGCTTTTTTTTTAATATTATTTAATTCAGTAACTTCAATAAGAGCCTGTAAGGAACTGTTGGCTAATGTACAGACTTTTGCCCCTAAGAGGACTGATTTAGGTCAGATTTGTTGGTATTTTTTTAAGGCATAATCAATGACTCTATCACACCAACTCTTAGTTTGTGTGGTGGTTTGTGAACACCAACCCTGGTCAAAGGTTCTTAAAAGTATCTTCCAAAAAAAGATGGAAGTCAGGACTGGCAGAGAAATATGTGAGAGTAGTACAGGATAGGTATGAGGGTGGTGTGATGGTGGTGAGGCCTGCATTGGAGTGACGCATGCATTTAAAGTAGCGATGGGGTTACCTCAAGGATTGGTGCTGAGACCATTCTTGTTTGCCATGGTCATGAGCAGGTTGACAGGATAGACAAAAGTCCCTGTGAACTATGATTTTTGCTGATGATATTCTGATCTGTAGTGAGAGTAGGGAGCAGCTTGAGGAGAACCTGGAGATGAGGAATGAAAGATAGTAGGACAAAGATGTAAAACAAGAGTGTGAACTAAAGGGAAGAAAGTGGAGTGGTTAGGATGCAGGGTGTGGAGGTGGCAAAGGTGGAGGAGTTTATATACTTGGGATCAGCAGTTCAGGGTAGCGAGGAGTGTGGAAGAGAAGTGAAGGAGAGAGTTCATGCAGGTTTAAATCGGTGGAGAAGAGTGGCTGGAGTGATCTGTGATACCAGAAAGAGGGAAAGGAAAGGTTTACAAGACAGCAGCAAAAATGAATATCTTAAAGGGACAGCTCAAATTGGACATTTTTAAGACAAAGTTAGAGAAGCAAGGTTGCTTTGGTTTGGACATGTAAAGAGGAGAGACAAATTCAATATTGGGAGAAGGATGCTGAAGATGGAGCTGCCAGGAAAGAGCTGAAGAGGAAGACCATAGATGAGGTTTATGGATGTGGTGAGAGAGGACTTGCAGGCAGTTGACTAGTAGAAGGAAGATGCAGAGGACAGGAAGAAATGGAGACAGTTGATCTGCTTTGGCGATCCCTAAAGGATAGAAGGTCGACAGTGTTCTGGGCGTGTTCTTTAACACGGCTTTGAATTAAAATTAATATTTGATAGGCTGTCTATTTCCAGTAAATGTATGTATGCTGCAAATGTGAGCCTGTACTTTTATACTGTTGTATGGTTTGCTGTGGCAGCCCTGGGGATCACACTTATTTATAGCAACTCTTGACATACACAGCCAAAGAATTTTATTGTTACAACAGACTGTTTATGATAGGCCACTTGAGTTGAAATCTGTTTTTGCCAGTTATTTCCACATATTCAATAAAGCATTTTGTCAGCATTTTACTAGCGCAGTAGGACCTTCTATAATATTATCAAACAAGTTTGCCCTGAAGCACCAAATTGCTTCGAGTGTGTTAGTAATTTTGAAATGGTCATGTCTGCAAGTGTGTATGTGTACTCATTTTGTGATGTGTCTAGCATGTTTGCATGCTTCAACATGCACGATGTGTGAATGTGAAAACGTCCAATAGAAAACATGCCAAATGTTTGTGTGTGTGTGTGTGTGTGTGTGTGTTTAGGTGACCGGGTGAGATTAAAAAGGGCTCAAAGCTCAGAGGCACTGACATACCTCAGCAGTCGTGCTCTCTTAGACTCCCATCCACAGATGGACAATTGTTTCACCCTGGATCCACTATTTGTATTTTTAGTTCATAACGGTTTACCATAGTCATACTGTGGGGAAGTGGTGCCCTTGTGGTTAAGGACTTGGTCCCATGATTGGAAGGTTGTAGGGTCAAGTCCCAGACCAAAAGGTTACACTGAGGTACCCTTGAGGAAATCTCCTGAACATTAAACTACTGTATTAATGCAACGTTTTTGGAACATAATCCGTTGTTTTATTTTGGTTATTGCTTTAGCTGTGATGGCATCTAAAATTGTGATTTGTCCCTTCACCCCCATTTCCATGTTTTCCCACAGGGTCCACCCAGCTAGAGAGCAAGGGTCCAGACTGTTTGCACTACCGGGCCTCCAGAGTCTCCTGCTCCCATCGACCACCTGCTATGCCATTCACAGCTCTTTCCCAAACAAACGCTTATAGATGACCCAAACGCAAAGATTAAGAAAAAACCAACAAGACTATGGATGCTCCTGAGACATCTTCACAAAGAGTTCACTACATTCGAACACCCAGTTGAAACACAACTGTTGTTGTTTTTTAACAGCACTGATGAGAGGATCATTTTACGTGGTCCTGTCATCCGTCACTATGTTCACTTTGACAATGGAATTGAAAAATGACGGGAGCCAGACAGAAACCAAAGACCCGTGTGCACAGAAGAGGAAAAAAAATTTTAAATAATAATTAAAAAAAGCACTCTTGCACCCTCTCTTCTCTCTTCTTCCACCATGCCAAGCTGTGGACTGTGGCTCGCCTCTCTCTGGCACCCCCAGTGTGCACTCCAGAAGTTACTGTAGCAGAAAGAACCTATCCTTTTTAGGAGAAATAGGTCCTGAAGAACTGACAAGATCTGATTGTGCGGGGACATTGAATCAGTTTCGCTCTTCAGCTTTCAGAACTGATTTGTGTGAGCGTGTGCGCGTGTGTTTGCCTGGATGTCACACAGATAAAGCTGCCAAAGTGACACAGATTTCCTTTTTTGGTTTGTTCCTGCTGTTTTCTGGTCCTGCTCAGGAACCGTCTCTGTGTTTGGCTAGCTGTGTGTTCTCCTTGATCGTTTCTGTTTGTTTTGTTTTGTTTTGTTTCATGTTGTTTTTCTTTTTGTTGTTGACCAAGACCACAAAATCTATTGGAAAATCTCTCCAGGATTTTTTCAGTGACCCCACCAAACGAGAGGTCTCTGAAGCCTTCTGGAAACCCATGTGAATGTTTAGGTGTGTGTGTGTGTGTGTGTGTGTGTGTGTGTGTGTTGGTGGGTGTGAGCGTGTGTGTGCTGCTTTGGCTGAACAAACTGCTGTTCTGTAGCGAGAAACTGCTGAATTTTCCAGATGCTTTTCATCATCTGAATTTCTCTCTTCCAGCAAATTTTTGTTCTCATGTAAAGAAAATGAAAGTTCAGAGGAATACAAAGTATTTGTAGCTCAGTCTCTCTCTCTCTCTCGCTGTGTGTCAGTATGTGCTTTCCTCTGATTTCACCCTTTGTGCCACCAAGAATTGCACCCGAATACCATTTTCGATTCATTGCCTTCTTCCTTTTTTTTTTTTTTTTTTTTTTTTTTTTTTGGCTTTTGTTTTTTTGCTGCTTTAAGGAATCATTTCTATTTATTTTATTGGAATATGAGCCTTTTTGAGTGATTGTTTTTCTTTGCTTTTTTTCCTCACCCTTTCTTTTATTTTTATCTGTTTCTGAGGGATTTTTTTTTTAAATTCCCCCATTTGATGTATATTTTCAGATTATACAAAGAGCAATTATACATATTTTTTTTTTTTTTTAAAGGGTAGGGTGATATTTTTTTGAGGGGTGAGTTGATTAAATATATATATATATATATATATATATATATAAAAATTGGGGCTGGAACTTTGGGGAGAGTGCAGGGTTTTTTTTTGGTTGTGAGAATGCAGGCTGTTCAGGGGCAAGAAAAGCTCTTGTAGGGATGAGGCTGAATGAATGTTGTATAAAGAAAACACTACTGTTGAGTGAAGCTGCAGCCAACACTTGGAGCCACTTTCTGGTTTCGATGTACCGAATACCCATTGCACAGTCTCTGGTTTGTCCTCGTTGGCTGTTATATTGAGCACTTTGGCTGCTACAGGTGCGTACTGTGACTGAGATATGTTCATGAAGCTAAAGCCCCAAGAGAGGTAGGCCTATAAATCCACGTCACTGGCCTAAATAACTGACACTTCTGTGCTGCCCCAACCCAATGTTTGTAATGCTTTAATTTTTAGTAATTTTTAAATGACCTGTTAAATTAATCAGAAATGTGCTGGTAACCACAAAGAGATGTGTATGGCAATTTTTTTTTGTTTGTTTGTTTGTTTGTTTCTCTCTCAAATAAATGCATGTAATGAAGTACAAACCTGATTTTTTTTTTTTTTTCCTTTCCAGTGCCTTTTTGTGATTGTTGGACACAATCATACAGTGACATATTGATTGTGTTTTCAGTCCCTAAGTCGTTTCAGTAAAGTTGGCCATTTAAATACTGCGCCCACAGGTGATCCTACTAGTGGCTGCATACAAAGCTTCTTCTGATAAGTCTTAATTTGCCCTTTTCCCACAGTGATTAATAAATTCATCAAATTAAATTAACGTTAAAAATAGATTCATAATTTGAATTGAACAAGATGATTTGGTTAGGATGTGCAGAAGGGGGTCTAGATGATTTGGTCAGGATGTGGAATGGGGAGCTAAAAAGTTATGCCTTAGAATGGTGTGTATGTTTAATATTAAAATATCCTGACTGAACTTTCTCTTATTACTGTGTTGTTTTTTTTCCCCCTAGCTATCAGCACTGAGTCAGCATCATATCTCATGGGTTGACCTGTTGTGCTTGCTATAAACATATTCCGAATAGACACCAATGAGCTGGAAGTCTGCACAAAAAATGGCAACCTATAAGAGGAGGTTTTGCCTTTTTTTGTTGGTTGTTTGTTTTTTGTATTTATAATGTGAATTCGATGGGGTTATGCAACTTTTTTAGTAGTAGGCATTTCTACTTTTTTTCTACATTTGCCTCATGATGCAAAGGTCATCTTTTAACTTTTGCTGCTTTCTTCTGAATGGAGTGACAATGAAGAGCTCCTGTTATGAACATTTTCCATTTGTTTTCCATGCAGTGCGCATTTATGTGTGCATGCATTCACTCTTAGCATCAGAACCTGCATGCTATGGAGCAAAAAGAGGATTCTTCTTTGAAATATCCAGATGTTGGACCAGAGATCTTGAATAAAAAAAGTTATTTGGACAGCGGTAGCTAAGTGGGAATAGGTCCCATAATCGTAGTGTTGTGGGTTCGAGTCCCAGATCAGGTTGTACTGAGGTACCCTTGAGCAAGGTACCGTCCCCATCACTTCTCCCCAGGCGCAGGATGTATGGCTGCCCCCTGCTGCGTTGTGGTTTTTCTGTGGTTTATTATGTGCTGTGCTGTACTGATACTGATTAATAGTCACTTTCACTTTGCTTGTCCTGCGTATTGTAGATCTAATACTAGACTTGAAAGGAATTTCAGCAGAGATCCCCAGCTTACAGCATTATTTCGTCTGTCTCAAACCAGCCTTCAGGTGGTCCACATTTTTCAGGTGTATTGGGGTCTTGGGATTGAGCTATATTGTGTTTTGTCTGGGGTCCTTGGGACTGCTGTGAGTCGTAATGAATCGTTTACAGAGACACGGAGTTTGTCTACAAAAAAACTTTAAATCATTTTCTGCTTTAAGGTCCATCAGTTCTTCCATGCAAACAGCACGTTTTAAACATGTTCTTGGTGCAGAACACAACTATAGTAAGTAGCCATAAAATGTCTGTTTTAATTGGCTTTCAATGACAGAAAGCAGAGTATAATGTGTGTGAGAAAGTTTCTGGGTTGAGATGAAGGAGATTTACACTGGAGGAGGCCTGGTATGCTTATACACTGAATGACCCCTCTAAACCTAGCCTGAGATGCTGCAGCATGATTTGAACCCACCATGCCCCAGGCGTGCAATATGTTTGAGATTAGCAAGCTGCCTTAACATTGGACACATTGCTGAAGGAGACTTGGTGAAACAAGTGGTTTCTCTAGGAAGCAGGGCTTCTGCCATAAATGAAATACACACTGATTTACTCTTAATTCACAAGCAATCAATAAGCCTGGACATTTAACATCCAAAGCTTTATTAAGCTTGCTTCTTAGTTTAGAACAGGAGCAACAAGTTCATCTTGTACAAACTCAAATAGATTTATATTGCTGAAGTTTATTATAAACAGCAATCAATAGGCGGTAGCAGATTTTGCACTTAAATTTGCTGTCACACGTTGGTGTGCAACATTTTTTTTTTTTCTTGGTTGCTAATTCTTGGACGAAAGTTTTGTATTATAAATAATGTTAATATAATAATAAAATATAGTGTTTGAAAAGTCGCATATTAAAGCAGTAAGTCACTTGAAGCTGTGTGCTACAGTGATTTTATAAGAGGAAAGGGGGGGGTATAAGGCACTTATGGCTCACTTGTCAGCGTATAGACTCTACATTTGGGACGTTGTCTTAAACGATCAAGTGTCATTGGTGATGGCTGAGCATTACATGTTGCAATAAAACCTGCTTCCAGAGTTCCCTCTCAGAGGCATTTGAGTAACCCCTCATTTCACGTCCTGCTGAGGTACAAGGTATTGGCTCTCAGAGCTTACTGTTGTAAGTCTGCTTCAAAGGAATTTCCAAGTAATCCCTGTTCACTCTCACTTATGTAACGGTGGGGAGACCTTGTTGGAAAAAGATTGAGCTCCTTTGGCCTATAACGTTAATCTTGGTGTGATAAAAGGGTGATAACAGAAGCATATTTTCCACACATCCATCCGAACTGAATGAACAAGAAATAGTTGGAGCAATGGAGCAAACGTCCCAACATCACAAATGGCTTTGCTTTATATATACTTGGGATGGCAATTCTTGCGGTGTTTGCTTTTTTGTTTGTTTGTTTGTTTGTTTGTTTTCCCCAAAAAAACTCTTTGCTGGAGTAATCTTCATTCAAATGAAGTGTTCAGAAAATGAAAGTTTTTTTTTAATAAACATAGACTGTCCAGCTGCCGTTTTTATTGTGAATTTATGAATTGACTGGAAAAATGGAACAAAATTACATTGAATCTCATTCTGTTAGTGTATGATAAAATTAGGAAAATAAGGCTTTTGGCAATGTTTTCATTAAGATATTGTAATGATGGTGAGACAAAAAAAAGAAACGTCCAAATTCTAATATCTCCCAGGATCCGGTGACTCAGAAAAGGCGAAATCAAAGGTGCTCAGGGGGCACTGAAACCCTTACCTATTAACGAGAGTTCAGCGAAATGGAAAAGTTCTTCCAGACTTTGGTCCTTTGGGTGTCAAATCACTATTATTAGAACATTCCAGTATGAACACAATGTTACAGTAATGTGAAAAGATGGCACGGAAGCAAAATTACCTTGGCAGGTGTGAACCTTCTGAAGCTTTTTCTTATTAGGGTTTATGCTTCTGAAGCATTTTCTATCGCAGATTATCCTTTTGAAGCATTTTTATTTGGGATTATCCTTCTGAAGCATTTATTAAATGGGGGATGATCCTTCTGAAGCATTTTCTTATTAGAGTTCAAGTTTATGAAGCATTTTTTTCATCTCAGATTTTCCTTCTGAGGCATTTTTTATTGCAGATTATCCTTCTGAAGCATTTTCATTTGGGATTACCCTTCTGAAGCATTTCCTTGTTGAGGGTGCAACTTCTGACATATTTTGGGTAGGAATTATTTCGTATTTGTTCTATATTTTGGAACTGAAGCATTTTCTTGGTGGGGTTGATCCTTCTGAAACATTTTTGGTGAGTAATCTATCATTCTGTACTGTTTCTGGGAAGAACGGAAACTTCTGAACCATTTTAATTGGAAAAAAAAAACATTCATAAGCAATTTCTTGATGGGAAATGAATCTTCTACAGAATCATTTTCTTGGCGAGGTCTTTTGTAGCATTTCCTAATTGGGGACGAATCTTTTGAAGCGTGTTTTTCTTTTCTTAGAGGGCTTTTTGAAGCACATCTATGAACTTTCCCTGAATAATAATCAAAATGTTTCCTGAAGGATTAATGTTCACTCATGAATCGCTACATGATTGCTGAGCACCAGGTGAAATTTTAGCCACACGGTGTGAAATGTGATGTGAGCAGGACAGAAATTTTAACAGCCATGGGCAAATCCTGCATAGATTTGAAAGTACATTTTAGTGAATCGTCTCAAAACGTGTGAATGGGGCTTTAGAGGCAGCACATTGTCAACCATCATTGTCTGCACCCTTGTGCTTTTTAGCCTGCATACCGTGGAATGTGGTCCTGTGTTGGTTTAGCACTGAAAAGAGCTTTTCCGTCATGTCAAGCAGAATCTACTGTGTTGGCGTTAAGCCTGGTCTGTTCAGATCCCTGAGGAGGTCACTCCATCCCAGCAGTGCCTGTTGGTGAAAAATGGACTAAACGCAAATAAACTGAATGTTCAAATGCTTGTGCTTCTATTTGAATTTTTAGTTAAACACAAAAAAATACTTTTTGCCAATGAAGTATAGCAGAATTTCTGTCCTTTCTATTTTTCTGGGATAGACTATAGAAAATCTGTTATTAGCTAAAAGACCCTATATTCCTCCTCCTTCTTTTTCTTTCGGCTGCTCCCTTTTAGGGGTCCTCACAGCAGATCAACCGTCTCCATTTCTTCCTGTCCTCTGCATCGTCCTGCTTCAAACCAACCACCACTCTTTCAACATGTCCATAAACCTCCTCTTTGGTCTTCCTCTTTTCCTCTTTCCTATAAACCCTGTATTCCTTGCTTTCTTAAATAAAGATTTTAATGTAGAACCTAAGCACCGTTAAAGCTTAAAATGTACAATTCACTCCCCAGGCTACAGAGTCCATAAATGGAAAATAAATAGCAAAAACCTGCACATCTTGAATGAACTTTTTTCAAAGGGTCACAAATGCCAACAAACGGACAAATATCCATATGTGTGTGTGTGTATATATATATATATATATATATATATATATATATATATATATCAAGCAGTCATAAAGATACTGTCCAACAATAAGGTCCTAAGCTTAACTGCATAACTTACACAATATGTTGAATACAACAAAATAATTTTTTTAAATGCTTCAAGACAATCTGAACCTGCTGATAGGATTGTCTGCTCCAGTGCCTCACAATGTCTGAGCATATCTGTGGGCGGAACTGAAAGTTTTATACACCAGACTGTTATATTACAGTACGCTCTGTATCATCGTCAGTAAGATATGCTCTCCTGGATTGGCCTAAAGTATACTTTTAGCATCGCAGGCAATGCATTGATTAACACCTCTCCAGGCTTTCTAAAAGACAATGTTTTTGGTTCTCATTTTCAGCTCAGTCCTTGCACCTGAGCAGTTTCAGAAGATTGTGTGGTTAATCCACACAGTTATCTACGTATGAACCTTCAAGCAAAACAAAGTGTCTAACTTAAGGAGTGAAGAAGCAGGTGCAGATGGTTCCAGATTTGTTTACTGAACTGCAATTGGCTGGAACACCTTTATCCAGACACCTAGTATCTTTAGGCACTGTGTAACCTCGATAATCTCTCTAAGTTTTACAGGCATAAAATAGTATTTTGGACCAACTTCCTGGCAAAGCTTAATGAGGGGTGTCTCAAGACCACATTGGTTGTGCAATATAGACAAAGTAGTTGCTAAAGGAAAACTTTTATGCACATTATATATGAACTTAAAAATTATTTTGTAGGCCCCTGGTTCCATTCAACACCACTGTAAACAAACCTGAGAGAACCCTTCAGAGAACATTTTCACACAAAAATAAAGTCTGAAAGACCTCACAAAATTGCAGAACTGAAGTAAAAAGAAAAAGAAAAGAAAAACGCTAATAAAAACATGAGTGTGAAGAAAGAAGTCTGAAGTGAATATGATTTTTCTTAGCATGCTAGCAAGGGACACTGATGGGTTAACTTTGAAAGTTTGGGGTCTATTTTTCTTTTTGAGTCCTCAGAGAGTGAGAGACGGGTGTTAATGTGCTGGGTGTCGTTAGTTCGGTGTGTGTTGTGGAGGCTGAGGGAGGATGAGGGACAGGGAGGAAAAATTCAACCACATGATGGCGATTAGGAGGCGGCCGGGTGGGAGACAGAGTCACAAAACCCTTCACTCTTTCTAAAAAACAGTGTCAATGGAGGGACCGGGAGCACCAGGAGCCTGTGGAGACCCTCGGTAACTCTGTGGACTTTCATACTGATTTATTTTTTATCTCAGTAACTTAACTCCAGTTGTATCTCAGTGATGGTTTCTCAGCTGCTGTAATATAGTTATAGATAGATAGTTATAGATAGAAATACTCTAGGTAAAAGCGAGACATTATATTCTTTTATTTATTTAATTATCTTTTTGAAAGGTAAAAAGGTAACGCTTTCATTTCTTTTATGTTTTTGTATTGGGTGTATCGGGGGAGTGGGGCGTGTCGCAAATCTCTCCGTGCTCACTACCGAGTGCGCTACACGGGTCACAAACGTCTCTCTGCACTTACAGATAGACAAGCGGGCAGCCTCTGTGGCTGGGTCCCAAATCCAAAGGCCACGAGCGTGGGCATTTTTTTAATGCACTATTTAGATGAAAAACTGATGAACGATATAGGCACTTTGTAGGGAGGTAGGAGTGCTTTGGGACACGGCCGTAATCTCTGAAGCGCGCATCACTCCTGTTAGAAGATTGCAGGTGTGATGATACACCGATTCTGATCAAGGTATCACGGATTTTTATTCCCTACATAAATCGGTATGTCGCGCCTCAAGATTTTGTAACCCTTGAAATAGAAAACGATGGTTTATATTTGCAACATGTTGGGTTTATAATATTCTGATATCTCAATTATATGGAAAAACTATATATGATAGGGGAAAAATTACTACTAACTTGTCAGGAAGCACCCAGGTGTTTTTGATCACAGTCAGAGAGAGATTCATCAGTCATGAAGATTTATTTATGTTCACTAGCATTTAATTGGCTTTTTGGGCCATTTTTTAATTATGAGCGCTCCAATAGGGGTTTTCCAGGCCAGTGCTGACCATAATCATTATAAATATAATTATATAATTAGAATTATTATGTGTAAATCTCCCCAAAAATAAACCCATGGATAAAATGCAGAAATTGGGACTGTATCTGACATTTTTTTACAAATGATTAAAAAGAATGTCAAAGCATAGCTATAACACCACCTAAATATTCTGTGTCCCTTAAACTTTGAACCGAAGTTCTAAATGGAAAGTTCATCATCTCGGGGGATCATTTGGCAGCTTTCCTGGGAAGTTATTTCCAGCCATGCAAGACCTATGTTTTTTTTTGTTTGTTTGTTTTTTTTAAATGGGCCTATAAACGTGAAACTAAGAGCCTTATTAAGGTTCAGAAACATATGCAGTCACTGGAAAAATCAGACCAAACAAATGTAAAACATTAGGTTATTATTTTTGTGTGGCTGTGAATGTCACCTTAACGAGAGTTTTACCACCAAAACTACTGGTTGTTTTTGTTGAAGGATGGAAGAAGCTCCATTTATTTATCATGTATCTTCTAAGCCATTTAAATTTGGTCCAAAAAGTGTCATTTTATGAAACAGTTCTGCCTGGTTCTAGAGATGTCCACATTCTGAGATCAGCATGGGTTGAGCAGTCTGTTGGTTTAGATATGCTGACATCTTGGAAGCTCTGCAACTTTGGCACTGACTAATGTTGTGTGTTAATGTTCTCATTTAGTTTGTGATAAAGGTGTGATGGAAAGATCAGCTTGCTGGGGCTCCAGCACACACAGAGGCCTGCTGGTGTTCACCTCCGCCCTCCTGCTGTGTGAAATCGTGGTCAGCCGTCTCTGCAACTCCCTTATTAACACGGTTAACAGTTTCCACACACTTTACATACTTATTCATTTAATCCTGCACCCACTAGAGATGCTGACAGGAGCTTCTGTCACCTCCATCACCAGTCTCTACACCTCACCAGACCATGATGGACCAGTGGTGCAGCACCCTTCCTCAGCCATTGAAGATCCCACCGGCACAAACCCATTGCCTTCAAGTGCAGTCCAACCTGATCATGTAGTTTCTGAGACTGCCACTGCCCCTGCAGTCTCTGGGGAAGACCAGTACAGCGTATCCCGTATCCAACCCTTTGGAGCAGCAGTGTCAGCTTTGCTACTGGGCTCTCTTTGTGTCTCCATCACTCTTGAGATCATTACCCATACGCTGCAGCCCCATGTCATAAAGCATCCTCTACTGGCCACTGTGGTAGGTGTAGCTAGTCTGCTGTTTAATATCCTAATCCTGATCTGGCGAGGAGGAAGAGAAACCAATTTAGGAGTTGATGGGCTTAGCAAGGACCTGGCACAAACACAGAATGAGACTTTTGCTACTTCAAATGATCAAGGTTTGATGCTTCATTTTTTTCTTTCCTCCTGTAAACTCTTTTTGATTCTGATCCTTATAATAATACAACAAAAAGTGGCTAATAATCTGGATAAATTATGTCTTGTGGCAAAAAAATGTAGTCAATCAGCCAAAACATGTTGAGACTCCAGATTTTCTTCTTTACTTTCTACAGACATTTTGCACCAAAACTTCTCCCAAAATGCTCCTAGTTTATTAAGGTGCTACAGACATGTAGGTGTAGTGTAGACTGATCATGAAATCTAAAAATGAACAAAACTTCACTGATGTGAACAGCCATTTCAAATGACACCAGGGTGTATTCACAAAGCAGCTGCAAGGAGGACTTGTAGCTCAAATCAGATACCTCTGTATTTCTGATTGTTGTCATAAAAACTGAATGTGAATCAGCACTCAGTACCCATAATATACTCAGAAAAGTGAATTTTGAGGCAGCTCACTCCACTAATAAAACATTTCACACATTTAAAGCATTTAATGTTTATCTAGTCTTAGATATGCTGATGCTCCAGTGCTTCTTCTTTCAGCTGCTCCCTCCACAGCGGATCATCCATTTCCATTTTTTGCTGTCTTTTGTATCTTCTGCATTCAAACCGACCACCTGCATGTCCTCTCTCACCACATCCATAAACCTCCTCTATGGTTTTCCTCTTTTCCCCTTGCCAGATAACTCCATCTTCAACATCCTCCTCCCAATATAATCCCTGACATGTCCAAACCAATGCAACGTTGCTTCTCTAACTTTGTCTCTAAAATGTCTAACCTGAGCTGTTCTTCTAATGTACTCATTTCTAATCCTGTACATCATCATCTCTTTTACTCTCGCTGGTAACCATCTGTCACAAATCACTCCAGCCACACTTCTCCACACGTTTCAACCTGCCTGCACTTTCTTCTTCATCTCATTTCTTCACCTCATTTTCCTCATTTCTCGGTTCCATCACCAGGTTTCCTTATCCTCCTTCCTTCCTGATGTCACATCACATAACTAGTATTTACTTCTTTTCTTCTTTTCACCTCCATCTCACAGCCAACTTATGGAGCATAAACACTAACAACATTCATTATTACAATTTCAACTCCCAACTTAAAACTCATCACCCTTTCTGACACCCTCTTCACCTCCAAAACACTCTTCACATACTCTTTCTTCAGGATAACACCTACCCCATTCCTCCTTGCATCCACACCATGGAAAAACAATTTAAACCCTCCTCCAATACACCTGGCTTTACTACCCTTCCATCTAGTCTCTTGCACACACAAAATATCAACCTTCCTTCCTACCCTCACTTCCAATCTCCTACACTTCTTTTTCTCCTCCTGCCTCCGTACATGCTTTGCTCCTCTTTTTCTTCTTCATCTCGTTTTTTTCCTTTTCCCCCCAGTTTCCACCAGCACCCTGTAGGCTAACAGCACTGGTGGCGGTTGTTGTTAACCCGTGCCTCAATCAATCCACTAGAGATGTTTTGTTGTCTGCATTTGTATCCGGATGCCCTTCCTGACGTAAACCTCCCCATTTATCTGGGCTTTATCCAGCACCAATAAATACTCTGGCTTGTGCATCTCTAGTGGCTGGGTTATGCTCCAGTGTTAAAGAAAAGTAGCAAATTTTGGGCAAGACATGTCTTAACTACGAGGAAAACTTATTTCTGCTCTTTTTTTTTCTAGCTGAGGTTAAAAGTCTGGATGAAGGCAGTTCTAACCCAGAGGTAGAAGAGACAGGTCATTCTAGTCACTGCACTCTCGAAGCTTCTCTTCATGGTGGTGTCCTGATGTTCTGTAACCCAGGAGCACCCAGCGTACTGGATCCAGACCAGACCAGAGAATGTTGTTCCTCCACTTTAGCAAACTCTAATAATTGCACTGATTACCAGCAGACTCAGCAGACCCATCATATGACCGAGCATTTGAGGCACAAAGCAGCAAACTACAATGTCTGTTTAGGCCACGCTGGTGAGAATCTGTTTTATTTACACACACCCTGACTGTGACACGTCACTTTGTGGAAACCATTCCATGCAGTTACTTACCCTCGTTCGCATACATGTTCTGTCCAATAATGTGTTCAAAGCAACTGCTGTAAAGGTGATCAAGCTATATTGCCAAAAGTACTATTCAACATAATGAGAAATTATAGCACAGAGTGCATTATTGAAGGGGCATTACACACATTTTTCATTTTCATACTTAATTCAATCTTTGTGATGTAAAGAAAGTTTAGACGATTATGATTTGTGAAATAATTAATTCTAAAAAAACTCATATTTCTCTACAGTTGTGGTTATTGGAACGTGGTATCTATATGACACAAATGTATAAAAAAAAAATTCCCAACACCATAAAACTCTTACTATAGCTTTAGGCAGTCCAATCAAAACCATTTCATGCAGAACCTTTCTTTGATGGAGGTTTTTAAAAGCTTTGGTTGTCGGTTCCTGTCACCACTGCTGAGAAAACGTCTGCAAAGTTTCTTTGCCACCAAGTCACTCCAGATCCCTTTGCTTAAATCTAAGGGATTTAAGGAGCCTTGCAGATAATTTTGTCATAATCATGTAAACTTTTCCTAAAAGTAAACAGGTGCTACGTTTTCTTATTAGTCTGAATTAAATTTTTCTGCCTTCTGTATAGTATGAAATTGCAGTAGCTATGAGCTGACCTATCTATGAGCTATCAGTTATTGCAAAAGCTGACATTTCCTAACAACATTTCATATACTCTTGATGTTTTGCACAGGCGCCTATGACCATGTGAACAGACGGTCTAAAAGGCAGGAGGGAGGCTCTGTCAGGAGCATCAGTGCTGCCATTTGCAGCCTGCTGGGCTCCATCCTGGTAATAGCTAATGGACTAGCCCTTGTTTTGTTTGGCCCGGACTGCTTACAGCCTCGCTGGGCTTGTTATCTCCTCCCCTACCTGGACCCAGTATTCTCCATGGCGACCGTCATGATTCTCATAGCTACGGCTCTGCCGGAACTCCAACACCACGCCTTGATGCTGCTCCAAGCTGCCCCAGCACACCTGTGCTTGGAGGAGCTAAATGCCAGCATTGGGCGCGTGCCGGGCGTATTAGCTATTCATGAGCTGCATGTGTGGCAGCTCTCTGAGGAGCATCTTGTGGCATCAGTGCACGTTCACTGTCCCTCAGGTCTGGGGGCGCTACAGTGTTCCGAACTCTTGGTGACCATCACAGATGTGCTTAAGAGGTTTGGTGTAAGCCACTGCACTGTTCAGCCTGAATTCATCACCAGTCACGGTAACGATCCTCAACCTAGTGGGACAAACGCATCAGCAATGTCAGCAGGTGCTGCAGCACAGCCTCTCTGTAGTCTACGTTGTGGGAAGGAGTGTGCTAGGAAAATGTGCTGCTCACCCCCTGAAGAGCATCCCTGTACTGGAGCCCCCACTACCGGGGACATGGAAATGGGACATCAGGACATTGTCATTGAGAACACATACCTATAATTGTGCTCGGCTTGGTAATGTGATGCCTTATGTTTTATTTTTGTAGGGTTGAACAATCTTGGTTGGTCTTGCGGTTGCCTGATCTGTAGCCAATTACATTGGCAGAAATGTCTAGCATCCATCCCTCTAAAAATCATCTGTCAAACTTGAAGAAAGACTTTACTCAACTGTGCAATGGTTGGTCTGCCTTTTGGCTAACTAGCATAACTCTCTGTTCTCTAGAAGTTAGAAGAAGTCACAGTGTTTAGGTTATGTAATGTTAGCGTTAAGGAAATCAGACATTAGATTCAGACTCGAGCAGACTCATAAGTACAAGCTTGAAAGAGGACATACAGCAGGTTAGCACACCCAAGAGAAGAGAGCTGAATGTTTATTACTTCACTCCAATTTCTGTTTGTGGGTTTATATGGATCCAGGCCATAAATAAGACTCCTTTTGTCTGTATTCCAGCCAGCAACTGGCTGTTTTAATGAATTAACATTCATGTAGCCCAACAAATGTCACATTAATTTGTCCAGCCTTTTAAAACTCTTCACCAAGGTGGTTTTATTCCCCAAGGTTGTTTTGCATTTTCCTTTTATTTCATGTTTCCCTTTATGTTTGTGTGGGTTCATCTACAAGATATATAATTCATAGTTCATTATAATTTATTCTTACATAATCTTTTTCCAATATGTTCCAGTAAGTTCTTGGAAACAAAAAAAATATTGTTTTTGTTACTTGCCTATAGGAATGGTAATGTAATTATGTTTTCTGATGTGTTTGCCACTGTTTTTCAGCTCATTCAAAAGCATGAAGCTAAAAAACCTTTAAACTAAGAGTGGATGGGTAGGGCAGTGCTTAAAATAGGCTGAATAAACACACTTTAATGGGGAGGAATATTCATTTTGAAACATGCTGCAGTATAATCACAATACCAAAATCTTAGTCCATGTTGTGCAGCCCTACTTCAGATTTCAGTATGATGGGTCCCAAAAACAGAATAAATTAATCTCTTTTAGCTTTTTTTAGCATGTTGCCAATAATAAACCCTGGCAATTTGGAGAACCCACATTACAGCATGACATGACTCCAGTTCCCAAGTCCTAAAGCTTGATCAAACACAACACATTGTTTGGTTTGAGTGATATGCAAGCTATTAATCACCAATTTATTACAATCCCATGTGCATAATTTTAATTAGTGGCTTTCATTTTTTTTTTTTTAGTTCTGTTAAGTGATTATAAAGTGAATTGTTATAAACGGTCTTTATAACTGTAGGAGAGACATGTATGAGGAGTGACTGCAGGTCTACAGTCACATATTCGTTCTTATTGCTTGACCAAATATTACTTCTTATAAATGAAATATCCAATATAATAAGCATATAAAACATATCAATAAGAACAAAACAAGGATACAAAAGAACTGAGGTTTCTTTTTTAGATAATTTTACTAAGAACCAAAAGTGGCACTAGATGATTTTTTTAACTCCACAAAATCTACTGTAGATTTCTGATTTCTACACATTTGCATAACATACATAAGGTTTATTTATTACCTTTTTGTCTTGATGTTTTTCCATTCAGTTTATCATATATTGCAACTTGTGTAAGATAGGAATAAAGAAATATAATCCCATGCATCGGTCTCCAAATTAATACACACTTCTGAACACACTTTACACAAACTTAATTGCTTCTAAACTTATACACCAGTCAGCCATGTTAGAATCTCCTGCCCAGTATTGGGTTTGTGCCCCTCTTGCTACACAAAAACAGCTCTAACCAATGGAGGCATGAAGTCCACAAGACCTCAAGACGAAACCTGTATGTTTTGTAAGGTGAGAAAGGTGCTCCATTGAACGGACAAGATCTGGAGAATTTTGAAGTCAACAACTTGAACTGTGACTTCAGATCACACCTAAATCATTTTTGCAGTATGACCGAGTGCAATATACTTTTGAAAGAGGGCATTAGGGAGCACAATTGCCATGAAAGTGTATACATGGTCTTCAATAATGTTTAGCTGGTGCAATGTAATGTCCACATGAATGCCATAATCCAAGGTGTCCCATCAGAACATTGCTCGGAGTATTACACTGCCTCCACTCTATTGCCTTTTTCCAAAGCAGTTTGTCTATGGGATTGGACATAATGGACTCATTTTGATTCTCCATGCACATTAATGGGTGCCATTGTCCTCCCTTGGACCTTCTTTGGTAGATACCAACAACAGCATACTGGGAACGACTGCTGTTTCTGAGAGAGGCCCTTGTCAAAGTGGCTGTAATCTTTAAAATTCCCCATTTTTTCAACAGATCAACTGTCAAACTGCCTAATGTATCCCACTCTTTGACACTATAAAAACATAATGATGAAGTCATTCTGAAGTTCCTCGATACGTTCACTCCTGTCTTATGAGATCTTATTGATTACCATAGTTGGAGGCATTACTAATGAGCACTACTGCATTTCTGATACAGACAAATTCATTATTCGTTGACTGTGTCTAAAAAAATGGCCTCTTTTGTGATAAGCTAAAGGCACCATTTCAAGGCCATCGTGTCAGAACAAAAAGTAAACATGCTCAAAACCTCAGGATGGTATGAAACAAAAGACGTCCATGTGAGGTTTCAGTCTCATCTTAACACTTTCTTTTCATTCATTTCAGATTTGGAGTCCCAGCTTTAGAAATATCTCCTCTCTCCTTATTAATGTATAATGTGGTTTAGATTTACATCTGTGGCTCATGCATGTCGAGTGCCATGGCTAGCATTTCTGGTAAGGATCAAAAGAAGAGCTGCAGTGGCACAAATTTGCTGAAGAAATGAGTGCCGCCTAAGAAAGGTGCCAGAAAAACGGAACAGATCAGTCAAAGTGTTCATTCTGACCTATGTCCACCTCCCAAATTATTTATAGTTAGCACGTGATAGTCAGAACTGGACCATGGAGCAATGGAAGAATGTGGCCTGAGGCTCCTTTAGAAGGAAATAAATTCCCTGTGCTTGCACTCTCACGCTGTGAACAGTGAGCAGTATATTTGTCCTCTGCATTAAATCCATCTTACACACACTGGTATTGAAAGCCAGTTATGGGGTTAAGTGCCTTGCTCAAGGGAATGTGAGCCTTCAGTGCAGGAGTAGGAAAACCTTGCTCCACTACACATTATGTCACGGTCCAGGGGACTGAACCACCAACCCTTCGGTTGTAAGCCCTCTATCACCGCTGCCCCACCAAGTGTGTGTATACTGAAAAGATGGCATCAGGGAGGAAGCAAGACTAAGACTAAGATTTCATTTACATGTAAGAACGTGCAGATTAAGTTCACTCCTATATGTACAGCCTCTTTCAGCAAGACAATGTGTTTCATAAAAAGGTGTAGATTATGACCTTTTTTTTTTTAAGCACAATGCATATTAAGCAGCGTTGGCCTAGTGGTTAGGGCATTGGCCCAAGGATCAGAAGGTCATGGGTTTGAATCCTAGACCAGTAAGTTGCCCTGAGGTACCCTTGATCAATGTACCATCCCAGTCACTGCTCCCCAGTCACTTTCAATAGCTGCCCCCTGCTGCATGTCAGAGTATGGTTGAAATGGTCTGAGTGGATTATTGACTACCTCACCAATAGACCCCAGTATGTGAGACTCCAGGACTGTGTGTCTGAGGTGGTGGTCTGCAGCACTGGAGCCCCACAAGGAACAGTTCTCGCCCCCTTCCTCTTCACCCTGTACACGGCAGACTTCAAACACAACACGGACACCTGTCACCTGCAGAAGTTCTCCGACGACACCGCTATTGTTGGTCGTGTGTTGGAGGGGAATGAGCAGGAATACAGGGGGGTCATCAGTGACTTCGTCAGATGGTGCGATCAAAATCACCTGCGCATCAATGCCAGCAAGACGAAGGAGCTGGTGATTGACTTTCACAGGAAGTCACCCCCCATCACACCGGTGGACATCCAGGGTTTGTGCATTGAAACGGTGGAGGAGTACAAATACCTGGGTGTCCACATCAACAATAAACTGGACTGGTCCACTAACACTAACGCTCTGTACAAAAAGGGCCTGAGTCGTCTCCACCTGCTAAGG